>JAQPZY010001558.1:1200000-1707500 GCA_029931535.1 Margaritifera margaritifera | reverse complement strand
AGTATGAAATTTGTTAAAGTTATATTGACTGCTATGTCGATAATTCTCTCCCAAGTGATGTAGTCATTAAAGAAAGTAATTCCATTTCTGTCTTTGGCATTAACTGATTGAGCAACTGATTGGGAAGTAATTATATCCTACTGTAAACAAATGTATTCCAGTTTGTAGTCTTGGTTCCCACCCTCTACCACTTGTGAGACTTTTGAAAGTGTTATGTTAAATCTGAAACCCCGCAGACAATCACAAGAATACAGAGCAAGTCAAATGGTATTCTAAAAATTATTTACACAATGATACATTAGTATTTGGAAGTCAAATGGTATTCTAAAATTTCTTTACACAATGATATGTTAGTATTTGGAAGTCAAATGGTATTCTAAAATTTCTTTACACAATGATACATTAGTATTTGGAAATCAAATGGTATTCTAAAATTTCTTTACACAACGATACGTTAGTATTTGGAAGTCAAATAGTATTCTAAAATTTCTTTACACAATGATACACTAGTATTTGGAAGTCAAATGGTATTCTAAAATTTCTTTACACAATGATACGTTAGTATTTGGAAGTCAAATGGTATTCTAAAATTTCAAGTGGTATTCTAAAATTTCTTTCCATACACCGCGAATTGTATAACTTCAGTACCAGTATTTTGTGCATTATCTACCCCTGGTCGTAATTTTTACAAGTTATGCTTTTTTAGTCCTTTTTGTCCTAACCGAAACAGGTAGCCACAAAATTTTGCATGTCATGAAAATGTTATAGTCATTCAACTTGATAAAATAATTGTTGCCTTATGATATATCGATGTCGTTCACAAGCATGCCACCCAAATTGTTTATCACTGCATTATGAGCTTCTCCTTTTAATTTCATATTAAACGACACAAAGAAACTAACTAGCACAATACATATATTTGAACTCAGCTTTGGAATTGGTATCTGTAAAGTTTAGTCATGTTTAATGGTGCTTGGTGTGTAGGTGACAATCTTTTACAGCTTGTGAGAAGTTATGTATTTAGCGTACTCCGATATCTTTACTATGCATTACCTTAAAAAATGACGGTGCCAGTGGTATTTATTTTTTTAAGAAAACATTGGAGACTTTCTTTCTGAAGAAACTTATAAGCAATACACTCACTTATACTCATCACAAGTGTAATTAATATGTACTATATTTTACTTGATCATTAGAAGCTTGGTAAAAATTATTAAGTGTAGGTTGTTTAAGCTTTTCATATGTTGCCTTGTTTTCCTGGTTAGTACATTGTCAAGATCCGTATGTATTTGTTAACATAATTGTTTTCAGAAGCTATATGTTGGACATAAATTTAATCCTAATATTTAGACTTTGGTCTTGAATCCAAAGTCATAGGTGGGGCTGGTTGTTGAACTTGTCTGAGATAGTACTAAGATAAACAAAGGATGGAGGTTTGATCAGAATCCATTCCTGTTTCATCAGGTTTTATCGTGTTTACAAGTCATTATAGTTCTCAAACCTAGGACATAGACTTTGAACTCAAGTTCAAACGATGCTAATTACAACATTCGTCAGAGATGTAACTGAGATGAACCCATATACCAGGTTTGGTCGAGATCCATTGTACTTGTGTAAAGATATTGTATTCAAAAACTAGCTTTAGTGCACAAATCTAAACAGTGACTATTGACCATAAACCCAAGGTCGAAGAGGGTTGGTTATCAGACATTACCGAGATAAATAAACAAACGAAATTTTATCAAAATCCATTCCTATTTTTACAAAGTCTTGCGTTCAAAAGTTTTTAAAAATGTCGTCTCTTTGATCTTAAAACAAAGGCCACAAAAAGCTAATTATAAAACTTCTCTATGATTAAATCAAGATATATATATATATATATATATATATATATATATATATATATATATATATATATATATATATATATATATATATATATATATATACACACACATCAAGTTTAATTAACATCCATTTGTATTTGTTCAAGTAATTGTGTTCACAAGCTGCCTTTAATGCAAAAATATAATTTTTGCCCTTGGACCTGGAACTGATGTTCATGGTTGGCTGGTTATCGAATTCATCCAATAGAGATACTCACATATCAAGTTTCATGCAAATATATTTATATATGATTGAGTTTTCATATTCACAAGTATATGCTAACGGACGAACGCCTGATATCTGATGAACGGGACGAATGTTGATGAACAATATTCCATAAGAATAAGCACTACTGGCCTTAAAGCAAGTAGAACCCAAAATCGTAAGAAACAACGACCACTGACAATACACTGGCAAATGCCAGAACAATTAAATCGATTGGGCAATTATGAACTACAACCCGATGCTCGTCAAAGTGATTAAAAACACCAAGACAAAAATCCCGTGAGTTTTCAATATCCAGAATCTCTGGTTATAAGACGAGAGGATAGCGGTAAAACAGATTGAAGGAAATAATCGTATCCAAGGGCAATAACAAAGGACTTGCACATGCAAAATTGGGAACAAAAGAAAGTAAATTAATAACGACCCCCTACACACACACACACACACACACACACACACACACACACACACACACCACCACCACCACCACCAATAAATAATTCAGAAAGGTCCGCAAAAACACAGAGATCGTGGCAACATTTTTTGCAATACATCACAAACATAAGGTCTTTGGCTATACTCACTAATTAAAATTCATTAAAGGTTGTTTGCAAGACAGTTGCTGCTCCTGCTGCTACTACTACTGTTAAGCATAATAATAATAATAATAGCAATGGCAACAAGAACACCAACAATTTAAAAAAATCGGTATATTTTAAACTTAATACATGATATAGGTAAACTTGTAATCCACTATTTCAACTGTTCGGATTTTAGATAATGTCTTCGGATTAACTGACAGGTGTAATCTGATTTGATACAAAGATAAATGGATGAGTTTGATACAAAGATAACGATGATTGTACTTGTCTGCGCTATTCATAATCTGATACTTCTAAAGTGTTCATTTTTCTACTGCAGTTGTCAGTCAAGTTTTATTCCTAAAACAAATACAAAAGAACCTATAAAGAAATTTTCAGATGATACATCTGATAGAAAATTCTACATAGAATGTTCTGTAGTCTAGTATCTTATATGTCTTTGATTGGAGCATATATAACTTCCCAGCACAGCTAGTTGAACTTTTCCAATGAATGTATATGGGCTTTGGAACAGAGAGGGATTTTATCAGGGACTCTGATAACCTGGTAACCTTTGTTGGTACAATAATAAACTGAGGAGCTCAAAGCGGACACTTACATAATCTGTCATTCATTCTAACTACATCAAAATGCCGTTTGACTTCAGCGGAAAGCGGGCCCTTGTTACAGGAGCAGGGAGGGGTATAGGCCGAGATCTAGCGAAGGCTCTAGCAGCGGCAGGGGCCAAGGTATATGCCCTCAGCGCCACTAAAGCTAACCTCGACTCCCTGAAGCAGGAGGTACCCAGTATAGAGGCTATACATATTGATCTGAACGACTGGAACGCTACCAGAACCGCTGCAGAGACAGTAGGCCATGTTGATTTACTGGTTAACAATGCGGCCTACTCTCCTGAGTGGTGCCCTTTCGTGGATACGCCAAGAGAAAACATACAGGGAGTTCTGGACGTCAACGTTATGGCAGCCGTTAATCTTAGTCAAGTCTTCGGGAAGAAAATGATTGAGAAGGGAACAGGTGGCGCCATTGTCAACGTCTCTAGCATCAATGGCGTCCGTGCCATGCCAGGATGTGTTGGATACAATCTTTCCAAGGCAGCGATAGACATGCTGACAAAACAGATGGCGCTGGAACTGGGCCCGTATAACATCAGAACCAACTCGGTTAATCCCACGGTAGTAATGACGGACATGGGACGAGAACACTGGGGTAAGCCCGAGAAGTCTCAAGGGTTGCTGGTTCAGATTCCCTTGGGAAGATTTGCGGAAGTAAGGGAAGTGGTGGAGACAATCATGTTTCTTCTCAGTGACCACGCTTCAATGGTGAACGGAGTGGTGCTGCCAATAGAAGGAGGACAACTTTGTAACATTCCAGTTCCATTTTACAAGGCCAAATAAGGAAAAGATTACATCCGGTAAATTAATTTATGGAATGGAGAGGATTTTATTGTGGGTAAAAAAAGTGAGACTTGAAGTGAACAGGATGTTAGGGATGAATTACTTGTGCATATAATTTGCGTACATGTATATTTTCAAAGAGCCGATGCTAAATTAAAGTATGTCTTGTGATTTAAAATATTGCTACTGTAAAGCTGTAGATATAAATAAAATTGCTCTAATTTTGATATGTCATAATGTGGAAGATTGAAACAAGTGTCAGACTGTCAGACAATTTGCTTTTGATTTAATTCAGGACTTGGCAGCTTGAAATGTTCTTTTTTTGTTGTTGTTTTTTTGGTCATCTTATCAAGTACAATATCACAGATCACAGATTGTTGGAATCTACTGTATCAGTGCTTCTACTTCCGGACACAATCTTCCGCTACACAAAGATCGCTTCTGACAATGATCATCAAACTGGTACTGGTAAAAAATCAGTCTCCTGAAGAAGTATTTTAGTATGTATCTATCAAATAAATATTACATCTATCCAAATGTAGTTCTTATTTCAAAAGTGTTTTTACAAAAACTAAGAGTGCAATGCATTTGTTACTGGTAGGAATAAACGGTTTGAAAATGCGTAAAATTAAGCAGTGTATGTTTTCTGAACGCCAAAAATTAATGAAGTTTTGAGAAATCAAAACAGAAAATTACTCTTAATTAAACAACTATTTTACAAAGAAAAATGTTACAATTACAAACTGTTCGAAATATGTCAGTAGAAATGTGGAACGATTAGGGGTCATACCTGAATTATCATTAACCCATATGTTTACATTTTGGGACCGTATAGGGTCAATGGGAATATACCATTGTGAGACGATATGGGGTCTAACGGGAAATTAACATTATGGAACTTTATAGGTTCGATGGAAATTTAACATGGAAAAATGTATGGGGTCAACATTTATAAGGTCAAACTTTTTATAGGGTCAAAAAATGGTATAGGGTCCAACCTACACCTTACAATCCAGCAACTGCGTTGTTATTACAATCCAACACACCACCTATACTATCGAGCAACCACCTTTTGATTACAATCAAAATACACACCCCTACACTCTAACGAAAAGGATAGGAGTGTTTATACACACACATACTATCACACAAAAGGGAGATAAGATGTGAAAGATGGGTGATGAAATATACACACATTCACACATACAAACATAATACACATCACACTGGGGTAAGGGGTTTTAATTATATTTACAAACATACAAACATATAATCACATACAAACAGACAAGGGTAGGAGTGTTTAGGGCGTGTTCTCTCTCCAAATCAGAAGAGAATGTTCTTACGATTTATCATTTTGAAACAGTTCAAATGCAACACCTATGGCTGAAAGAACGAAGACAATGTATTGGGATGTGCCAGCTTGCGATACATCGTATACTCGGAGTGATAGTACCATGAGTACGACTACTACTACTGCTGATGTAGCCAGTATTCTTCATCCGGAAGTGGATGACTTCAATTAAAAAAATCAAGACAAAGAGACACTTACCTTTCTTTTTATTTCGTATATTCTTTTTGAATAAGAATCACAATGAAATTTCATAACACATCACACAATTCCATTTTCTTATTATTTCTTTCTTTCACTGTCTGTCTCTTTTTTGAATTTCTTTACTGGTATGGGTTATTCCTCTTCACTTTCTTCTAGTTGTCTTGCCTTCTTACATTTCTTGACGGGTACGGGTTCTTCTTCTCTTTCTGTTTCTTGCTGCTCCTCCTGCTTGTTCTCTTTTTTCTAAGGACACTCTGAAGATCAATGTTCTTTTTCCTGACAATGATTATAGGTATCTTTACCAACGTCTCTCTTTTCTCCTGTCTTTCCTTTTCTTTGACGTTGTTGACATTCTGGAGCCCAATATCCTTTTTCTTGACAGACATAGCAAGTGTCTTGACTTTTATCTCCAGCGGTGCAGTCCGTAGTCTTATTGGAAGTAAACTTTCGGAAGACTCTCTGTAAATCTCTAACGAGAAGAGCGATCTGTTTTGACTCTTCCATCTTCTTCACAGACTGAAAGCTGAAATAATATGTTCTTTTACGTGAGAAGCTCTCTTTATATATAGGGAGAGAGAGAGAGAGAGAGAGAGAGAGAGAGAGTGTGTGTAAAACTAAGTCAAATCAAATTTTTGAATAAAGATGAAACGAACACACTTTGCTGAGAAGAAACCAGAAGAAGAAACCAAGAGACGACGACGACTTTCGGTGTCGTCTCATACGCTAAGAGAAGTGTTAGCACAAGTGCAAGCCAGTGATTTTGAAGATCACGTGAGTAACCCTGAACCAATACCATCTACCTATACTACAAGACCAAGAAAATCAAAATCAACCAAGAAAGAAAGTCTTTCGGTAGCTCCTGAAGATCATTTTCACATTCGAGAGACCCAAAAAGTAACTTCCAGAAAATTTAGAACAACAGCTTACGCGTACACAGTGAAACTTAAAGAGTTCAAGTCTGAAGTGCCATCTGAGAAAGCAGAGAGTTTCATTACAGATTTATGGGATTCACTGGTGGAGACATTGAACGACATCGCCGAGCTAAAGATGATGATCGTTTGAGACACTCCATCAGTCACTACAGTCTGAAGTCTCCTGTCTGGATCGAGTTTAGTACACCGGCAGAATTAACACCTTCCAAAATTATCGGAAAAATTCAACACGGTCAACAAGCCAACGACGACTTTAACATGACCGATGAAAAGCCACTTTTCACATGACACACGTTTCACCTGCCAGACGCAGAAAAGTTTTATTGGTGGATGAAATTGGCAGTACGAAATACAGTATCGTCAAATGTGCTTAACCCGTGCCATCGTCGAGAAGAACGATACTGCAGAATGGAAACTATCATGGGAGAATCAAACAACGGAGAGAAGCAGAACTTCTTTTTCAGCAAGTGGCATTTCGAAAGGGACCGTGTGTGGAGTTCCTGAAATGCAAAAATTTCAAGACGTGTTAGCTCCTCGTTATATTTTGAAAGTATACTCTCAAGTCGTTCGTGCAGCTCTAGTGTTTCGTGGACCAGATTTCCTAGCTGGAAAATACATTCACAGTTATTACCATCAAGAGCATTTCGATACCATTACTTGTATCGATACTATTGTGAGAAATGCGACCATGGATTTAACAGTCGGTAGCAACATATTCATTGTGGAGAGAGATTCCGTGGGTGCTTCGCTTCCAGACTATGCATTCTTGAAGGAAAAGGAAGGTTTTCATTTTCGACTTGCAAGTGAACATTTGTCAGTCCATCCTGTTGCGAACAACATTGTATTAAACAAGTTAAACAACAGAAAAGTGCTTGTGAATTATTGACAGTGTGTTCTACTTGTGCACAACATACGTGTACAAATAACCAAAAGTTCAGGAAAATAAAAGATGCCGTTTTTGTGACCAAATTGTTGACTTTGAGCATCAATATTACATTCAAAAATATGTCAACGAACTCTAAGAACTATGAAAGGAAGATCAGAACAAGATCAAAAAGAAAGGTATAAGTTTTATCTTTTTTGACTTTGAATCTACACAAGAGACTGGAATTTACATCCCTAATTTTTGCGTAGTTCATCATGCTTGGGAGAGTTTCTTCAAAACGTCCTCATCGGCAAACAAAGTCCTAAAGAAACCTTCATGAAAGCTGGAATTAAATGTGTTGCTTCAAACTGGAAAAGACCTTTTGGTTCGTCGAGACACCTGTATAAATTCACTTCATACTTCTGGCCAGGGCATTACTTTTTCCTCAACGCCACAGCAAGGACGAGCCAGAAAGAGACGTCGAAACCCCTTCAGATCTCATAAACAGGTTCAACAACAAATAAGAAAAGAAAAACAGGAGCGGTCAGAGAACTGGATTTTTTTTATTACTAACTGAAAAAAATAAAAATGTGATGCACCGAGATTCTTGCGAATGTTCCAAGTCATAACTCGATATGTTTGCCATGTCACCAACGATGCAAGGATCCCAATGGGTAGAATTTCATCCTGTGACGTCTTTGATCGCCTCAGCACCTATCAAATTTTAAATCAAAGGACAAACCGAAGGAGCAAATCGATCTGAATAACAGTTACTTGTACCTGAAAGTCAAAGTTCTCAAAGTGGACAACACCAATCCAGGGGAAGATGCCAGAGTAGCTCCTGTCAACAATTTCATGCATTCATTGTTCAGCGAAGTGGATTTGTACTTGAATAACAAACTTGTCAGCAGCAGCATGGATACTTACTCTTACCGAGCTTACCAGGAAGGTCTCTTGAAAGAAGCAAAGAACACAGATCTGGATGCCTCTGGGGTATGGAAACCAGACACTCTGGACAAGTTCAACGACACCACTTTGACTGTGGATGATGACCCTGACCACAATGAAGGATTTAATGACCGTCGAAAGAAAATCAAACAAGGGCGCAGTTTAGAAATGATGGATCGTTTATATCTGGACATTTGGTTGCAAGACAAGTATTTGTTGCATGGAGTGGATGTACGCCTGAGACTGAATCGAAGTAGTACCGTATTCTATTTGATGGCAAACGCTGACGAGTACAAAACGAGTATCGAAGAAGCCAAACTATACGTGTGACGTGTGAAAGTCTTACCTAAAGTGGGAAACGACATCAGTCAAACTTTGAGCAGAACGACAGCCAAGTATCCACTACGATGAGTGGCGGTCAAAACCTTCACCATTACCTCTGGACTACGATCCAAGATCGAAGATCATATTTTACAAGGACAGCTACCAAAATGTTTGCTCATCGGCATCGCCGGCAATGCGGCCCTTAACGGAACCATCTATCAAAATCCTTTCGAGTTCCAACACTTCAACTTGTCCAAGATAGAAGTCACTCGGGATGGTCATACGTTGTGTACCAGACCTTTTGATCCTAACTCTGCCCAGAAAAATTACTTGAGATCTTACATCACACTGTTTTAAATCACAGGACAGTTAGGTAACAACAACAGACACGGTATTTCGTACGAGGATTATGCAGGAGGATATCCTTTCTGGAGTTTTGATTTCACTCCAGACCAAGGCAACGATGAGGGACATTTCCACCCTATAAAATCGGGCCAACTTCGTATGAAACGTTGGTTTTCAGTTACTCTAGCAAACACAGTGAACGTCATATTGTATGCAGAATTTGACAATACTCTGGAAATCAACAGTTTGTGAGAAATTATCCTAGACTATTAGAAAAGAAACAGGAAGAACCTTTGGAGATAGGCGATGATGATGTTTTTTTTAATATCCAGAACAAAAATCACAGCAGTCACAGACCACAAGTTAACGAGACAAAATTACAGCCATGATGTCAAGATGGCCAGAACAAGAAGACAAAATTACAGCCATGATGTCAAGATGGCCAGAACAAGAAGACAAAATTACAGCCATGATGTCAAGATGGCCAGAACAAGAAGAACATTTAGTCTCCTGTTTTACTGGTGCCTAGGCTGAAAGAATTACAAAAATGACCAGAAAATATTGTCATGGATGTCAAATTGATCATCCTAGTCAGAAACAACACGATACACGACAAATGTTTGATGATGAGTCAAGAAGATCCATTGGAAGAGTATCTGAAAGAGGCACGGGTTTTCATCTCAGAAGAGAAGATTTTGAGAAAGTAGTATAAAGACTTGCGTGACCATTCCTTACCTCCATTGACTTCTCTGGAGACGAAACGCATCGAAGCTCTCTTGCAACAAAGTACAGAGACTACCCGCTCATCGACTTACTTGACAGATATTTTAAAGGAAAAAGTCAGGTGTGAACCGATGACTTATCATTACCTTTGAAAACAACAACAACAACAACAAAAAGAAAGAAAGAATGGATACCTGTGAACTTCATTACCTTCTGACTCACAGTTCGTACACATCTTCTTGGAATCCTGTGGTGTGCGCTAAAGATGAACTTCCATATCAAAAGCATAAAGACGTTCAAGCCTATTTCATCAACATAGATGACAGTCATCGACCAGCAAACCATTGCGTAGCTGTCTTTATGACTTTATGAGAAAAAATGCTGTATCTACTCAGTTCAATAATGTGAGATTACAAGGATCAACTTCTATGGTGTGTGGACAATATTGTGTATATTTTCTTCATCAAGTAACTTGTTTTGATCGTGAGTACTCTAAAAACGATGATAAAATAGAAAGATGGTTTCGTGAACATTATGGTTATCTCTTTTATTTAGTTCAGAAGCGTAGTATGCATAGATGGCAAAATGACAGTGTCTTAGATCATTGGAAGTCAAGTTTAACTCCACAACGTTGTCAACCTTGTAAATACGTTCATGTTTAAACATTTGTCAGTTTGTATTCCTGTTTGAGTTGGAGAAGCTTCTTATTATTATTAAACAAATGGTGTTGATTTGTTTATTTGTTGAAAACAAATTGTATTGACATGCTCTTTCACATTCTCTCTGTCGATCTTTGTAATGTTTTTCTTCAGGTCCGCCTACCAAATCGGAGGGATGTTTTCCTTCACGCCCGTGCTTCTTACATATAAAGCAATGCGTTCACCAGTCTTGCCAGGGCTAAAATTCTTTCAGAAATAGAGAGTAGGTATGAGAAATTCATCCAAATATACACAGATGGGTCTAAATCCCCAGACACAGGGTGCACTGTAGCAGCAGTGGTGATGCCGTGGGATTGCATAACATTGGGGGCGAGGCTATCTGATCACTGCTCCATATACACAGTTGAATTTTGGGCTATTAAACAAGCGATCCAATGGATACAAACACCCAAACATCAAAAGCAGTGATAATTGGCCACTTCCTTAGTGTGCTGCGAACCCTGGAATCAGGTAACTCGTCCAGCAGAGAAAACTTGTTGCGAGAAGTCTACTTGAGACTTAAAATCCTGGAGCAAGCCAATCGTTCTGTAGAATGTATGTGGTTGCCCTCCCACATGAACATACCTGGAAACGAAAGGGCAGACAAAGAAGCTGAAAATAAGCAAAAATGAATCCGAAATGCATCAAATGGATTACAAAGTCCAGGAAATATACAGCATGGTTAGGCAGAAAATCGATAAAAATGGCAAGTTGAATGGAACAACACACACAAAGGAAGCAAACTCTATGATTTGCAGAAGCAAGCTAATGGAAACATTATCGCACCAAACCGGGTAAATCCGTACGATTAGAAGATCATAAATAGAATCAAAACTGACAAATCACTACTAGCCAGCAGTTTTGGGAGATTTTTGATCAGGTATAAAATAAGCAGGAATTAACTGCCTTCACTGCCCCACCCCAGAAACATTAAGCCATGTATTCAAAGACTGCACCAAAAAAAGTCCAGATAGGAAACATTCCAGGAAAAACTGAAAAAAAAACTAAATACCCCAGCCCGATACCCGGACTGGGCTCTTTCGTTGGGTTTTTAAAAGAAACGAAATGCGTTTTAATTGTTACGAATAAGAAGATAAATATTCTTCTTATAGATATCCATCAGGTAGGAGTAAATAGAAAATGTCGCTTAATCTTGCATCGTTCTGTTTAAAGCGACTATCCTATGCCGCAATAGCGTGGTTTCGGCATATTCCGTAGTTTTGACCTCACACCACAAGATAACAGTCCAAATATCTAAAACGGGTTGGAAATGTTCAAAGAAAACTCTGACTAGTACTTTTCATGCTCATGGATTTTTGTATTTTTGTATTTACATGTAGCACAGTTTGCTAGACACTGTTGCTTGTGTGGTCATGAAACTTAATGTGTGCATTCACCTTCGTCACTTACGTTAGCACCCATAAAAACTAAATTATGGTTGCAATGACCTTCCTTTCTTGCTAAAGTAGCTATGCGAAGTTACTGGACCACGTGAAAGTGAAGCAGGCGAGACATAGCATTCCAAAAATAAAATCATGTTTGTTTATTCTTAACAAAGACCTTATTAATTATAAACGTTAATTTTAAGACAATCTTTAATTTGGATTGATGTCGTAGATATGGAACATAGTAACAAATCTATTTCATGAATTTCACACGCGTCCTCTCTTGAAACTTTTCAAAAGTACCAATATTTTCCTTGTTTTTGTCTTAATCGTGTCTGAGCGCATTGAGATATATTTCCGGTTTGCAAAATAGAACAATGCACACCGTAATCTTTAGAGATGGCAAGGTATGTCTCATATCTGCACCTGCTCAATAAATATTCTTATGATACATCAAAAAAGACATCCATGTCTATCTAGTTTTGTTTGTGTCTTTCTCTTCCGCTAAATAGACTAGCTCTCAACGGTTCTTATTTAGTTCTTCGTAATCTTGTTGTACATGCTAAAAATTGCCGACCGGTTAAGTGCTTCTTTGATGCTCATACAAAGGATTTTACGACGAGAAACTTAAGCAGATATTTAGCATTACCATACATGATCGCATCATTTTTCTTAAGAGAATGTTCTAAACGTATTACCCTTTTGACCAACATTTTGATTTTACTCTCCGCTTTTTCTTGGTTGATGGACTATGTTAAACACTATAGTCATATCTTCAAATGAACCTTCTGATATTAAGCAATCTTGTGGATGTGATTCTTATAAGACTATACGAGAACGATTTCAAAATTCCGACATTAAATATAGGAGAGACGGAAATGTTCACATTTGTTATCACTGCGAACCAACAATCTTAAAAGCTATTTTATCAGCACCATGGTCTAATGTTCTCTCTTTAGTAAATGTAGTTTTGTTTCCAAATCCACTGTACATCTACTAACAGACTGACCGACTGTCTTATTATCCATTTCTTTGCAAGTTTGCAGTCCTCTTCCCCTATGGTTATGCAAGATTGAAATCGGTGTCCTTTTATCCAGATTATTTTTGGTTTTCAACTATATAAATTAATGGGCATGTCCTAGGAAGACGGTCGAATCCAGAAAAAAGAAAATGTAACCTGTTGTGACGAGTGGGGCGTGTGGGACTGTTCTAAGTAGTGGTTAAAACTAAAACTCTCTGATGACCTTCCAATGCGCTATCTTTCTTGCCAGTTTTTAACTCTGTATAATAAATTTTTACTCTTTTTATTTGTTTGTTTGTTAAGTCCTGTTGTCTGCATAGGGATGTTTATAATATCACCTGTTTTCCGGTTCTTTCAGGTTAATCACGAAATCTGATTCATCTGACAAATATGCAGTTGGTTTTATCCTCATCCTTAGTTAATATTTACTTTAGTATCTCCTACACAGTCAAACAGTTTCTGACCTTCACTAATACACTTTATTTGGAATAATTCAAAGTACTTCACGCACGTTATATTATTTGTATCATGAATGAAACATGCAACTTTCCAAGAAACAATCTCCATTACTTACTACACCTCCCTCCCCCACCCCCACCATACCTCACTCCCACGGTTTTAAGTAACCATTTACATACATTTATTATAATATAAATTTACAGGATTTAAAGGTAGATTTTATGTCATTACGTAGGAGTAGTAGAGGGTGGGTAAATAGGGTCAAGATTTTTTGGGGCCTCTACAGGGTCAAGGGGAGTTTAACGTGTGGGCCTCTACAGGGTCAAGGGGAGTTTAACGTGTGGGCCTCTACAGGGTCAAAGGGAGTTTAACATTGGGGGGTAGTCTGGGTACGTACGGGAGTTTTTAACGTGGTGGGAGTGTGGGAGGGAATAGAATTAATTTTTCTTGAAAAAAGGGTGAATTTTTTATTTCCTCCAACATTTGGTGAATAAGCTTAGGAAGGTGGTGGATCTTTTTTTCTTGGTTTGAAGTGTTGGTGAATCTGGTAGCCAGTCAGGATGTTTCATCCGTCGGAACTTATCTTGGATTTTTATCCAATTTAAATTCAGCCGTTGAAATTCCATTTCTTTCCTGGCTTCTTCTTTCTTCTTTCTTTCAAGAGCCCACAAGATTTTAATGTGGGCTACTTCTTGCTCTAAAGCTTTCTTTAACAATATTGTTGTCGTGTGAAGATTTATCTCTTCACGCCTGACACAACTAGTGGGTGGATACGACCATTCATCTTGTTGAACAAGGTGAAGGAAGTATTTCACTTCATCTAGTAAGTCAAGGGATTTTTTGATAAAACCCACACGACAAGGAGCACAAGAAGAAGAAGAAGTTTTTAGTCTTTCCTCCACCAAAACATCATTCACCAACCTCCTCGCTGAAATGAGAGCCGCTAGTTGGCTGGTGACAAATGGTTTGGTGGCAGGATATCTCCACCAATACTCCAACCTTTCCATGGACGTTAGCGGAGACTGAAAATAATCCGGAAAAAAAATGAAAAAAATTGGCTGACTAAAAAATAGTACTAAAATTTCGTAACTCATTTAAAATTTTTTTGTTATTTTATATTTTTTTATATACAAACCCAAATAAACCCAAAACCCAAACCCAAACCTAACACACTATCCCAAATGCCTTGTGTGCTGCCTAAAAACCCCAAAAACCTGCTATCAGACGAAAGGGTATGACAAAGGGATGAAATCACGCCAACATACTATCCAACATATAAACCATCCATTTTTTTTACTTTTTTAAAATTTTTTTTATATCAAAACACACACCACAAATATACAATCCATTTTTAAAAAAATTTTTTTTATTGTATCAAACACAAAACTTACACATACCATAAATATACAAGAGAAAGGTTTTTTTTTTGTTTTTGGGGTAAAAAACAAACCACACAACACCATTCAGAGATATACATCAATAATAATAATTATATTTTATTCAATGTATATACATTATTTTACTCGTGGTAATAAACAATTTCATATAAGTCCAATACAGTTCAATACACATCCATATTTACCATTTCATTCTCTTATTGTTCTGACACTTCATGAAGATTCTTGTCTACAATTCTCTCATAACTTTCTTCTTGACTCTCATTGATAAACTCCAACTTAATAAAATGTCCATTATCATCTCGAATCCACTGCCTTTTTTGACAAATCCTTTTTTTTTTTATTTTTTATTTTTAAAAAAAAAAAAACAAAACACAAACACTCTATACAAACACACACCACACAACCATTTTAAAATTTTTTATTTTTTATTTTTTTTTATAAAAAAACACAAACACACTCTATACAAACACACTCGACACAACCATTTTTATTTTTTTTATTTTTTATTTTTAAATCAAACACAAACACGCACACATACACCACACCATCCATTGCGCGGACCTAAAAATAGGGTTCAGATCGACAGTGAGATAATAGATAGAGGGGGGTGACTTCAGATCGATAGAAAGAGAGAGATAGAACATAATCATTATTATTTCAAATTCAATAAAAAACCACACAACACCATATTTTTTTTCAACAATAACCATTTTTTTAATGAACAATAACCATTCTAACATAAAAAACTAACAATCAACAAGATATTAAACAGGAACATATTTACAAGGTTGACAACGTTGGGGTGGTAAACTAAACCTCCACCTTTCTACATCGACATCATTCTGATTAACATTACGCTTCTGAGCTAAAGACAAGAGATAACCATAACGTTCACAAAACCATCGTTGTACTTTAGCATCGTTTCGAGCATAGTTTCTATCAAACCAAGTCAGTAAATGTTCTAAGGAATATCCAAGACTGCGTTGATGAAGATAATGTACACAATATTGTCCACACACCATGGAATCCGATCCTTGTAATCTCACATTATTGAATCGAGTCGAGACGGCATTTCTTCTCATAAAGTCGATGATGTCGTCTTCCAAAGGAGGTAATCCATAAGAATCAAAAAATTCCACACCTCCACCATTGTGATCGTTGGGAAAGTACACGGCAACCCAATGGGTTCCTGGTAGATGACTGTCGTCGGTATTGATGATATAGGCATGAACGTTTTTCGGTTTACGATGAGGTAGTTCATCTTTAGCACATACCACAGGATTCCAAGAAGAAGTGTAGGAACTACGAGTCAATAGGTAATAAAGTTCTCTAGTATCCATGTTTTTTCTTTCTTCTTCTTTTTTTTTTTTGTCTTCAATGGAAATAATGAGTCACCAATGCACACCTGACTTTAAACTTGAATGGATCTGTCTTGTAATTCCAGGAATATTCACGTCGGATAGGTTCTGCACTCTGATGAATGAGTCCTTCGATCCGTTTGATCTCCAGAGAAGTAAGTGGAGGAAAAGAAGAAGTCTGCAAGACTTTATACCATTGTCTCAACACGTGTTCATCTGAGAGTTGTGACCAGGCCGTTTCCAAATATTCATCCAATTGTTCTTCGCCTGTCATCATCAAACATTTGTCGTGTTGTATCTGACTAGGATGATCGTTTTGACATCCATGACATTGTTCTTGGACTAGACTGTTAATGATTGGACTCAATTCCTGAGCATAACAGGAGACTAACTGTTTTTCTTGTTCTGGCCATCGAGAAATAAATCCAGTAAACTCGGTTTTAGGTTCTGAATGAATGACTTCGTCATCATCATCATTTGTGGTAGTTTGTGACTTCTCACAAAATCCCTCATCTATCTCCATAGGTTCTTTGTGTTACATCTTGTTTTTTTTCTTCTAATAGTCTAGAATCACTTCTCTCAAACTGTTGATTTCTATAGTGTTATCAAATTCTGCATACAAGACGACGTTCACTGTGTCGGGTAGAGGATCTGCAAACTGAAGTTCCACACGAAGTGGGCCTGATTTTATAGGGTGGAAATGTCCTTCATCGCTGCCTTGGTCAGGAGTGAAATCAAATCCCCACAAGGCATACCCTCCTGCATAATCCTCGTACGAAATGCCGTGCCTGGTGTTAGTACCTAACTGTCCCGTGGCTTCAAACAGGCTCAGGTAAGATCGCAAGTAATTTTTATGGCCGTCGCTAAAGTTAGGTTCAAAAGGTCTGGTACACAAGGTCTTGCCATCTCGACTGACTTCTATCTTGGAGACGTTGTAGTGGTGAAACTGGAACGGATTCTGATCGTGGACTCCGTTGAGGGCTGCATTACTGACGATGCCAATCAGCAAACGCTTGGGGAGCTGTCCTTGGAAAACGTGATCTTCGACTTTGGATCGGAGTCCAGCGGCTTTGGTAAAGGTTGTCACTTCTACGCGTCGCACAGGATACTTGGCAGTGGTTCCGCTCAAGGATTGACTGATGTCGTTGGCTACTTTTGGTAAGACTTCTACACGTCGCACGTAAAGTTTGGCTTCTTGGATTTTGGTTTTCCACTCGTTAGCATGAGCCATCAAATGGAAGGCGGCACTACTGCGATTCAGTCTCAGGCGTACATCCACTCCGTTCAACAAATACTTGTCTTGCAACCACATGTCCAAATGTAAACGATCCATCAGTTCTAAACTTCGTCTGATTTTCTTTCGACGGTCGTTAAATCCCACATTGTGAGGGACTGCTGGAATTATAGGATCACCATCATTAGCAGAAGTCTTCGCCGGTACTGACAGCTCTGTGTCGTTGAACTTTTCCGAGGTGTCAGGTTTCCAGACCACCGAAGCATCCAGATGAGTGTTCTTGGCTTCTTTTCCGTACGTCAAGAGATTTTCCAAATAAGCACGGTAAGGGTAAGTATCCAAACTGCTGCTGACCAGTTTGTTATTCAAGTACAAATCTACTCCGCTGAACAAGGAATGCATGAAATTATTGACGGGTGCCACTCGGGCAGCTTCCCCAGGAAGGGTGTTGTCATTTTTTTGTACTTGAAGTTTCAGGTACAAGTAACTGTTATTCAGGTCGATGTAATCTTCAGTTTGTCCTTTGATTTCAAATTCGATAGGAGCTGATCCCGTCAAAGACGATACAGGATGAAATTCCACCCATTGGGATTCTTGCATCGTCATCATGGTAGGAGGCATAGAAAACATATCCAGTTCTGACTTGGTACATTCGCAAGAATCTCGGTGCATCATTTTCAATGGTTTTTAATAATCAAACACGTCTAATTCTCTGACGGTTCTTCTTCTTTTCTTATTCTTTTTGGAACTGCCGTGTGTTCTTTTATGAACTTTGAAAGGATTTAGACGTTGTCGTCGTCTCTTTCTACCTTGTCCTTGCTGTGAAGTGGAGGAAGAAGTAATGCCAGGGTCTGAAGCGTGAAGTGAATTTATAGGATTCTCTCGGAGACCTAAAAGATCTTTGCCAGTGTTCATCAACACATTTTTGCCTGCTCTCATAAAGGCTTCTTTAGGATTTTGTTTGTCGATGAGGACATTTTGCAAAAATTCTTTTCCTTGTGTCAAAGCGGCATCTTTTAAGGCATGAAATCCTCGAGTCACCATCGGTTTCAAAATAGGAGCTACCGTCCGAAATGAAGATTTTAACATATCTCCTAAACCATGTCCTCGTTGTCGAGTCACTCCTTGGTACACTGGATACATTTTTTTGGTTTGGGAGGTTAGTTACAAGGCGTTAGAGAACCTTTTTCGAAAATGTAGTTTCACCGTGACTTTTCCTTTGTCAATGAATGGCACATCTTGTCCCAAATCTCCTTTTATACTAATGTTGACACTGTCAAAATACGATTTACTGACTGGAAGATAATGAGGATGTACAAATTCACGGTGAACGTGAAACGTGTTTCCACCTTCTTCGTACGCACCAGCAGCAGTATCCACTTTGAAAGGAATGACTCTCAGTAAGGGAGCAGCTGTGTGGCCCACCACGTTGTACTCCACCACATCGGAGTACACAAACATTAAATTCAATCCAACGTTCAATTCAATAGGGGTGCGAAAAGCCTCTCCGAAATCTGTGTTGGTGTGGATTGTTCGTTCACCATGATACTTTTTATTTCCACCCAAAATATCAAACAACCCAGCAGAAAAACCGATGGTCATGAATTTTCTTTCGTGCGCGGGTAAGTGTTTGTCTTCTTTCTCGTCGAATGGCTTTCCCTCATGCCCTTTCAAAAATTGCAAGAGGAAACGGCGTGCCACAGGATGGTATTTGATCTCTACCCATTTTTGTTTTTTTTCCAAGGCTTTGCCAAATTGGGCTTCGAAGACGGCCGCATTCGTCTCCACCAAATGTTGAGCACTAAAATAATACCCTTCAGGAATTCTCATGCGATAGGTTGAGTAGGGAGTATTGTCAGTTTTTGAACTCATTTTTTTCCCAATTTCAGGATCATGAGCGTCCAACTCTTTTTGCACTTTTTCGTTATAGATTGCTACGTCAAAAATGGTTTGATTTCCAGACACATTCTTGATTTGCGTAGGATGAATGATTTGTACCAAAGCCACTTCCCATTGAGCATCGTGATCCAATTGGATGGATTGAGGTAATTTGGCTGTGAAACAACATAATTTGTTGTTGGGAAACACATCCATGGAACTGTCACTGGGTAAAGTTAAATAAAATTGGTCATTCATAGTTCTAAGGTGGTTCTGGTGTCCGAGGAGTCACTCAAGTGAACAGAAGAATGATGTTCAAAAGGTTCCAAAAGAGAATTGGTATTGTGGTGGTGACTGGACGAAGAAGAAGGTGAACTGGCGTTGGTCGAACTAGCGTGGTTGTTGCTATGGCTGCTGTTGTCCGTCGTAAATTTCAAAGAGGGACTGGGTAAAAGATAACCGATGCAACTGCTAAGTAAAATGGTCCACAATTGTTTGTCTCCTTGTTGTAAACTCAAATTGGTAATAGCTGCTCCGATGACACAATACACTACAAAAATTTGGCAGAAAAAGACGATTTGATTTTTAGGCACACGTTCTCCACACCACACCCAAAGTGGTTGCTTTTGTAATTCTTGAAGAGAAGAACTCTGTGAAGGAGTCGTTGAAGTCTGGGTTGCTGCTGTGTTGAATGGCATGTTGTTAGTTTACTTCTTTTTCTTTTTATAGTCGACGACTTGAGAAGCAGCAATCCAAGAATCAAAACTAGGGGGATATCCTTTCCAACGTACTTTGACTTCTTCTATTCGACGTTTACCTACTTTCCGTGTTCTTTGTTCGAGAATGCTTTCGATGTCGTACAAGACGTCTTCTTTTTTGGCCACTCGTTGTAACTCAGGCAAGTAAAATGTTCCTTTGAGTACTTCACCGTGCATGTCTTCCAATTTATAGACGGGAGGATCACGTCCACGGACGGGGGTAGTGACACGAAACAATTCGGTAGTCCAGTTGGGTAAATAACCTTTGTCAAAAGTACGTTTGGTTTTTCCGATGCGAACCCAATCTCCTGTCTTTAACTCCAACAAGGGTGTCTTCTTCTTCTTCTTTTTTTTCTGGGGTGAAAAAATAATTTATCAAAGACGACCACTTCGTTTTCAGGGCTGGCCTCTTCGGGGGCACATCCGATGCTACGATGGTACGATTGATTGTACGCTTTGACCAAACGGGGTAACACGTCGATGTACTTGAGAGTACGTTGATGTGTAAAATATTTCCACATGAGTTCTTTCAAAGTTCTTTGAAAACGTTCCACGATACTGGCTTTGGTTTCAGGATTTTCGGTAGTAAAAAAATGAATGTGTCTTTGTTTCAATTCTTTTTGAAAAGCTTGGTTTAGAAATTCGGTGCTTTTGTCAGTTTGCCATCGTAAAGGTTGACGTCCACTTTGTTTCAAGACCAATTTTAAGGCACGTACCAATTCGGTACTGCTTTTAGAAGTCAAAGGCACGACCCAAGCAAATTTGGAAAACATGTCGATGACACAAAACAAATATTTGTGACCACGATTGTAAGTGGCTAAATGAGAGACGTCGGCTAAATCGGCTTGCCATTGATGATCGATGCCTTCCACTTGAGTGGTACTTCTGGAAAATTTACGTCGAATGGGTTTGTGTAACGTGTACGTCGATTGTTCTTGTAACCATCGTCGTACTTCAGGTAAACGTACACTTTTCAATTTACTTTTAGCAGCTCGATATAATTTTTGAACTTCTCCGTAACCAGCAGCATGACCAGGATTGTAATAAAGGCTAGCTAACAGTTTCTCCATGATTTTTTTTTTCTCAATAACTCAACCAAGTCCCAATGCTCTTTTCTTCGTGAGGTATCTTTTTGGATTGTTGTTTACGTGTCCGACGTGCCACTGGGGTAAAAGAAGAAGATGTGGATTGAACAGGGGTCATCGGTTCTGTTTTGACTTCTGACTTCACTTCTTTCTTTTTCTTTTCTGAGGGTAATGGGGTAAACAACATCTTTTTTATCCAATCCGGTGTGGCTAACTTTTTTTTCTTTTTAAGAGGTGGAGTTGGTAACTCTTCTTCTTCTTCTTCTTCTTTTACGGTCATCCCTGTACCAGTGTCTGTTTTAGTGGTGGTGGTGACTTTAGGTTCGCTTTTCATCATCGTCTTAAAATCTCTCAGAGTGGGTGGAGCTGTTTCGTCTACAGCTTTTTGATGAAAGAGTTGTAGACGTTGTAAAAGTTGACCGTACCGTTGGGATTTTTCTGTTTCTGACATATCGCTTCGTTCCATCAGGGTTTGTAATTCTTGTTGTAACTGGGACATCTCGTTGAGATTAGGATTGGGTGGTAAATGAGGTATCCGTTGTTCGTTCCAACGATGAAATTCCATCCATCGTTTGTAAGGTACTAAAGTCAGTTTTCGTCCTTCCATTTCATCCAAAGGTACCAAAAAGGTGTGGTCTTTTCAGAGAAGGGTGGTCCTTTTTATCTTCTTTTTTTTTGGGAGGGTTATCGCATGACCCCTCCTAAAAGCGGTCCAGCAATCGTTCCTAACAAAGGAGCTGCTATTTTTAACAGCGGTCCTAACAGCATAGGTAGAAATCCTCCTCGTTGCACCAACATCTTTTTCTTTTGTTGAAGAGGTATTTTCTTTTTCACCATTTGACGAAGAACATTCCGATGTTTCCCTAATTTTTGTTTCTGTATCTTGGACAAAGGTACCGTTCCTTTCAACACGTTCAAACAACATTCACACACGGTATCGATGATTTCTTTAGGAGCTGTTTGAATGAGTTGTTTTCGCATGGGAGGATTGGATTTGGTCAGGACAGATAAGACATCCCAATGTTTAGCCAGACGAGGGGGAAGTCGTCCTTTTTTGGTGGTTTTACTTTTCTTCTTTTTTTGGTGGTGGTGAATACGCTTAGGAGTCATCTTTTTTTAGTAGGGTAGAAAAAGCAAGTCTGAAGTCTTTGGCATTTCACCCTTCTATTTTATACTGGAATACGTCTCCACTGATTGTCTGCACGACGTACCAACTTCACGACAGGTCTCACTCGACGTTGAGGTGTTTTCAATGGACTAAATCGTCTCAATTCTTCTTTGGATAAATCCATTAAACTTTGTAAGATGCCAGTTCTTTCTTGGACTTTGGTTTTAGGGGATGGTACTTTGTTGGTGGCTGCTACCATGGCTAAATCAGCTGAAGTCGACGGTCCCGACGGGGTGACTTTCGAAATAGGTTTCCATTTTTGCATCAAATTAGGAAACACGGATCTTAAGTCTGGTTTGACAGGCATCATGGTAAAAGGGGGTGAAGAAGACAAAGAGGATGATGTGGACGCAAAAGGAGACCTCGTCATCATTTGGGACTGTGATGGTGATAGTAAGGGTGGTGTTTTGCGGGTGTACGTTTGCGTCCTGGCTGCAGTACCTCTTTTACGTCGGGTGTTAGTGGTGGTGGTGGTGGTGGTAGGTGTGGTTTTCTTCTTCTTGGCACGACTTTTCTTTTTCTGAGGGCTGCCTTTCTTCTTTTTCTTGGTGGTTTTTTTCTTTGGACTTTTTTTCTTTTTAGGAGTTTTTTGGGGGTTTTTTTTGGTTTGGGTATCATTAGGATCCCATTTCAAAAGGGAACGAATCATGACCCCTCCTAAAGATCCACTTCCACCAGGAGTTAAAATGATTTGTTTTTTAGTCCGTGAATCGATTCTAGGATCAGCCAGTTGTGACAATGCCGCTTTATGTCTTTGAAAAAAACGTTGAGTTTGATGAGGGATGTGAATGATGCCTTGTAGTAATTGACGTGCTGTCAAAGTCAACCATCGTAACACTTCTTTAAGACTCGCTTCTAACAAATGAGCACGGACTTGTGCATTTTTTTCACGACTGATGCCATACAAGGCACGAATCAATTTAGCCGAAGGATGAGGTTGAAAGGAAGCCATCTCTCAAAAGAGTGTGAGATAGAAATGACGTAGTAGGTTGTTTTTATATTTTTTTTTAAAAATGGGCTGAAGGGGACGTGTAAATGACAGGACCACCTTCTTGACCCCAAGGGTGAAACAATTGGGCACGAAATCTCAAATAGTCAGGAGTGGTAGGTTTTAAGTCGATGAGTAAATACTCGTGAGGGGTTTGAGTGGCATCGTCGTACGCATAATTGAGCCAAGGATCCCCTAACTGTTTGGCTAACACTTGTACTTGAGATTTGTCTCTGGGGCTTTTAAACAAGACCACGTAATGAGCGTTCAAACTAATGGTTCGATGGGATTTACTTTGTTGAAATAAATTTTGTGTAATGTAGACAATACTAGCATTACGATGGTGTCCTTTTCGTGTAAACCAAAGTTTAATTTCTTCTTCGTCTTCTCCTAACATGTCATCAAAAATAACCAAATGGGTTTGACTCACGTCAGACACGATTCCATCGTCTTCGTGAGGAATACCATCCACAAATGAAATGGTTTCTCCTTGACTTTCTTTCAATAACGTGTAAGACGGTTGCCACTCTTTGTAACACCACACGATACGTTGAGGTGGATGATCGAACAAATTAGCTTTGTGTTCGATCAAACGTTTGACAAATTCGGTTTTCCCTGAACCACTCGGTCCAGCAATCAACATGTTAAATGGATGGCGCAGATACAAAGCATTTTAACTTTGTCGATCTAACTTTTCGTCAATCACTTTAACCACAGAGGAAGCAGAAGAAGAGGCAGACGAGGCAGAAGAGGACGATGTAGCCATGTCTAAGGTAAGAAGATTTTTGAGAAGAAGACAAAAGACCCAAGACATTTTATACGTTTCATACACGTTTATTTTTTTTTTTTTTTAAAACCAACACAACAAAAAACATATTTTACAACTTTACACGAACACGAAGAAGTGAATTAGTGAGAAAATATGCAATTAAAATGAACACGTACACAATGAAGACTACCACTAAAACACCTAAAGTTATCTCTAAACAAGGCAATGTACAACAATATTTTCGTGTCCTAGTAATGAAAGACACAGACACTGTGTTTTGGGGTGGTGGTAGTATTCTTCTGGTCTTCTTCTTTGTTTTTGAATCCTCTGACGACGGTGGTAAAGAAGGGTTGTGTTCCTCAAGAGGTATTTGAACCACAGCAGTGGTGTCAGGTTCTTCTTCTTTTTCTTCTTTCAGGGTTTCCCATGGAGGTTCCCATTTTTTCGCTTTTGGACCCTTATGGACAAGTTGCCAAATCTTTGGCAAACTGAGCCACTTCTTGTAGCCAATATTGGAAACCAAGGTTTCTCCAGGGTCGTACATCTTTCCAATTGAAAAGGTGTTGGTGTAACTCACTAGCAATACACACTTCTTGAAATGTTTTATAAACAGATAAAGTGTGACGAATGTCTTCTTCACATGGAGGATCCTCACTGATTTTCATGACCACTCTCAACGCTTTAAGTACAATTTGTCTTTCGTGTACTGATAAAATCAAGTTTTTATAGTCTTCTTCTTCTACTAAGTCCGAAGAAGAACACAGGGTCATATTGTTTTTTGGAACTCAACAATTGAGTCCAAAACAACCACGGATCCTCCAAAAGAATCCAAGGCAAACACTTGTCCTCAAAAATAGTCCACAACGAATATCCTGGAAATCGAATTCCAAGATAAGCAGTCACTAAGACACACACCACATAACGTCCAAAATTTAATGGAAACAGTTCTTGTATCACTTTTTTATAATCCTCTAAGCTCTGAACACGATCGTTGACTTCCTTCCACGGAATCCGTTTCACGAGTGACGTGTAGAGCGCAGGCATGCCGCCTCTTTATAGGGGTCGATGGCAAAGGTAGGCATCTTGGGTGGCATGTTTTTATAGCCAGGCTCCAAAGGATGGTACCTTTTGAGAAAGTCTCCTTCAACGTAGTGCCAGCAATAGATGTTTCCCATAATCATTCTTCTATGACCTTGGAAGAGGGTATAGTGTAAAAATCGAGAAATGACTTTGAGTTTACGTTTCACTTGGATCTTGACAAACTCTTGGTAAATCCTTTCGCGCACATTCAAAGGCATACCACTAATGTACTTTGGTAAAGTTTCCGACTTGGAAAGAAGTAACTCTCTTTTGTGTTCTTCACGATACTCGTGATAGTTTTTCTTCAAAATCAGATTTCTGATACGGTGAAAGTCACGGTAGTGTTCAAATCGAGGAATGACTTTGAGTTTGGGTTTCACTTGGATCTGGACAAACTCTTTGTAAATGCGTACTCGCAACTTCGAAGGCAAGTCACGAATGCGATCTTCTAAACTAGGGACAAAATACTGGTAAATGCGTTCTCGCAGCTCCAAAGGTAAACCACAAATGTATTCTTGTAAAGTATCCTCCGACATGTTTTTTTACTTCTTCTTGGCATCTTGCTCATCGTACCCGTACTCTTCTGAGGCCACTAAAGGTAAGAACTGACAGTGCGGAGACCATCTGGCATGTTCAATGTAAGCTGAGTCGGTAGGCTCCCATTGGTGAAGTCTCACACCGCAACTGAAACATTGAACTTTATCTCCTTCTCCCAAGTAGATAAATCCAGATCTGGCTAAAACTTTGTCAGAAGTGGATTGTAGTAGAAATTTAGGCCACTTGTCTTTGAACGTCTCGAGTCGATTATCATACTTGGAATAACCAGGCAAAGCCACAGGTATCGTCAATTCTTTATGACATTTACAGGTACGTTTAGCATTCTTCCCAATAAAGAAGAAAGGTCGTCCTGCATCTCTAGAGGGACGGTGAGGTACACGTGCTGCATCGACGATGTCTAAACGTACGGCATCCGTCTGATCGTGTGAATCGATGCTGTCAACGCTTACGGAATCCGTCTCGTCGCATGGCACTGCATCGCACTCCAAGTCGTAATGGTACTTGGAGTTCACACCACTAGATTTCTCCCTCGGTGGGTGGGTGGCATGAGTATTCTTATTCATCTTTGGTGGGAGGATGACAAAATTACTCATCTTTTGTTTCTTCTTCTTGCTCGGTCAACGTTGAAAGTCACAATGAATGGTTAGGTTTGGAAGGGGTGCCCTTTTTTATACTGCAGATCGGCGTGTCCGTAATGTAAAGTGGTGTGGTCTGGAAGTCTCACTATCTTCTGGTACACGATTTGGTACACTTTTTGTAAAGGACGAGTGACAATTTGATGATTAGGTAACCGTACGATCTTGTGAGGTTCTAACGTGTGCACTCGAAAGTCTTCCACTTGTCCAGACAGCAAAGCATTTTTCAAAACCTCAAAGTTAACCACTTGGCTGGTTAGGGATGCCTGCTTGTTGCAACAGGAGTTCTGCTTCGTTTCGTTGTTTGGTTCTGTCCGACTGTCGAATGTTATTCCAGGCTCTTTTCCATTCTTTGCTCTCGTTCTTGTTGGCATATGTTCGCCCCACCACAATAGCCCGAGCAAAGCACATCTGGTCTTGAGTATTGTCGATTTGGACGACACTGCGTTTGGTACTTCGAATATCGTCCACCAGTAACGGTTTCCTACTTCGTCCACTTCCTCAAGGAGGGGAAACTTGAGTCAAGTAAAGTGTGGCCTTTCCATCGGTGATGGTAAACTTGTCGTTGGATTGTTGCACATGTTCTATTTTGGACATGACTTTGTCTGGCGTTAATTCTGCCGGGGTGCTGAACTCGATCCAAACAGGACTCTTCAAATTGTCATGATGAATGGCCAGTCTCAATCGATCGTCTTCTTTGGCTCCACATTGTCGTTTCAAGTTCATTAAGACAGAATCCCACAAATCGCTAATGAACCCCGCCGCTTTCTCGCGAGGTACTTTGGACTTGAAGTCTTTAAAGTGAACCGTGTGAGTGTAAGCTGTAGTTTTAAATTTTCGAGAAGTTATTTTTTGAGTCTCTAGAATCCAATAGTAATTTTCAGGAGGAGCCAAAGTACTAGGTTGTATTTCTTGGCCTGGGGTTCTGGTGTTGGTAGTGGTGGTGGTGGTGGATTCTTTGGGTGGACTAGAAGGTGGTAAGGTTTCAGGCTCACTCATCTCCTCTTCGAAATCGCTCGCTTGGACTTGAGCTAGCACTTCATCTAGTGGTGTTTCGGGTGGCACGGAAAATCGTCGTCGTGGCCTCTTTGTTTCTTCTTGTTCTTCTTCTGGTTTCTCATAGATTTCGCGTGATCTTTTCATCTTGAAGTTTACTTTGAAACTGATTCAGTTTCACCCAGGTACCTTTATATAGAGAGATTTTAACACAGGGAGACTATATATAAAGAGACCTTCGTACCTTCAGAATCAGTCTTTGTGATTGAACATTCAAACTGTGAAGATGGAAAAGTACTGCGCTCGAGATAAAAGTCAAGATACTTGCTATATCTGCCAAGAGAAAGGACATTGGGCTTCAGAATGTCCACAAAGTCAACAAAAAAGAGATTTTGGAATTGAATTGAATAAGTATGTCCATAAGGTGTATGATAATTATGCTGCTGACATACTTGGTAATGTCTATAATATAAGGATGAAGTCTGGAAGGAAAGTCAAAGGAAAATTGAATTCATTTGGATTGATAACTATTACGGTTACTGGTAAGGAAGGAAAGAGGAAGAAACATACAAATCGAGGGAGATTTGTCTTTGAAGCGGTGAATGGAGTGGATCTACCAAGACAGAGTGAAGTGGTACATCTCAATGATGTACTTGATGATGATAGAATAGAAAATCTTCAAGTGATGACTGCTAGTGAACGAACATGTTTGCATAAACATGTGAAGAATGATAAAGAAAAAAGGAGAGTTAATTTTGGAAGTGATAGAAGTGTGTTGTGCCAGTTTGTTGGTGAGACAGAGGAAAGAAGATTTGGGAGTATGGAAAAGGCTAATCAATATTTTGATTGTCATGCAGGAAGTATCTACTATTGCTGTACTGGGATTTATAAGTCGGTCTTTTCGAAGAAGTTCCAGAAAAGATTTCAAGCTAGATGGGACGAGCCAGAGAAGAAGAGTCAAGTCATTGGAGGATTTGTGAGACCTGTGAAATTAACTGACTTGAATTCAGGATTATATAGTCGGATGGATTCCATTGGTGATGTGGCAAGATGTTTTGGATTAGATCATCGTGAAGTTTATTGGATTTGTCAAAAAAGGCAGTGGATTCGAGATGATAATTGACATTTTATTAAGTTGGAGTTTATCAATGAGAGTCAAGAAGAAAGTTATGAGAGAATTGTAGACAAGAATCTTCCTGAAGTGTCAGAACAATAAGAGAATGAAATGGTAAATATGGAAGTGTATTGAACTGTATTGGACTTATATGAAATTGTTTATTACCACGAGTAAAATAATGTATATACATTGAATAAAATATAATTATTATTATTGATGTATATCTCTGAATGGTGTTGTGTGGTTTGTTTTTTACCCAAAAAACCAAAAAAAAACCTTTCTCTTGTATATTTATGGTATGTGTAAGTTTTGTGTTTGATACAATAAAAAAATTTTACAAAAAAATGGATTGTATATTTGTAGTGTGTGTTTTGATATAAAAAAATTTTTAAAAAAGTAAAAAAAATGGATGGTTTATATGTTGGATAGTATGTTGGCGTGATTTCATCCCTTTGTCATACCCTTTCGTCTGATAGCAGGTTTTTGGGGTTTTTAGGCAGCACACAAGGCATTTGGGATAGTGTGTTAGGTTTGGGTTTGGGTTTTGGGTTTATTTGGGTTTGTATATAAAAAAATATAAAATAACAAAAAAATTTTAAATGAGTTACGAAATTTTAGTACTATTTTTTAGTCAGCCAATTTTTTCCATTTTTTTTTCCGGATTATTTTCAGTCTCCGCTAACGTCCGTGGAAAGGTTGGAGTATTGGTGGAGATATCCTGCCACCAAACCATTTGTCACCAGCCAACTAGCGGCTCTCATTTCAGCGAGGAGGTTGGTGAATGATGTTTTGGTGGAGGAAAGACTAAAAACTTCTTCTTCTTCTTGTGCTCCTTGTCGTGTGGGTTTTATCAAAAAATCCCTTGACTTACTAGATGAAGTGAAATACTTCCTTCACCTTGTTCAACAAGATGAATGGTCGTATCCACCCACTAGTTGTGTCAGGCGTGAAGAGATAAATCTTCACACGACAACAATATTGTTAAAGAAAGCTTTAGAGCAAGAAGTAGCCCACATTAAAATCTTGTGGGCTCTTGAAAGAAAGAAGAAAGAAGAAGCCAGGAAAGAAATGGAATTTCAACGGCTGAATTTAAATTGGATAAAAATCCAAGATAAGTTCCGACGGATGAAACATCCTGACTGGCTACCAGATTCACCAACACTTCAAACCAAGAAAAAAAGATCCACCACCTTCCTAAGCTTATTCACCAAATGTTGGAGGAAATAAAATATTCCTCCTCCAACGGTCCTTATGAGGACCACCCTTTTTTCAAGAAAGATTAATTCTATTCCCTCCCACACTCCCACCACGTTAAAAACTCCCGTACGTACCCAGACTACCCCCCAATGTTAAACTCCCCTTGACCCTGTAGAGGCCCACACGTTAAACTCCCCTTGACCCTGTAGAGGCCCACACGTTAAACTCCCCTTGTCCCTGTAGGGGCCCCAAAAAATCTTGACCCTATTTACCCACCCTCTACTACTCGTAGGTAAGAATGCATGGGCGTTATAACCTAATGCTCTCTTTAAAAACGGATTTGCTACTTCTTTTAGTCAAGAGTTGCGTTTTGGATTCAACCAATAACATTTTTGGGCTTCTAAACTTCATTTGATTCAATTTTATCTCATTGGTATTTGGGTAGACACAAAAAGTAACCGGTTACATTTCCGTTGGGTAACATTTTGTGGCAAAGGTGTAAAATTTGCGTTAATGGTTACAATTTTGCGTTAACGCAAAATGAAATTGGTTACAGTTTGCGTCTTGTAATATATATTACATATTAGAGAAACAAAATCAGAGAAAATTATTGTTAAAACTGAGCTGCAGTTAATATATATATATATATATATATATATATATATATATATATATATATATATATATATATATATTGTATATCTGATTTTGTTTCTCTACTATTTTCGTTTGTTTCACATTTTTCAGTAATAATAAATAAGTAAGTGTTAGGTTTTTTTTTTTTTTTTTAAGAACTAGTACATAAAGCGAAAAAAATAAAATGTATCAAAAATATGACCAGGAACTTTGCAAATTGTCATCTATTTCTCCTGACTCTTGCACTTTTGATTCAGCCTACTAAATCATTCCATTATGATTACGATCATGTTAAATGATGGATTGAATATTGATCGTGAATTTACTGGGGGTGGGGTGGGATCCTTGGAGAAAAAAGAAGAAAAAACTTTCGATATGTAGAACCCCTCAGTTTGAAGCTAGTTTATTAATTTTTTTAATTGCGAAGACATATAAAGTCTATTCCGTAAGATTTTCTACCTGTCATATATTTACAGACTAATTTTGGCCCATGTGACTTTGAAACAGTTAAATGTGTTTATAATACTGTACAAGGACTCACGGTACTAATTATATGGACAAATGGGAACCAGTCTAGAAATGAGTGTATATAAAATAGAGTATATACAGGTTTGGAGGGCCATGATTGGTTGATAATAAAAAGAAAAGTTTTATTTATTTATTTTTATTTTTTTAAATTTTTTTAATAAACTTTTGAAAGCATATCCCATTTGCAACTATAAAAAAATGGAGACGATGTTCTATTGATGGAGTTTCAGTCCTTTCAGAGACTTGACATTGGACCACTCATTATTGAAATTAGCACCTGATTCTTTCAGTCCGGAATTTAAAACACATGTTTCAAACACATGTAGATAAAAAAAAAATTAAAAAAAATTAAAAACATCCGCGGCTCATATAGTTTTCTCCACACAGAAGCTTGCATCAATGATGGGTCTATACTGAGAAATATAGGTTTGACCGCGAGCAATTAGAATGTAAAGTTATTTAATTTTTTTTATATCATGTTGTTTCCATAGGTTTTCTTGTAGTTGAATAAGTACCTTGAATCGTAAAGACAACTACTTTAAGGTTTCCTATCCGGAGTGGTGTCCCTTACCGAGACTTGCGTCTTACCGGAGCTCTAGCTGTTTATCGATTTTTTGTCTTAGCTGTGCCTGGCGTCTATAGATACGTGTTTGCTGTGCCCTGACTACGGCCGAAGTATACCTTAGATACAGGTATTATAGTCAATAGCTGAATTTATAACACTAGTAAACACTGTTACGGCTATGTATAGCTCAATAGGGTTCCATTCATTACGTCGGCGCCAAGTCTTATACGACTGAACACGCAAAGAAAGTAGTCGAAGAGAAAAGGACAACAGCTGACATTGAAGAACGTTAGTCACCATTAAAGAAGGGTCTGATCGTGTATAATTGGCTGATTGATATCTACAACGTTGTAGTTTACATCAAATCTGCTGATATAGTTTGAAAATTCATAAATTTTATTTGGGATTAATTTATATCGGATGGGTTGTAAACAGTCGAGGCAAGTTAAAGTCCAACCGGCTGGAAACACTGACCTTCGCCGTGACTTAGCAGAAAAGAAACTGAGGAAGACGGACAGCGAACATGACCCTATTGACCAGGACATCGAGGACCAGACGAGGAGGAAAGGAAAAAGAAACAAGTCTAGTAAGAGCAACCGGACTTTAGGCTCGTGCGGCAGCCTGGTGGATGATGACCAGTCCCAGGAGTCCGATCGGGGTGGATCTGCAGGGTCCAAGACTTCCAAACATAGCAACGACTCCGGCCTCGGGGATGACTACAACCATGTCATCACGGAGTACTCGGACGTAGACAAGGTCAAGCAGGTGGAGGAGGGATTCGAAGAGAGGGAGATAGATGGTGAATCTCGTTTATTTATTTATTTATTTATTTATTTATTTATTGTCTCCACATTAGGAAAACGGGGATTATATTTTCATGTTCGTACATGTGTGTGTATGTGTCAGTTTGTAGTGTCTTGTATCTCTTTTCTCAACAATGTATACCCAGACAAGAAACTTCGGGATATAATTTTACATTAAGTTGTGCAGAATAATTTTTGTTCAGCGCCGCACCCTGGAGCTCTACCAGGGCCTCGTGAGGCAGAATTGGGAGGTTCTATTGCATTATGTATCTACCGTTACCTTTCTCTTGTCTGCGTAAACCTGACTAAGAATTACATCTTCATGACACCAGATATGACAGCAAACCGACGTTACCGGCCTCGAAGGGGGGCATAATGATTTTGATTTTAACAATGCACTTTGAGGAAAAAAAAAAAAAAGCACGACGTTGGAAGTTATTGAGAAGTTGAGAAGTTCCCAGAAAATGAATACATTCTCTCTCTCTCTCTCTCTCTCTCTCTCTCTCTCTCTCTCTCTCTCTCTCTCAAACTCTAAAAAATCTCAGAATCGATTATAATTCATTGTATTCAATTTAATCGTAGTAACAATTGATTGTAAACTTTAGACTGCCCATTAATTTTCTCTATTATTTGAGTATGACTCTTTTAAGATCTAATGTCCATGTAACGTATATTTTGCTTAAATCCTTTTTTTTCAAGAAAGGACGACAAAAATGAAAGTAAGCTTGTGCCAAGAAATCGAACTGTATTGTACCCAATAATGATTTGTTTAACATAAAAGGAATTAAAATGAAAATGTGTTTGACATCTATTGCTATGATTTAGCAATGTCTCTCTGAATACACGCCATGTTATATAGTGTAGAATGTGCATATAAATCAAAACTAGCACAAAAACAGTTAAAACACCTTGAATACTTATATATCAGCTTGATACATTATTATACCTATAGCTGATGTAAATAGTAACACTTACCTAACGGCAACAAAAAAAATCTCATGTTTAGGGGCTTCATTCATAATTTATAAACGCATGATTAATGTCATTAACCATTACCTGTATAGTAAAGCACAGTTCTGTAAGGGCTTGGATTTCTGACGTTTGTATCAAATTTCAAGCTTTTCAGTGTATTCAGAGCATTAAAATGGACCAATATCTTACTAAACCTGTTTCCGAGCTTTTGACAGGTGCTTGAAATATGATTAGTATAACAACGCAGTAGCGTCTTGTTTTGACCAGATTGGAACTAGTATAATATCAGATCCTGGTAACCCACCCCACCCTCAAGCCCATCCCCCGGTACCAGCCGACCACAGGTTGGGAATTTAGCGTGCTGTGATTAAATATTAAATCCTGTTGCAATGTATTAATTTCATAAAGTCTGTAGGAGAGGCAGAGATGTTACTCTTGCACCACTTCTCCATCGACAGTAGAAAACCGGTCCATTATGTCAGGAATTTCATGCAACATTCAAATTAAGAAAGGAAAACTTCGACTCGGCATTTATTATCAGTGTCAAAAAGAAACCGCAAGAAATACAGAAGTCACATTTTGACGCTGACTCCAAGGAATGACCACAGACCAAATTAGCACTAAACGATACAAGTCCTCTACATGTACATTTAATGTGATAACGATACTTTTACAATGAAGTGTCCATTAAACTGCTTAAACTGGGCACACATACAAATCAGTCGAAGAGAGATTCTGACCAGTGTCATATATTTTTAACGACCAAATTAGATAAAAGCATACCGCTTCAAGGAAGTGTAAATTAGATATGCAATTTTATGACATACCGATTTTATCGTACATTGTTGATCTGCGTACAGCTGTTCGGTCCCTATTTTCGTATCACACACACACACACACACACACACACACACACACACACAAACACACACACAGATTTGACCTATTTAGGTGTTATTATCTATTTAAGTGTCCGATCATAGATATTCTTGGACGCATCAATTTAGATTTACATAAATCCCAAATTGTTTTGAATTTCCTTCACACTCTGAAAAGTTAAAAATATTTAAAAAGCGTAAGAGACGGGTAAGTAATAAGATCAAAACTGCATTTTTGTTTAGTTCCGAGTTGGGGAAAGAATTCGTTTGATATGGCGATGAATACGTTTCGTTATGACGGGGTTGACGTATCCCTCCCTGCGTCATATGAAACACCTTCCTTCCAGCGACTCGAAACAAAAACACGTACGTTGTTTTGTGTAATTACAGACTACAAATATAACACATATACATATACACATATATTATACATATACGAATAGTAGAGATGTGGTTTCAAAAACAACGTAAATCAAGCTAACTTTTGAAAAAAAGATTCAAAAAGGTTTTCAGAGGAGACCTGCAACTATACCCCCAACCTTATTTGAGATGGCAGCATTGAATAAATAATTATATGAACATATTCATGTTGAACCATTATATGGCATATAAACTCAAAAAAGTATCTTTACCTATAACTTCACAAAGAAAAAATGTAAGAATTATGTAATCAGGGTGGATTCAGCGGTGAATATCACTTCATGGTTGTAGAAACAATCCCTGGATGTTTTTTACGCTTGGTGGTGCGGTCAGTGATTGGGTATTTTCACGTGCCAATGCAATAATTCCAAGCTGGCTTCGAGTTGGTATTGGTACATCAGGCAGGTGGTCTTAACGGTCAATTTCTATTTGACCCTCGCGTAAATTATATTTGAGTGTATATGAGGGTTTGGTAACACCATTTTGAAGCAGATATTCGTTGAAAAGTGGAAGAAAATCACTATCGATGTTGGCATCACTGGTCAGTCGATCCAACACCCCGTCGGTAAATTTCGCAACCTCATCACCACGGTCAGAATCCATTACTTATATGTAATGATAAATCTAATCTTAAACACAAACGCCAAAGACGGTTAAGTATCCGTCTGGATAAACGTGGAGTCCTTCAAACTGAATTTCATCTTCGGCGACTAACGATGTTGATACTGCATATGTGTAAAATTCGTAAACATTGTCCGATTTGTCGATATATGATATTAGTAGTAAAGACTTATGACCAATATGCCGCATTTATTAACATTACCATTCTACTCCAACTTTCACCTCTATTTCAGATTATGATAAACAATTATGATCCAGACTCGCGCACTTTTAAGATGTGACGTTTAGGTCTATCAAAACCATTTTCAAGAGAAGTGAAAATAAGTCGATCATTTGCTAAGGTTAGTTTCTTAGTGATCCTCTCCTTCTTTGATTAATATTCCGCTAATTACGTCCCATGAAGTTACTACGCGTGGTGGCAAAAGGCACATCTGCGATCTGTTCATCCACATATTGTTTTGTTGTAGCAGCGGCATCGTCAACATAGTTTTTGATAAACGCAACCGACACGCCAGCGTCTCTGACTGCCCCGTTTTCACTGATCACGGCTAGGTTTTGCACGACACCGCCTCGCAGCCTCATCACAACGTCGTTGATGTCCACGTTGGCTGTTTTAAGTTTTCCAGTGTGATCTTGGAAACTCACAAGTTCGCCCTGGTTGATGTCACCCCAGCTAATAAACTCTGACAAATCCGTTTTTAAAACGATATTTTGAATGTCCACGTTGGGCATTTAAAGTTTCCCAGTTTGGTCTTGGAAAATCACAAGCTCGCCCGGATCAACGTCGGCAACAACCCGGCTGGTAAACTCAGTCAAACCCGCTTTGGTGGCAAACCTGCTCAGATCCGCATTGGCGCCGCTTCGTCGGGCGGTTGAGCGTCCGTAAATGTTAATAGGCATTTTCTATACTATCAAGCGTACTTTCATGAAAAATCAACGATTGCATGCGGGGTCGGTGTTAAGGAAGTTCTGCTTCCATCGAGTGCATGCAACGCTTCAACAGCAAGATGACCGCATATTGGCACGTCCAGCCGAGTTTGCAACGGCAGAGTTGAATAAAACAGTGGTTGTCGTCCAGCTCCACCACCTCGGGTTAAATAATAAACAACTTCGCGTGGCGGCGCAAGCTCGTACGAGTCAAAATATAAAAGATGTCGAGGCGTTATCGTATATGCAACTCAATGAGTGCCGGGTCCTGTTGTCTAATCCAGGTTAACAATGTCGGTTTCATCGATACAATTTTATCTCGCATAAAAACACCTCGGTAATGCTTGACTGATTTTACCATCGCGAGTAAATCAAGACTGGTTAGCGGCGAGGCCTTTTGCGAGTTGTACCGGGTAGTCGAAGACAGCTGCCTGAGGGTACTCTGCGAGTTGTCCCGGGTAATTGAAGACCTTTTCCCTGTTTTATTCGTTTACGAGACCAACCATAGATGTTTCCACCGGCTCCGCCTCCAACTGCCTTTTTCAGCGCCATTCCGGATGCAGTTTCGACAGCCTCTAACGCAGCCGCTTTTGCAACCGCAGGAGCCGCAGTCGCTAAGAACGCTGGAATCGCCATAAGGAATGGAAATATTCCACCGGAGTTTTGCAGTTATGTCACCTCTGACTTCGATAACGTTAATGTCACCGATGTGTTGTTTCGTTTAGCCGCATTAAGCTGATCGAGTTGCATTTGGGTCAACCACACAGGGACAATTCCAGTTAATTGTGCAGGCGAAAGTTTCAACGTGACCCCACAATCGTTTTCGTATTGCGCTTTTGATTTTCGCAAGCTGGTTTTCGCTAAGGCCAACCGTAACTTCGTGTTGGGAGATTATTATTTACAAATGTAACAATTACTAGTTTAGAAAAACTGTATTAGTTTCCTCTGTTGGGTCAATAACCCTAATTCAACCACCTGCACCCTCCAACAACAGCAGCTTATCAGAGAGAATCACAGCAATACATCTGTAATTGAGTGGATCGGAGGCAACAGGTGGACGAGTAACACGTGCATGAAAATGCATGTCAACCACAGACTGTTTAACCATGTCCAGATGCTCTAGGTTAGAGTAATAAATCGGGTACAACCCAATGAAGTCTTTTTGAGAAATCTGCTGACCTGTGTCAACATTTTGAGTCCGGTCCATGAACGATAACAGCTTGTGATATGCTCGGGCGACATAATTGTTGTCGAAGTCAAGAATAATTTCTTCGGTGGGTTCCTGATGACGGTTTAATTGCAGAGAAACTTCAGACACTCCTAAATTGTCAGATACCATTTTATTACTGAGTGGCCCACCATTTACACTCCCCATAGTCTGAAATGCCACAAATACTTGTATTGGTGCGCTGATACCTTGTTGGGTAGTTATTTGCCATGAAAACTGCTGAACACTGCTTTCTATCGAGTGCGTGGTGAGTGTATGAAATGACAGCGGTGATGTTGCTCCGGAACTCATAAACGATAACAAACGTGTTTCTGCAGCCATTGGAGGAATTATAACAGACATCCACAATGTTAATTTTGATAATATAACTTTACCATCAGCGACACCATCAGCATGCCAAATTGCATCATTGCTATTGGGCTTTCGGTATAACACAACTGTGTATTTGGTTCCGAAATTAGCCTTGCGAACATTCTCTGCAAAACTAAAATATATGACTGAGAGGAATCGCGCACGAAAAACTCAATGAGGGTTCAAGAAGTTGTCCTCGACGCGCTGCAAATCCAATTTTATAATTTGGACTATAAAACGTTAAATTTGCTACAGTATCTATAACGACAGGGGGCGTTGCGTGGTTATTAGACTGTCGTATTGTAAATTGTACATGCTCAGCATTTTCATTTGCGTCTTTGCGAAACATCATAGATGAGCCAGCGGATCTCGCATAATCATCACTGTATCTGGCGAGTCCGATAATCGTATTAGCAATGTCAACGTTGCTCAAACATGCTTCAATTTCGTTTCCGTCGATGGAATAAAGTGCCCTGACAAACAATGCCATGATGCCATTGTTAGCAAATCCAACCTTTTCACCGCGGTCGTATTTTTTATTGGCGCCATAGTTTTGTACAAGTACTCCATCAATTTCCAAGAAAGCTTCACACGGAAGAAAATACCAACACGTGTCATGCATTGATAATTCTATTCGGTCTTTTTTATTAGCCCTGGCCGGGTACGAATAATACTGAAAATATTTTTTACTTCAATCTACCGTCAAACGCACGTCCATGTCAAAAGCGGGATTGAATACTTCTTTAAATTGTTTCATTGTTTACACTTATACATTAATTGGTTCGTCTAATATCTTTTACGACGGCTTTGGTGGCTTCACCAATCACGTCTGCGCCCAGGTCCACAACCGTAATCGTCTTCCCATTAGTGCATTTGCCAGCAATGAATCAGCTAGACGTTGTTGAGCAGCTTCATTGATGATTTTACTGACTGGCGCGGGCATTGTTGCTGTTGATGGAAGTGTAACTGTTTTTGGTTCTACCCGCTAGGGTGCGCTAGTCACTAATTGTCTCGAATAGATTGAACTGATAGCAATCCCTGATTTTTCAGATGCTATCAACGACTCGCATTGCAGCTTGTTTAGCAATCGGTGCAGCGCGTGAAGATAACACCGATAGTACTTTGGGTGCGCCTGTGAACAATCCCGAACAACATCGCCAAAGCCAGTTCCGTAATATACCGCGAAAATGGGTTTCTCGCGTTAACAACACGCACTGGTATTACACGTCCACGTACAATTGTCATTATATTAAATGTCAGGTCGATCTCCGATGTACAGTTGGTATCGTCAAGGTCTCCCAGCGCATATCCAACATATGCCCGTCCTGGTCCACAAGGGTAAAACGGATGTGTCAACCGAGGATTGTGGCATGGAAGATATACCGGTGATATCAAATCACCAGGTTCCGCAGTTGAGAAAAACCCACGCAGTATATAACCTTGAGAAGAAATGCTTGAGCGAGCTCCAGTTTCATAACTGCCGCTGATGGCGTCACAGGTTAAATTAATTTGAATCGTTGAGGTAATATTGACACTGTCAGACGCGATATGGTACCCCATGTGTAAAAATCGTTTGTGACCTTGAATGTCTTCAGGCCAGCCTAAAATTGTTCTTAGCGACGCACGTGCGATGTCATCCGCGTACGGTGCAAATTCGATCACGATAACAGAACTGAGTGTGGGCTCTGGTTCAAGTATGGAAACTTTTGGAGTCTTTGCCGGTCACCAAATGTGATTCTCAGTCGAATCTCTTCAATGATCGATTCCATGTCGTACGCGCCCGCGGGAAGTTCAATATTATTCCAGGTGGCGCCACTGTCCGGTTAAAACGTATATGATTTATTCGCGGGAAGACCACCAAACGGCGGTGATCGAATATTAGGCCAACTGTAATAAACTCGCAACGACGCCAATGCAATTTCGAGTGTGCGGGATTCCCTCGCGGCAATTGATGTAGAAAAGGTTACATAGAATTCTGGTTTCGTTGACGAGATCGTGATCATCGAGATAACGCTTGGGGTTGTATTTACAACAACACGCTGCATTGTGACATAGTGTTTCTACGGAAAGTGCTTCAGAACTCATCATCGGTGTGTTCGTTGTATAAATCATCAAAGTATTCAACAAGTTCATGCATCAACGCGCGAAACATCTCCTGGTCCTTGATATCATTGGTAAGCAACCGCCGACAAATCGATGCGGCCTCATTAACGACTTCGGGTGCGTTGTTGCCCGCTCGAACTGTATGGCTACGACGTCCACGAGGATGATCTTTTACCCAAAAACTTCTTCCCACAGGTTGTTGTTGTTGTTATCCGGGTCTGATACGACGTTCATATCTTTGTATGTATGCTTTCCACAATATCTTACCTTCTTCAGGGTCCCCGGTCAGAAATTCATTATATGTGTTTCTAAAAAGAATGCGTATCGTTGTATTAAATAGATCACATCTGTGTTTTTATGTCGACCTCAGGAAAATATTCGAGCGGGATTGATTTGGTTTTCCAGCATCACGTCATCGTACACGACAAGATTATTCACGCTTGAATCAAGATCATCAATCGTAAGAGCTTCATCGATTGTGGAAAAGAAATCAACCGTGGACGTGGTGGCTTTACCAGCCAATGATGACGCAAGCGCGCTCCCAAAATCATCCGCCGATGATGCAATCACATACAACCGCTCCCACGTCAACCATCGCAAAATCATATTCAACAACAGTTGCGTTTTCCCTGAACCGGCACCATGTCGACTGGTGATTTTGAAGCTCTCCACCGCAAAGTAGCTAACTAGTTTGTCCAGTGATGAAGTCAAAAACTTCAGCGCATCAGTATACTGCAGCTGACCCACTCCAAACATCATGTATTTTTCCATGTTGTTGGTGAGGACGCTTATTTGCGCATTCGATGCTGTTGCGATTGCCTGCATAATCAAGTGGCTATCATACCCGCGTAGGTTATGAAATGAATGATCTACTTTTCTTACTAAAATAGCTATGATATGTTTTTGGGATTATGTACCGACGTAACAAGCGCGAGACAGCATTCAACAAAATTTCCTGTTGGTTCATTCTTAGCACAGACCTTAAAGTTTTTATTAATTATAAGTATACAAGAAGAAAAAATAAAATCTTGTCCTTGCCTAGGTCTATATCGATATATATGCCTATATGTATGTCTGTCTTGTAGATTTGTTCATCGCCGGAAATGCTTGTCAGACTAGGTCCAGCGCCAAAGACAAGGCCCGACTTGAGGAGGCTATGATTATCCAGAAGTTAAGGGAGGAGGGTCTAATATCCCGACCCAGCGCCCAAGCCTCCGGGGGGCTGTCCTTTGAGATCGTGGAGGAACGTCGCCCTATCCCCGCCGTACTCAGACCCCCAATCCGGCTTGCCAAGCTGGAGAAACGGAGGAAAAAGATGAAACAACTAACAGAAGAAGAGATCCAAGAAAAATTGGAGAGAGCCGAGAGAAGACGAAAGGTAAACAAAAATTTCTGTTCATTAGATAGTTTAATCCCTGAATATTTTAAGATTTCAAAACGATATATTATTAATTGCTCAATAAATCTGAAATGGTCTTGGAAAGGACAACCAATTTGAGTATCAATATGACGTCCGTAACAGATCCTTTCCATTATGTCCAGGCATGAAAGTTATATTTATTTTTTAAGAATTGATAATACGGGTGATTCTCGTCCAAGAATTAGGATCTTTAAATTACTACCATGGCTTATGTGCCCTTTTCCTCTTCCATTGAAAAATTCATGTACTGTGTATTCCATTTCGCGTAGATTGCCAGAACAGTCTTTGTACGTTATCTTTAATTTTTTATTAATAAGCTATATATCCCAATATCTTCTTTTTTGAAATCAGATTATGCGTTATTAAAAGTCATAATAAATACATTATCGATTTTTATCTTTTTAAATGCTTAAGAATCTCCAAAGTAGTTCATGAAAGCGATTACTTTAACTTTCAGAGAAAAGAAATGGAGCGACTGAAAAGAATAAAGGAGATGGAAAGGGTTGATCAGACGGCATCCCTCGAGACTTTCACCGAATACCAGAAGAAAAAGGAGGAGCAGTCTCAGCAAAAACAAAACGTCGTTGCCGACAACCGCGAAAAACGTCTGCAGGAAATGAAAGAGAAGCAAAGAGAGCGGGAAAGACGGGCAGAGGAAGTGAGGAAGCGAAAGATGTTGCTGGCTACGGAAGCAGAAAATCAACAGGATGATCCGACTCAGGAGACAACGAACCCAGAAGAAACACCTGAAAATAGTTTTGAAAATCGGGATGAATCAACGGTAGAAAATTTCAACGATCAAGAATGAAACAGCAGACTTGGAAATTTAACCAAAAAAATAAAATCGTGCCTACGTAATGAATCTTACACGAGTGGAACTTTCAACTGTACAGACTTTGTGATAGTATTAATTATGTGAGTTCTAGAGTACTAGTATATGCGATCTCATATAATAAAGAAATAATATGACAGCAACAAAGCTCTGTCTGTGATATATTTTAGAAACTTCAGATTTGAAGGCATGCACGCGTACAACTGGGATTTACTGAACAGAACAGAAAATAACTTTATGTATGAAAATACCTCTCAGCTCACACGCACGTTGCACATGAGAGCACCACAAATGCGTATTTGATTAAATGTGACGTTACAGAAAATATAGAACGGAGAATTAGTATGCTTGAAGTATTGACTGCGCGTTACTTGAAATTTTTATTGAGTAATTTGTCTGATTTTTGCAATAACCTTTCTTCCCCTTTCACAAGGAGTTAGGTATTTTGCACTGAACTTCGCATTAACCTTTCTTTCCCTTTCACAAATTGTGTGCTATTGTGCGAAATCGTGCCATTATTCAGTCCAATTATTGACAGAAACAAATTGCCAGTGACATTGTGACACCGTATTCAATGCAGAAATTTGATTGTTCTCGGCAACATGTACATGCCCCGACGTGTATGGAACAGTTATTGACCAGTTAGACAATAACTAACTTTTGTTGATGTTACTTATTCACCCAGAGGGATTGAATGAAAAGTGTGAACCAGCACTGCTTAGTAAATTGAAGTGATATATAATATATTCATGCGCAGGTCTTGGCAAAGACGTAACACACGTACTGTGGACAGGTTTATGCCAGTTAAAAACACCAACTTTAATTAGCATACGTATAATAAGTCAACAGAATTGGAGTGTTCGGTTTTCTTGTGCAATGGTTGTCCGAGTCACGAGGGTAAGACTGAAAGAAGTGAGAAATTGTTTAATATAATGAACAGAATTTATATTGCATATTATCCTATCGAGCTTCTGCAAACATATAAATACACAAAATTAATAAATACCAAAATTAAGTAATGGCAGACACATGTACAACAATATACAGTAGAAATCATTATATCCAAATCACACAGAGTAATTCAGAATTCAATATAGTATATATAAACAACTCCAAACTTTAGACGTATACACCCAAATCTAAACCATTAGGATTCTTTAATCATAGTTGATTGCTACCAAAAAAAAAAAACAAAAAAAAAAAAAATGAAGAAGGAAAAAAAGAAAGGGGTGGGGGGAGAAATCGACAAATAATGACATTAAAAAGAAAAAGAAATATGAGCACATTAACAACAACTTGAGCAGTGAAGTTTAAAAGATCTATAAAAAAATCACAAAATTGCCTAAATTGTGTATTATCTTATAATAATTACTTGAAAGAAGATCAATAAATTTTACCATATTTAGAATCCTCCAGTAATAATTAGATATATATACGGACATTCTACTCTAACATGAAATTGGTCTTCTATCACATTACAAAAACATGTTCTATTTTCATATGATATTGCTCCAGGCTTAACCCATCTACACGTTTCAACACAAAGTCTATGAGTCGATGTCCGCAATTTAGTTAGTACTATTCTAAAACTCTTAATAGTACTACAAGTACAATATTCTTTATACGAAAAACTGTTTGCAAGATCAGTATACAGCCATGTTCTAGTAGAAGATTCAAGCCTTGAATTCCAGCTTTAAATATACAACAGTGGTAAGAAAGGAGAACCTTATTCCAGTCTCATTTTTTTGGAAGCATGTGGACTTGAACTGTGTTTTATTTATTTTTGTGGTACAATATATTTGATATGATGACTGTGATACTTGATATGTAACCTCTGAAAGTTAAAGTAACATTACTTAATCCTTGAAAAACTATTTAATTCTATAAAGCAATCAGAACACTATTTTCTCTATTACAATTAATAAAAATTAAGATCAAAAAGAGTTAACACATACTTTTTTGCATAATAATAAAAATCAAGAGTACACAGAGTTAAAGAACTTAAGTTTTAACATATTAATAAAAATCAATAGTGCACAGAGTTAACACACTTAAGTTTTTACATAATAATACAAATCAAGAGTACACAGAGTTAACACACTTAAGTTTTTACATAATAATAAAAATCAAGAGTACACAGAGTTAACACACTCAAGTTTTTACATAATAATACAAATCAAGAGTACACAGAGTTAGCACACAATTTTTTTACATAATAATAAAAATCAAGAGTACACAGAGTTAACACAATTTTTTACATAATAATAAAAATCAAGAGTACACAGAGTTAACACTCAACTTTTTACATAATAATACAAATCAAGAGTACACAGAGTTAACACACTCAACTTTTTACATAATAATACAAATCAAGAGTACACAGAGTTAGCACACAATTTTTTACATAATAATAAAAATCAAGAGTACACAGAGTTAACACACTTAAGTTTTTACATAATAATAAAAATCAAGAGTACACAGAGTTAACACAATTTTTTACATAATAATAAAAATCAAGAGTACACAGAGTTAACACTCAACTTTTTACATAATAATACAAATCAAGAGTACACAGAGTTAACACACTCAACTTTTTACATAATAATACAAATCAAGAGTACACAGAGTTAACACACTCAACTTTTTACATAATAATACAAATCAAGAGTACACAGAGTTAACACACTCAAGTTTTTACATAATAATACAAATCAAGAGTACACAGAGTTAACACACTTAAGTTTTTACAGTTAGCTTTCTTAACTTTGGAAGAACGACAAAAATGTTGTAATTCATTTATTTTTTTAATTAAGTATAAGTAGATCTTGAAATAAATTTGTTTATATATTTAAGATAAAAATTTAGCACTGATTCAAATTAGTCAATTATTAGTATATTTTACTTGCAATACTTTAACTTTCAGAGCAACTTTTTAGTATTATTATTGTTGTTTTTTTAACATAGACTGTACATAATGTTATTTATCTCAGTATTATAATTTATTTTCTTGCAAGTTTTGTTGGTTACATGGAATTACATGTTTATAAAGTGTTTGAATACAAAACCTCTGTGTCAATGCATCTTTTTTTTATTTTAATTGTTCATACAATATTGTAATCATCATTTAAGATGGTTGTGTACAGGCTTTCTTTGAAGCACGCCATACTTTTTAAGTCATTTTTTCTGCTTATGGAAGAGATAGTAAGAGAGAGGGAGAGGGATTTTAAGATGAATCTGGGATCAGTGGTCAGCAATTCAGTCAGGTAATGAGACTCCAAACACATACAAAATTATGTTTCTACGTGTAATATAGGCAGCTCGATTTCATTTTGAATGTTAAATGGTCTCAAAACCTTAGTTTCAATAAAACGAGATGGTTACCAATAACGTTCTTGTGTATAGTTCCCACTCAGATTTGTCTTGAGTGAAAACTGGATATATTCCGTATACCGAAGATTCTAATTAATTCAAACAATTGTTCTATAAATAGTGGTCTAATGAACACATATTGCGCTACTGACACAACAATGGTTTTTTCAATATATTTTCTTTAGATTTATCAACTTTTTATGCAGCCCCAGGAGGTAGTCATAATATAGTAGAATTACCAAGTCTTTAGTATGCTATGCTTATTTTCAATAACACTATATCAATTAATTTTTTTTGCCTCTTTAATAAACTTCTATTTGACCATTGGTTTCGTCTCTCTCTCTCTCCTTTGGCCATGGTTATTTTCTGTAAAGCTATTTCAATACACTTTATTTTGATTCTTTAATAACATTTATTGGAACCTTCGTTTCACCAACTCCAACCGCAACTCTCTCTCTCTCTCTCTCTCTCTCTCTCTCTCTCTCTCTCTCTCTCTCTCTCTCTCTCTCTCCTGTTTTATATATGCCTCCCAAGCACCCTTCACATAAATACATAACTTCTAACAAAGCTAACAAAGACAAAAAGGCCATAAAAACTGCAAATGTAATTTAATCTGGATATGCCGGGTCGGTATGTTTGTTGGGCTAATTACTGGCTCTATTGTTGAAGAGAATAGGTAAGCAATCAATAAATATATGTACATTAGACCTACATTATTATTTTAGACACCAAGTACACTTCTGTCGGTTTAAATATCTCTTATCTCTCATTAATGGTAAGGGGTAGCACGAAGACTTGTTTGTAATCAATAGCCAAGGCAGATTGAGGCTCTAAATGTACCACGTAACGTGGAAGTGCAATGGCAATAAATTTGGATCTTTCAGAGTGTTTATTTGGTTCATCCAACCCTACTTCACAGGATGCCAAAGTGCTCTTTGGTAAAAATAAAAAATCATTTAAATGTTTAAATTCAATTTGGTGGATTTATTGTGTGGTGGATAGTGCTATAAGGACTGTGACATCCCCCAGCCAATCCATAATTTCCTTCATCATTCAGGATGGTTGCCACCCCAACCCCCACCCCATTTTTGTTTTAAAAAGACTAGAGGTGGCTTAGTGGTTAGCGTGCCGGACTCGCAACCAGAAGAATGCGGGTTCGAATTCTGCCATCAGATCAGCCCGGGTCGGTTACGGTGGTGTATCTGGGCAAGGCACTCTGCTCCAATTGCGTCTGCACGATTGAGATCTAACCTTCATGTGTTGCTGTGCAGTAAAAGACCAAGCCAAACATAGCAAAACATTTTTCAGAATCTAGCCCTGGCGTAAACTGTGTCATATATTGTAAATTGCGCTAGAATCATAGCGTTGTTTTTTTAGATACAAAGTCATAAACATTTAAAAGTTATATTGAAACAACCGCTAAAAGTGTACATAAGAGCACATGCAAAAATATTTCCACACCATACGGTCATGTGTTCATGTTCATACCATAATGATCATTTATATTACGCGGATGAGTAACCGTAACTTTGCAACTACATGTTTACGGGTCAAAATAATATAAATATAGGATAGTAGATTGTCAACATTAAAAGGATGATGCAGGTGGCCGCTAAGATTCAGCTGTTGCAACTAGTGGTTCAATTTTTAGACATTCGTTTTTAGGTCAGAAAAATGCAAAATCTTTACTTTTCATGTGCTGAGCATGTTTATGATTATCTGCTTTCAACGATGCAAAAATCGTAGCACATATTTTAAGAACATCTGCAATTTTGAACAAAACACGTGATCTGTTTGATCTTAGAGTCGTAATGGTACATGTGAACGCTAGTAGTACCGTTGTTACATGATATTACTGAGACGCTTCCCAGCACGCGTGTTAACTTGATAAGTCTTATTGAAATTATTACTTTGAGGTTCGTAAATAATGGGTATCATTATAATGAGACGACGCTTTACAATGTAATTCGGAAATGAGATTTGTGTTGTTGTTGATTCGGTGTTTAACGGCACAGCAACACAAATAGGCTATTTATTGCCGAGGTAATTGGAGTAAACTGCCTTCCCCAAGGACTCATCATGACAGTCGACCCAGGCTGATTCGAAGGTATGATTCGAACCCACAGGCATTCGGTCGCTACTCTGGCTAGCTAACCACTTAGCCACCGCACCTCAGGTGATTGCTGTGTACCTGAATGCTGAATGTTGGGGTTGGGTAGGGTGTGGACGAGGGTATGTGGGTGGGTTACGCTATAAGGTTCTATTTTTAGTAACGATACCCCACCCGTTAACTGGTCATTCGATGATTTCAAAGGAGTGTAACAGGAATGACTAAAAAATCATCTCCGATGCATTTATCATATGCTGTTTTTTAAAAAATAATTACATCACATTGTGTACAGCATCTGCTATTTTCTTGATGTATTGGTGTATACAAATGTAGCAGATAAAACAATTTTTAAACAGAATGATATTAGCCTACGATCACACATTGACGGCAACATGATAATAGCCTATGATCACACATGGAGAGCAGCATGATAAAAGCCTACGATAACACATGGACATCAGCAAGACAATCGGCTACGATCACACCTAAACGGCAGCATGATAATAGCCTACGATCACACATGTAAAAAGGCAACATGATAATAACCTACGATCACACATGGATAGCAGCTTGGTAACAGCTTACGATCACATATGGACGGCAGCATGATAAAAGACTACGATCACACATGGAGGGCAGCATGACATTATACTACGATCACACCTGGACGGCAGCATGATAATAGCCTACGAGCAAACATGGACGGCACAAGCAATATCTCTTTGTTATTTCATAAGCAAGTAAGAGGTAATTATTTATTTTCTCATCTCAAATCACATATGAAGTCGAACACAGTCTACAAATCTTGAAATCTTGGGTAAGAGTGTTGGGATACACAGCGAAGCCTGCTGTTTCCTGTTGATAGAGATTTTCATAAAGTCGACGTTAAAATAATCCCTTCTAAAATTGTTCTTTTCTCTCAATCGAATCTAGTATATAAAGTTGTAATTTAAACACGCAATCGAATGTGACTCTAGTATATAAAGTTTTAATTTAAACACTCAATCGAATGTGACTCTAGTATATAAAGTTGTAATTTAAACACTCAATAGAATGTGACTCTAGTATATAAAGTTTTAATTTAAACACTCAATCGAATGTGACTCTAGTATATAAAGTTGTAATTTAAACACTCAATCGAATGTGACTCTAGTATATAAAGGTTTAATTTAAACACTCAATCGAATGTGACTCTAGTATATAAAGTTTTAATTTCAACACTCAATCGAATGTGACTCTAGTATATAAAGTTGTAATTTAAACACTCAATCGAATGTGACTCTAGTATATAAAGTTTTAATTTAAACACTCAATCGAATGTGACTCTAGTATATAAAGTTTTAATTTAAACACTCAATCGAATGTGAATCTAGTATATAAAGTTTTAATTTAAACATAATTGGGGTTTGTTTGCAGTCTTTGGTTGGCTATGTCAGACTTCGATTCAAATTATGGCGAAAAGACTTTGATTTTGAACAAATATGAACGGCAGATGATTTTTTTTAATGGACTGTACTGCATTGTAGATGATATAATGTTAGGCCGGACCCAGCTTCACCATCCCTAATTTCTTTTTATTACTAATTATAGATAAAGAACTGTTAATATTAAGAATTTATTAAATTCTTCGAAGTTTGAGGAATTTCATAAGACGATATGAAAACACAACCTAGGCACTACACATGATTACATAGAATTACATAGCAGTGACCGTTACAACCTTAAACACCTCTCATATACTCTCTGGTTTTACTCACAACTGTATACCAGGGGTATTGAAAAAGTCCTGAATATTAGTGCCATGTACAAGAAAGTTCTGTATTAGTGAATAGTACGTCAGTGCATCCCCTCAAAGTACTCCCCATGTACCTCTACACACTTTCTCCATCTGATTATCCAATTATTAAATGCTATTTTGTATTCACTTTTGGGTATGTTTTAAATACACTGCAAAACTGCACTTCCAACCCCATGGCGGCTTTCAAATCGTCTGCCCCTCATCGCATCTTTGAAAACAGGATTCAACCAAAAATCATTTGGAGCTAAATCGGGGCAGAATGGAGGATGTGGCAAAGTTTGGATGCAGTGCTTCTTCATGAAGTCTGGCACTACGACGGATTGATGCGCCGGTGCGTTGTCATCTAGAGATGGATAGCTTGAGCACTGGTGCGCAGATGGGTGGTTCAGTAGTGTTCCACGACTTTTGGCAACACTTTGGAGGCATTATAAATTCCAGGGACACTAGCAGAGTCAAACACAGGTACCTTAACGACCAGGCCTTTTGCACCGAAAATAATGCGTATAAAACTCTCTTGACAGTCCGAACTACGTCGAACGATTTGTGGTCTCTGCTCGTTTTATCCAACCCAAACTTTATTATTTTTTTCTAGATATGGGTTCAAAAACGGAAATCTAATGTTAGAAATGTCCATAGGTTTAACATAATGAGTGATTATAGGGACAAGGGGAAAGTAACATTAGGCCACGATTTTGTTGTCGTTGTTGTTGGTAGCATTGGAAATTATGGGGACAAGAGGAAATCCTATATTAAAAATGTCAATAGGTTTCACATGATTATAGGGACAATGGGAAATTAAAATTAAGCCTCCATATTAGGCCGCCTATTTATGGCACTTGGGGGACAGTGGGAAATTAACATTAGGCCACCGTTTTGTGGGATTATAGGGACAAGGGGAAATAAACATTAGGACACCATCCGCATGATGAGTCTGTCTGTCTGGAAATGTAACAGTATAATATGTTGATTCTGTTTGGTGGGAAATGTTGAGTCTGTGGAAATTGAAGATTCTCACTGAAAAAAATTGCTACGTATGTTATTGGCAGCATGTTTTATTTGTGATCAGTATCAAATCAGGCACGTTTTTGTATTCATCAGGTTTCTGAAGACCAATGTTATTTTGCTACATGGTCAGGCAGAAATGTTGGCGTGTGCGAAATTTGTGGGTCTGTTTGGCGGGAAATGTATTATTATAACATAATGAGGCACTCTGTCCTCAAACAGGGATTTAACATTGAGGCTATAATATTTAGTTTCAGATCTGGCAATCTAGACTGAAAAATGGTACTTTAGACCCAAACGGGAGTCCTGTGTTGAAAAAGGGTGCACAGATTATAGACCCAAACGGGAAATTAACATTTAGCAGCCATGTTGAAATGTACAGCGTCAAGATGTAACGGATTATAGGGTATAGGTTTCACAGGATGAATGTTTGGTCAGAAATGTAACAATGTAAGATGTTTTGTCTGTCTGGTTTCTAAAAGAAATTGAAGATTCTTACAAAACAATTGCTGCCTATGTTAATGGCAGCATGCTTTATTTTCAGTCAGTATCAAATCAGGCACATTTTTTTTCATTCATCAGGTTTATGAAGATCAGTGCTATTTTGCTACATTGTTAGGCCGAATTTTTGGCGTGTGCAAAATTTAGTTCTGAAGTATTTGTTACAATTATGTTAGCCCTACAATGATTTGACCTAAGCTTACATTACATTTCATAAGACGAGTGAAATTGTGTCTGTTTAGTAAGAGCAATGTTCGATTTTACCAATGGCAGCAAATTTGGCTGCAAAAAATAAAATAAAATCATATTTCATTGCTACGTATGTATCATACAGTAAGTTTACACACACACACACACACACACACACACACACACACACCATTTTGGCCAGTTTTTTCTGTTAGTTCTGTTTTTGCATAAGGCTGGAGCATTTTTTCATTCATCAGTTTTGATACAAAGTTAAGAAAAGCCAATGTAGCTCGATACACATACTGATCTTGGATACAAGTCAGTCATTGTATTTTTTTTACAGAGTTTATCTTACGAGGATGAAACTTTGACATAGGCACAGAGTGTTTTGTCAAAATTTAGCCTGCTTAGATTTCATATTGGAACATTTCTTTCAGACAGAATGTCCAGTATCTGCCCTATTTGTTTTGCTTGACAAATATATTGGCGTAACAGAACATCAAGTGGTGTAACTTGCAATTGTGATTTTTTTTGCTAACGCAAAGTGTGTGTGTGTGTGTGTGTGTGTGTGTGTGTGTGTGTGTGTGAGAGAGAGAGAGAGAGACATGTAGCGGGTGGGTGTCTGAGAAAGAGTGTGTGTGTGTTAATATCTTATCCATACGATGGTGTGTGTGTGTCTCTTTCATAAGAGACAGACAGACAGAGAGAAAATTTAACATGGAGCGAGTGGGTGTCTGAGAGAGAGAGAGATTGAGACACAGTTCATGTCTTTCTTTCCTTTATGTTCTTTGCGTTTCACTTGAATTTGTACAAAGTCTCTGTAAATGCATTCTCACAGATCAGGAGGTAAGCTACGAATCGTCTCCTCTTCTAAAGTATCCATGATAATCATATTCTGGACAGACCAAAGGAAGGTAATGACAGCACGGAGACCATCTGGAATGTTGAAGGTAAGCTGTATCTTTAAACTCCCATTCGTGAAGCGTCACACCACAGCTGAAACACTGTACTTTATCTCCTTCTCCCAAATAGTCAAAAATCCAGCTCTGGATAAAGATTTACTACTAGATCCTTCCAGATATGTAGGCCATTTCCCTCTGAATGTCTTGAATCGACTTTCAGAATTAAAGCAGTCAGGCAAATTCACGTGTAGTCTTCTTTGATTTGTATTTTTCGAAGAACTTGTGGTATCCAGTGTGGTTTGTAAGTATGTAGATGGAATCCATAAATAGGTACAAGAACGGCATCGGTTTCGAGAGTAGAGCGGCAAGGTCATACTGCATCGCTGGGTACAGCATCACTCTGGTCGTAGGGTATGGTATCGCACTCGACTTCGTTTAACTTTTGGTAGGATCCATCATATTGTTTCTGTGTGGGAATTCATCTTTTTCGGTCAATGCCTGTACTCACAATGATCTTTCTGTCTTGGAACTTTCTTATACTAGAGATCTGTGTACCCGTAAGGTAGCGTGTTTTGATCGGAGAGTCGCACAGGATTGAATTGCGTCAGTATCAAATAAGGCACATTTTTTTTCATTCATCAGGTTTATGAAGATCAGTGCTATTTTGCTACATTGTTACGCCTCCTCTAAATAGTCTATCTATAATAGGTCACCATTCTGAGGATTTATAATGACAAGAGGAAATTCTATGTTAAAAAGTGTTCAAAATTATGGGTCTCTAGTTGACGTTTGTGCCAGCGATAGCACATTATTGTTAAAGGTGGTTGACCTGAAATGGGACCCTATGACCTTTAACAGGAATTAACAGTATACCTTAGGTTTAACATGCTTGAGTCTCTATAGATAACGGGAAATATAATGTTTAAACTACACCGACTATTCAGAACGCCATTAGGAGTGATCATCACCCACTCATATACTGACAGCACAGGGTAGGATGGAAAATATCAGGATTAAAAAAGTAAAAATAAATAAATTTAAATCCCTTAAAAATAGAAACTACCTTCCCTATCCCCTACCACCATATGATCCCATGCTTTGATGAACAGAGAGAGAGAGAGAGAGAGAGAGAGAGAGAGAGAGAGAGAGAGAGAGAAAACAAAACAAACAACAAAACAACCAGTTAACAGCATTGGTTCTAAATCAACATATTTTTGTTTTTAGATAAATCCCGCTAACTCAAACAGCAATGAGCCACACAAAATGTAGAAATGTGAATTCCAATTTCTTGGGAACAATCAAACTAAAAAATAAAATAAAATTTAAAAAAAAAAGATAAAAATCTGCATAACATGCCTGTTTCTTTTTCTATTTCTGGTAGTCATTCAATACTTCTTGAAGATCGTTGTCATATCTTGGAGAATATAACAATGATTAGAGTTTTATGTCTGTCATAGTTTTTCCCCCAAAATTAGTCTTCTTATACTAGTTTAAAAATCGACAAATGATTTTGAGTTTGGGTTTAACTTGATTCTGCACAAAGTCACTGTAAATGCGTTCTCACAGTTCCAAAGGTAGATTCTAAATGTGTTCTTCTAAATGATTCATACGGGCTGGTAATCTTAAAATATTCACGTAGCCTCATAATCTGGAGTGCAACAGTAAAAGTAATTTTTTTTCTCACTAAAGTGCTTGTTGCTGCTCGCTTATTTTCTGTCTTAGAGGTTTCTTTTCTTTAACGTTGTGGACAATTTGCTTTCATAAAATTTGCAGTCTATCTTGACGTATAGTCCTAATTATAAAATATAGTCGAATGTCAACCATTCTCGTTCAGATTAACATAATTGATGTGGATTTCGGTACCGAAACACAAACAACATCTATATTGAGGTGGAAATCGAGACAAGAAAATCCATGTCTCGGGATTTAAATGCAAATATTCTATTCATTGCTGGTCTTCTGTGTGGTCAAACAGAAAAAGTTGTATCTAAGTTGTAAATGGAGTATGTTGGGGCTATTTGGATCAATATAGCACTTGTGGATATTTCACATGGACCAGTCAGATTTGAAGTATTGTTGCACAAATTAAAACCCAGTTATCTACCATCTAGCAACCAGTTATATACTATCCAACACGCCGTTTGAAGTGACCATCACCCAGTTATCTACTATCCAATATTCAATGATCCACTATCCAACACCCAAATTATACCATGAACACGCCGTTTGGAGTGGCCAACATCCAGGTTTCTACTATCGAAAATTCAGTGATCTACTATCCAACACAGTAAAAGTCAGTTTCTTCACTAAAATGTGTGCTACTGGGACAGTAAAGGCAGGTTTTTTTCTCCTCACTAAATTTGTATGCTGCTGCAACAGTAAAGTCGCTTTTTTAAATAAAATGTGTGCTATTGAAACAGCAAAAGTCAGTTTCTTCACTAAAATGTGTACTACTGCAACAGTAGAAATCAGTTTTTTTTCCCACTAAATTGGGTGGTATTGTAACAGTAAAAGTCAGTTTTTTCACTAAATGGTATGCTACTACAACAGTAAAAATTAGTTTCTTTCCTAAAATGGGCGGTATTGTAACAGTGCAAGTCAGTTTCTTCACTAAATTGGATGCTACTGAAAAAGTAAAAGTCAGTTTTGTCGCTACATTGTGTGCTATGGCAGGAGTAAAAGTCGGTTTCTTCACTAAATTGTGTGCTGCTGCAACAGTAAAAAGTCAGTTTCTTCATTAAAATTGTATACTACTGCAACAGTAAAGTCAGTTTCTTCACTAAATTGTATACTACTGCAACAGTAAAGTCAGTTTCTTCACTAAATTGTATACTACTGCAACAGTAAAGTCAGTTTCTTCATTAAATTGTATACTACTGCAACAGTAAAGTCAGTTTCTTCACTAAATTGTATACTACTGCAACAGTAAAGTCAGTTTCTTCACTAAATTGTGTGCTGCTGCAACAGTAAAAAGTCAGTTTCTTCATTAAATTGTATACTACTGCAACAGTAAAGTCAGTTTCTTCACTAAATTGTATACTACTGCAACAGTAAAGTCAGTTTCTTCACTAAATTGTATACTACTGCAACAGTAAAGTCAGTTTCTTCATTAAATTGTATACTACTGCAACAGTAAAAAGTCAGTTTCTTCATTAAATTGTATACTACTGCAACAGTAAAGTCAGTTTCTTCACTAAATTGTATACTACTGCAACAGTAAAGTCAGTTTCTTCACTAAATTGTATACCACTGCAACAGTAAAGTCAGTTTCTTCATTAAATTGTATACTACTGCAACAGTAAAGTCAGTTTCTTCACTAAATTGTATACTACTGCAACAGTAAAGTCAGTTTCTTCACTAAATTGTGTGCTGCTGCAACAGTAAAAAGTCAGTTTCTTCATTAAATTGTATACTACTGCAACAGTAAAGTCAGTTTCTTCACTAAATTGTATACTACTGCAACAGTAAAGTCAGTTTCTTCACTAAATTGTATACTACTGCAACAGTAAAGTCAGTTTCTTCACTAAATTGTATACTACTGCAACAGTAAAGTCAGTTTCTTCACTAAATTGTATACTACTGCAACAGTAAAGTCAGTTTCTTCACTAAATTGTATACTACTGCAACAGTAAAGTCAGTTTCTTCACTAAATTGTATACTACTGCAACAGTAAAGTCAGTTTCTTCATTAAATTGTATACTACTGCAACAGTAAAGTCAGTTTCTTCATTAAATTGTATACTACTGCAACAGTAAAGTCAGTTTCTTCATTAAATTGTATACTACTGCAACAGTAAAGTCAGTTTCTTCATTAAATTGTATACTACTGCAACAGTAAAGTCAGTTTCTTCATTAAATTGTATACTACTGCAACAGTAAAGTCAGTTTCTTCATTAAATTGTATACTACTGCAACAGTAAAGTCAGTTTCTTCATTAAATTGTATACTACTGCAACAGTAAAAAGTCAGTTTCTTCATTAAATTGTATACTACTGCAACAGTAAAGTCAGTTTCTTCATTAAATTGTATACTACTGCAACAGTAAAGTCAGTTTCTTCATTAAATTGTATGCTACTGCAACAGTAAAAAGTCAGTTTCTTCATTAAATTGTATACTACTGCAACAGTAAAGTCAGTTTCTTCATTAAATTGTATGCTACTGCAACAGTAAAAAGTCAGTTTCTTCATTAAATTGTATACTACTGCAACAGTAAAGTCAGTTTCTTCATTAAATTGTATACTACTGCAACAGTAAAGTCAGTTTCTTCATTAAATTGTATACTACTGCAACAGTAAAGTCAGTTTCTTCATTAAATTGTATACTACTGCAACAGTAAAGTCAGTTTCTTCACTAAATTGTATACTACTGCAACAGTAAAGTCAGTTTCTTCACTAAATTGTATACTACTGCAACAGTAAAGTCAGTTTCTTCATTAAATTGTATACTACTGCAACAGTAAAGTCAGTTTCTTCACTAAATTGTATACTACTGCAACAGTAAAGTCAGTTTCTTCACTAAATTGTATACTACTGCAACAGTAAAGTCAGTTTCTTCATTAAATTGTATACTACTGCAACAGTAAAGTCAGTTTCTTCATTAAATTGTATACTACTGCAACAGTAAAGTCAGTTTCTTCATTAAATTGTATACTACTGCAACAGTAAAGTCAGTTTCTTCACTAAATTGTGTGCTGCTGCAACAGTAAAAAGTCAGTTTCTTCATTAAATTGTATACTACTGCAACAGTAAAGTCAGTTTCTTCATTAAATTGTATACTACTGCAACAGTAAAGTCAGTTTCTTCATTAAATTGTATACTACTGCAACAGTAAAGTCGGTTTCTTCACTAAATTGTGTGCTGCTGCAACAGTAAAAAGTCAGTTTCTTCATTAAATTGTATACTACTGCAACAGTAAAAAGTCAGTTTCTTCATTAAATTGTATACTACTGCAACAGTAAAGTCAGTTTCTTCACTAAATTGTATACTACTGCAACAGTAAAGTCAGTTTCTTCACTAAATTGTATACTACTGCAACAGTAAAGTCAGTTTCTTCACTAAATTGTATACTACTGCAACAGTAAAGTCAGTTTCTTCATTAAATTGTATACTACTGCAACAGTAAAAGTCAGTTTCTTCACTAAATTGTATACTACTGCAACAGTAAAGTCAGTTTCTTCATTAAATTGTATACTACTGCAACAGTAAAGTCAGTTTCTTCATTAAATTGTATACTACTGCAACAGTAAAGTCAGTTTCTTCACTAAATTGTATACTACTGCAACAGTAAAAAGTCAGTTTCTTCATTAAATTGTATACTACTGCAACAGTAAAGTCAGTTTCTTCATTAAATTGTATACTACTGCAACAGTAAAGTCAGTTTCTTCATTAAATTGTATACTACTGCAACAGTAAAGTCAGTTTCTTCACTAAATTGTACTCTAATGCAAAAGAAAAAGTCAGGTTTTTCACTAACGTGTCTGCTACTAGAATAGTAAAAGTCAGTTTCTTCACTAAATTGTATGCTACGACAACAGTAAAAGTGAGTTTTTTCACTAAAGTGTGATCCACTGGAACAGTAAAAGTTAACTTTTTCACTAAATTATGTGCTACTGTCACTAAACTGTATGTTACTGCCAAAATAAAACTCATATTTTAAAAACTAAAATGTGTGCTATAAAAACAGCAAAAGTCAGTTTCTGCACTAAATTGTGTGTTACTGCAAAACATACCTGGACGACAGTAAAATAGAGGATTGCTTGTGAGAATATATACACTTCGCAAAGAAAAATTACAGTAACCACGCAATTCAATCCTGTGCGACTCTCTGATCAAAACACGCTACTTTATGAGTACACAGATATCTAGTATAAAAAAGTTCTGACAGAAAGATCATTGTGAGTACAGACATTAACCAAGAAAGATGAATTTCCACACAGACAAAAATATGATGGATCCTACCAAAAGTTAAATGAAGTCAAGTGCGATACCATACTCTATGACCAGAGTCACACTGTACCCTGTGACATCAGTGATGCAGTATGACCTTGCCGCTCTACTATCAATGCCGTTCATGTACCTATCTATGGATTTCATCTGCACACTCATAAGCCACACTGGATACAACTAGTTCCTCGAAAAATACAAATCAAAGAAGACTACACGTGAATTTGCCTGACTGCTGTAATTCTGAAAGTCGATTTAAGACATTCAAAGTTAAATGGCCTACATATCTGGAAGGATCTAGTAGTAAATCTTTATCCAGAGCTGGATTTTTGACTATTTGGGAGAAGGAGATAAAGTACAGTGTTTCAACTGTGGTGTAACACTTCACGAATGGGAGTATAAAGATACAGCTTACATTGAACATTCAAGATGGTCTCTGCGTTGTCACTACCTTCCTTTGGTCTGTCCAGAATATGAGTCTCATGGATACTTTAGAAGAGGAGACGATTCGTAGCTTACCTCCTGATCTGTGAGAATGCATTTACAGAGACTTTATACAAATTCAAGTGATGTGCGAAGAACATGAAAGAAAGAAAAACATGAACTATTTTTTTGGGAAATGTACACTCAGCTAGATTACACCATGACCTATGACCTGTACTTCTTTTAATTGTTCATTGTAATTCATATTCACGGGAAAATATACCAAAGAAAGTAAGCATCTATGTCATAATTTGTATTTTATAAGTATGAATAACATATTCACACACACACACACACACACACACTTTATAAATGTACCTCTCTCAATCTCTTTCTCTCTCTCTTTCCCAGACACCCACCCGCTACATGTTAGATTCTCACTCTCGTATAAATAAGATCTTCACAACCACACCCACCCCACACCCACACACACTATTCACACCCACACACACACCCTTCTCAATCTCTTAGATACCCACATGCTCAATGTTAAATTATCTCTCTCTATCTCTCTCACACACTCTTTGGATCAGCAAAATCCCAAGTGTAAGATACACAACTTCGATGTACTTTTTATGCCAATATATTTATCAAGCAAAACAAATAAGGCAGATTCTGGACATTCTGTCTGAATAAAATGTTACAATATGACCAGAAATCTAAGCATGCTAAATTTTGCCAAAACACTCTGTGTCTAGGTCAAAGTTTCATTCCTCGTAAGATAAACTCTGTAAAGAGTACACTGACTGACTTTTATCCAAGGTCAGTCTGTTTATCAAGCTTGTAACAATGACTTTACTTAACTTTGTATCAAAACTGGTGAATGAAAAATGTTCCAGCCTTATGCAAAAACCTAACAGTAAAATTAGCCAAAATTGTTTTTTTGTGTGTAAACTTACTGTCTGACACATATGTAGTGACATTATATCAAAATTTGCTTCTTGTGAATTGGCAAAATCAAACATTGCTCGCACTAAACAGACACAATTTCACTCATCTTATGAAATGTAATGTAAGCTGAGGTCAAATCATTGTAGAACTGACATAATTTGTAACAGATACTTTAGAACCAAATTTCACAGATGCCAAACATTTGGCCGCACGAGGTAGCGAAATAATACTGATCTTCAGAAACCTGATGAAAGAAAAAAATGTGCCTAACCTGATACTGACTGAAAATAAAACATGCTGCCAATAACATATGTAGTGATTGTTTTAGTGAGAATCTTCAATTTCCATAGACTTAACATTTCCCACCAAATAGAATCAATATATTACAGTTACATTTTCAGCCTGACAGATTCATCATGTGGATGGTGGCCTTATGTTAATTTCCCCAGTGTCCCTATAATTCCACAAAAACGGTGGCCTAATGTTAATTTCCCCTTCTCCCTATAATCCCAACAAAATTGTGGCCTAATTTTAATTTTCTGTTAGAAACCAGACAGACAAAACATCCTACATTGTAACATTTCTAACGAGACAGATTCATCCTGTGAAACTTATACCCTATAACACATTCCATTTTGACACTATACATTTCAACATTACTGCTGAATTTTAATTTCCTGATTGGGTCTTTTAATCATTTTACCCTTTTTAACACAGGACTCCTGTTTGAGTCCAGATTGCCATATTTGAAAACCAAATATTATAGCCTCAATGTTAAATTCCTATTAGAAGCCAGGGTGCTTCATCATGTTACAATGTTACATTTCCCGCCAAACAGACCCACAAATTTCGTACATTCCAAAATCTCTGCCTGACAATGTAGCAAATTAACACTGGTCTTCAGAAACCTGATGAATGCAAAACTGTGCCTGATTTGATATTGACCAAAAAAGAAAACATGCTGCCAATAACATATGTAGCAATTTTTTCAGTGAGAATCTTCAATTTCCACAGACATAATATTTCCCACCAAATAGAATCAATATATTACACAGTTACATTTTCAGCCTGACATATTCATCATGTGGATGGTGGCCTTATGTAAATGTCCCCCATATCCCTATAATTCCACAAAAACAGTGGCCTAATGCTAATTTCCCCTTGTCCCTATAATCCCACACAAATTGTGACCTAATGTTAATTTTCCATTGCTCCCCAAGTGCCTTAAAAATGGTGGCTTAATGTGGAGGCTTAATCTTAATTTCCCATTTTCCCTATAATCACCAATCATGTGAAACCTATGGACATCTTTAACATAGGATTTCCTTTTGTTACCAGAATCCCTAATGCCACAAAAAAATGGAGTCCTAATGTTAATTTCCCCTTGTCCTTATACTCACCCATTATGTTAAAACCTATGGAGATTTCTAACATAAGATTTCCATTTGAGGCCAGATAGACCCATGTATGTTAAACCTAAGGTGTAATGTTAATTCCCATTTTAACCCATACAGGTCCACACATGGTAGGTGTCGGGGGTGTTGGATAGTAGATAACTGGGTACTGACTGATTGACAGATATGACCAATCTGTAGCGTACTAATGGGGGTGGTGGGGGTGTAGACGGGGCGGTTGCCCTGGGTGCCAGAGGTCTTGGGGCGCCAAAACAGCTGATAAAAATTTGGGCCTCGTATTCATATTATCATCGCTGCCCCAGGCACCATTTACCCTTAGTACGCCACTGTGACCAATCACAATATATCAGCATAAATAATTAAAAAAAAAAGCATCATTTGCCAGGTTTCATAACTCTACCATGAATAGTATCTTAGAAATGAACTTTAACACACAAATTAAGCAATCAATTAAGCATGAAATATATGTCAATCTATCATATATTTCTCATAGATGCATGCTTCATGAATCTAATGTTGACAGTGCCTGAGAATCTGTGCACTAATGAAGATAATAACAAGCACATTAAACAAGAGTCCCTCAAAGGGACTGACAATCTACCAGTCAAAAACAATTTGCTGAAATCCACAAGTCTGTTTCTTCCCTCCTTTTATTCTTTTTAACTGCCAGGTGTTGAAACCATCTTAAATATTCTTGAGAAACTACAATACACCAAATTTGTTGACAAAAATATTTTCTTATACGAGTTAACTAGTTCGCAAAATAAGTGCAGTACAAAACTCTTAGTCATAACCTTTTATATTGAATCTGATATCATGGATAGACGATTGACTGGGATACTGTCAATATATACCCACATGCCAAGTTTGGTAAATATCCATAAAATGCTATTTATCTGAATTGTTGTATTTACGAGCCATTACAGACTAAGTTACAAAATACAGGTTATGATCACTGAACTTGCACTCATTCAAAGCATTCTTCAGAGATGACCAGAAACAAGGTTTGATTTTTAAAAAAAATCCATTCATACTTGTTTGTCTTATCACGCTCTCACAAGCCATTACAGATAAAAGTCATGAACTCTGCTACAGACAGGATGATAAACTTGTTTGTCAAAATACAAATACAAAATTCAGTCAAAATCCATTTGTATATGCACGTGTCACTGTGTTCAGAAGCTCAGTGACGTACAAAAATAAAACAAATGACCTTTGACATTGACTCCAAGGTCAAGTACAGTGGGTTATCAAATACATTCAAAATAGTGCTGAGAAATACAATAATACTGTTTGATCGAGATCATTTGGTACCATTTTTAATTAATATCAACAACATTGTGTAAGAAGTGTTAAGTGAAAATCTAATGTCAATATAACCATGCTTTCAGGAAGAGTAGTGATAACAAGATTTTCAAAATGGCAACAATAGCCGAGTGGTCATGGTAGAGGTCAGATCTTAACTATTAATTTCATTCATAACCAACATCATTTTCTAAGAAGTCCTTCAATGAAAATTCCATGACAATGTCAAAATGTTTAGAATGAATAGCAATAATAAGATTTTCACAATGGTCTCCATTGCAGTCATGTTGGCGGTCAGATCTGCACCATTTTTATTTAGAACCAACTGCGTATTACAGGAAGTGTTTTTAGTAAATAGATTTTAAAGACATAACCATGGTGGCCTTGATGGAGGTAAGATGGGCAAGGACCAGATAAGAGGTGTTTGGTGAAAAAACCCATTATCAATAAGACTATCTCTTTAGAAAGATTAGCTTTCATTCACAACTTCAAGATCATTCCTATGGATCATATGCATATTTTTCTCTTGCAGAAATAGCCAAGGTGGTTAGAATGAGTAGCATTAATAAAATGTTTCAAGATGGCTGCCATAGTGGCTTTACTAAAAATCAGGTCTAGAAGTAACATGACTCCCTGATCACAAAAATTGAACTTGTGCTCAAATTTAAAACATTTTGATCTTTAATATCTTTACTATGAGTCAGGCTGGAGTCACAAAAATTAAATGATCATTCTGGTGTTTGTACACATACGAGTGCATGCATATGAGCATGTGAAAACAATAGGTATTCCCTTTCCTAATATCTAAAAAGTCACAACATATTAGAGACAAATATAACAAAGAATACAGTTACCTTATATACTCTTGTATACTCTGATACCAACAGCAAACTGCATAGACCCAGATCTGCCGCCACATAATCCGCCGGCAGATCTGGGTCTATGCAGTTTGAAAGGACTAATCAGTAGAACAAACAACATAAACCCTGATCTGCTGGCACATTATGTGATGGCAGATCAGGGTCTGTGTCGTTTGCATTCGGACCTGGACTATATGTGAGTATATACGGTAATTTAAATGATATTGAGAGACTCTGAGGATGATTTTACACTCTTGTGTCTCAAGTTCAATTCTTGTGTTCATACAGCTTCATGATTACAGGGCCATACCACCATTTAAGATAAACTACATACTGGGTTTTATAGAAAACCCCATGTCAAAGCAACCATCTGTTTTGAAGGCACTGTGATAAGATTTTTTTAAGTAACTGTTGTGGTGTACATACTGAATATAAAAGATCGGTTTCATTTTAATTTAGGACCAACAAAATATCATAAGAAGTTTTTCGGTGAAAGTGCCATGTCAATTCAATGATAAATTCAGAAGTTGTGGTGGTAAAAAGATTTTCAAGATGGCCACTGTGGTGGCAATGCTATAGATTAAATCTGCATAATTTTCACTTAGAACCAGCTATACATATCATTTTCACTTAGAACCAAATATACATATAATTTTCACTTAGAACCAACTATACATATCATTTTCAGTGAAAACCATGTTCATAGAACCATCCATTCAGGAATAGTGTCAATAACAAGATTCTCAAGATGGCTACCCATGTTGGAGGTCAGATCAGCACCATATTTATTTAGGACCAACTGCATTTTGCAAGAAGTGTTTTATTGCAAACCCCAAGTCAGTATGACCATTTGTTCAGAAGCAGTAGTGATAAAAAGGCTTTCAAGATGTCCACTGTGGTGGCTATATTGGATGTCAGATGAGCACCTTTTTCTTTTTAGAACCAACTACATATCCTAAGAAATGTTTCAGTGATAATCCCATATCAATATGATGGTTTGTATAAAAGTACTAAAAACAAGATTTTCAAGATAGCCAGAGAGAGTGACACATTATATGCCCACCCCATTTGTAATTGTCCCTGTGTAGGTACTAGTACAGCATGATTTGCTCTGGAGATTATAGACCAAGGAGTCTCAATGACCTGGATCTATGTTCAAGGTAATGCAGTCTTGAACTAAACTTACTGTGTAGAAATAATTATTTTCTTATTAGAATTGAATGTAATCTTGGGCCTCTAGACCCTAGAATCTAGCAGTTTCTTTATTACCCTAAGTGCAAGACATTCATAAAATTTGGTCCAGGAACTTACTCTAGAACAAGTTATTCTGGAAAACTCATTTTTGTTCAAGTCACAATGACAATGACTTTTAACCTTTTGACCCCAAATCAATAGGCCTCTTCTGTAATACCTTAAGTGCAAGCCCTCCACAAACTTTGATCAAGGTACAAAGTCTAGAAAAAAAATTATGATGCAAAAAACTTTCTTCTTTTCAGTCACCATGACCTTTGATCCAAAATCAATAGGCTTTCTTACCCAACATGCAAGTCATCCACAAACTTTGGTCAAGGTACATGATTGAGAACATACATTTTTGTGCAGAAACCATGTTTCTTCATTCAGTCACAATGACCTTGACCTTTGAGCTTTTTATCCCAAAGCCAATAGGTTTTCTCTTTACCAAAGTGCATGCCATCCATAAAATTTGGTCCAGGTCTGAAATGTAGATTAAATATTGCATGGAAACCATTATTCTTCTTTCAGTGACCATGACCTTTCACCTTTTGACTCCCAAATCAATAGACTTCTTTCTTTTTATCATGGAAAAACTGGCCTGTAAAGTTTGGCAAAAGTAGATGCTGTAGAACTGAAGTTATCATGCAGAAAAGGAAAAGTCAGACAGACTGGCAGGGTTACAGCATAATACACTCCACTGATCTGTACTTTGTTCAACATTTTATTATATACTCATTTTTTTCTGCATTAATTCAACATTGTCTGAACTGTACAGTATTTCTCCAATACTTTATTGTATCATACTGCACAACAAGCTAACAAGTTTACTCGGTTGTATTTTCATATAGGGAAACGAAATGGGTTTATATATTGAATATGTTACTATGTTTGAATGCAAAAATACAAATTTGTTTCTTTTTTTTTAAAGATACTGCACTCCTAAACATTGTGCAATATTGCTCAGAAAAAAACTTGTTCATATTTTCCCATAAAAACGTTGTACCATATAACAACGGTACTACACAAAAAGGGTTGTCACAAGTGTGTAGTACGATGACCAGGAATTTGTAATTTCAAGCGGACTATCAAAATTTAAGTTCCTGAATGTGCTAAAATATAATTGCCTGCTTATACATATATCATCTCCATGGGTTGCAGGTTTGATACCTGCTTAGGCCAGCCAGGGTTGGCTGCCTCGGTGTGACCTTGGGAAAGGAACATAGTTCCCACTTCCTCAACATGATACAGCCAACAGTGGGTCAAAGTGCTGTTAAAACCCACAAACACAAAACAAACATGTATCTATGTAATATCCTCGTCTATTATTCATGTATCTTCCGATCTGTGTACATTTATAAAATATCAATGTCTGCTTATATATGTAAAGTGAAACTTCACTAAAACATGATGGTTGGGATCCACAAAGTGCCATCATGCTATGTACCATATCATGCAATATCCAACCAAGTCAGTTAACTGAATAAAATATGGCACAACAAACCTATGGACTTCACGCAGTTACCAACTTAATGGATATTAAACAAGAAATACTTTGAACAGTTATTACATATTTAATATTTATTGTTCTGGCTAAAGAACTATTCATTGGTACCTACATATACGTGCATAAGAAAATTGGCAACTTAAGTGTACTCACCAGCTGATCTCATGGTATCCATAATAGTAATTCCATCAAAAACGTGCACCAAGCAGCACAATTTCTACATTTTTCAGGAGGTCAAGGTTATTGCCCTTGTAATCTACTTGAGATGAACACTTAAACAGGTGTGTATAACTGCCTGAACCCAGTTTGGAAGTAAACAATTTGATTTCATGGGTAAAGAGTTATCTCCATAAAAACAGTTGTCATTCTCTAAAAGACAGGAGAAAAAATAAACCCAATATTAATTGAAAATTTTACTTATAACTATGACTTTGCACTACGACAGAGCAAAAACAGGGAGTAGTATGTTTGATTATAATCGCAAATTCCTCCACCCCTACAACTTAAGTGTTCTTTTCCAGTCAATGGTCCACACAGTACAGCTATATACATGTAACTTTAGCATCACAATGACAGCTGGATTGTGTATATGGGAGTAATTTTGGAGCTGCTGCCTGCATTTCTGACTAAAAACTAAAAATTATTAAGATGGGAGAGTGGGGTGGGATTGATGTGGCAATGACTAAAACTGTTCCTGACAAGTTTTGCCAAAAATTTTTATCAACAGGTATGTATCAAGGCTGATTTAGCTGGCATTGGTGGTATATTGTTTTTCCTTAAATGTGGAGAAATTAATTGATTTATAAATTCAGGTAAGATACTTTTTTTTACCTCCACATTATTTGGTACTTGTTTGAGTATGCCAGATGACTGAGCAAACATACTGGCTATTGTTTACCCTGGATTTAGCAAAAATTGTTCAAAGGATGCATTGAAGACAAACACAAAGACAACTTTGTGGCTTTATTGTCGATGGTTCATTAATAATTAGATTAACAATTATCAGCTTCTTAAGAAGCAATCATCTTTTTCGAAAAAAAGGAAGAAGATATTTTTTTTTCTTCAAGAATACAACACATCTTGCCAGATTATTCAACCAAACTCTAACTTTGGCACTGTAGTACTTCAAGAAATTGGTGAAATTATTATAAAATTTCAGGAGCCACACCACAATCATGCTATATCTGAATTCGTGTTATAATGAAGCATGTTACTTTGTGGTTTCACTGTATCATCAGATCTGTGTACATCTATATACATAGCAATGAGCTATGTATGTAAACACACCTAAACAAGGGAAGTAACTGCTAACTTTAGGACTCATGAGACAGAAAAGACATCATTGGAAGGAGAGTTTTTAATTTTCCTTATCATCATACTGCCAATCATTAACAATACATATTTTGTATATAATCAATAACAATACATTTAAATACGTACACTATAAATGTTGATTCCAATACAAATAAATACCCACATACACTTGTGTTTATGGATAATTCACAAAAATTGTGTCATAAGAAACAGATTTACAAATCTAACACATGGTTGAAGAAATTTAAACGTTATTTCATACATCATGCATAAAATTTCATCTGACAGGTCTGTGTGCACTTGCTTCACATTCACACATAATTTATATAATTTACATTCTACTTGGACTAAAATTTTAATAAAAATATTCAATAACATTACATACCTTTGTTGTTGTTCTCGTTATACTTGTAATACTCTTCCATAAAAATATAGATTTCATTTCCAATTTTGTTCGCAAAATTTATTTTGATGCACAAATTAACCTTCAGCTTTTACCCAATACAATAAACTGATCTGCCAAGTTTGAAATTTATCAAGCTCATGAATCCGAGATGGATCAGAATTTTTGATGGCCAACTTTATACTTACCCCCCCCCCCTCCAAAAAAAACAAAGGCTTGCACAATCACCAGTTTAAGCACAACATCCAGTCTTACTATCAAAGCATTTACATTAGCTGCTATTATTTCTTAGTTGAAACACATTATTTCTGATTAAGGATAGCAGTTTTTACGCACTGAAGTAAAACAGGTGAGACATAAATATTACTATCTTTGTCATAATGTAAATAGTAAATACATAAGTGTTGCAACATAAGCAAGTGCATGTACTGCATATACTCGTGTATTAGCTGATACCAACTGCAAACTGCAGAGACCCAGATCTGCCATCGCATAATGCGCTGACAGATCTGGGTCTATGTAGTTTGTAAGGACTAATCAGTAGAACAAACAACACAGACTCTGATCTGCCAGTGCATTATGCGACGGCAGATCAGGGTCTATATTGTTTGCATTTGGACCCAGTTTATACGCAAGTATATACGGTACATTTGAAAATAACATATCTCCTGTGCTAACATCTAAAAGTCACAACATACAAGAGACAAATACAACAAAAGATTTGTGTTTTATAGAGGGCTTCCATTGAGGGATAACCAGACATAATATATGTTCCATTTTTTTGTCCAGGACAGTGAAATTGGAACCTAAGGAAGTTCCAATAATAGTATTTTAAAAATGATTTTACAATTAAGTTCTATGCAGTCTTTTACTCTTTAATCAAGTTATGGTTAAGACTGAAGAAAGAACCAAACACAATGATTTTACAACTGATCTTCTTTACTGTTTTGGGGGTTGGTTAGGGATGGGGTCACATACGCATATTAACACACAAAGCTCTGAACATCTCTAATATCCCTTTCTGCCTATCTTTCAATCTATCAGTTAGTGACTGTCATCGGGATTTCCCAATTCAAATCAAGGGATGTCCAAAATTCCTGTCTAGAAGTTCATTTATGGTTCAACTTTTGAAAAATTAATGGAAGTGCTCTGTGTACATGATTCATATGGCCCTAGTGAGTTCTTGTTCAGAGACTTTCAATTTTCAAGGAGTATATTTTAAATGGAAATAGAACCTTCTCCATATGTTACTTTATTTATCACTGCATAAATAGGTAGAAAAGTAGAAGAAACTCATAATTAGCATGCCACTACAGCAAAGGGACACTTGTAAACTAACTGTATCATGTGTCATTTGATCCACACAATTTAATCCCATTTTATTTATTTATTCACAATTTTTGAAAAATACATAAATAAAAATTCTGAATGTAAAAAGTGATATATTTGATTCAGTTTTAACTTTTTGTATTCTAACAGAAAAATTTGTGTTGGAGAAGGGGGGGGGGGGAATTCAAGGAGTTTTTCAACAAATTTAAGGACGGTTCATGGCTAATACCAACCTTTTTTAAAAATTCAAGGAGTTTTCTAGGCAAACCCTTAAATTCAAGGATTTTTAAATTTTGTATGAACCATGCATATACACACTGAGGCAAATATAACTTGATATTATTATTTAAAAATCAAGGAGTGAAAGAACCTTTTCCTGAATTGCTTAAATATTTAGTTATTTGTTTTTAAAATATAATTAAATCTGCTTAAATCTCCTTTGAAGGAGATGATGTTAAGATATTTTAACATATCCAAGAAGGACATTTACAAAAGTGTAAGATATTGTTATAGAAGATTAGTGATATTTCATTATAAAAAAAGGCCCAATGACTGGACTAATGCCATTATATTCACCAGACTTTGTTTTTATCATTAGCAAGAATCCTGGCATAAATATGGACATCACTGAAAATATTTCAGTTTTTTTTTCTTTTTTGGAATGTTTTTAAAACAAATACTACTTTAAGCATATAAATTCTGGTATACAGAGTAAAGATTACAAACAACATCAAAATCTGACAATAAGAGTAAAAAAGACAGGGTAATATGCATACATACATTCAAATACACATCAACAACTACACATATGCAATACCCTCTGCTATAATACAACGTGCCATTATGTTTCGGTTGAATTCTAATTGGCATATTGAAAATGATTATTAACCTTTTACTATTTAACAAAAAATGAGTACTTCAATTACAAGATAATTTACATGCAGATGAATAATATTTATGCCAGAAATTTTTTTACATGAAAAATATGTATGTTGTTCTTGAAATAAACTGAAATGCATTCATTACAGTAGAATACAGGCAAATAGTGTTGAGGTCAAAAGACAACAGATTGCACCCCCACCCACCCAAATTTGGTACCTTTTCCATATTGGCACTTTATGTCAATGAATAGCAAATTACTGCACATGGTGTCAAGTTGTTAGGTTAAAAATGATAAGTACATTTACAGGTAACAAATTTGAATATATATACAAGAGTTTGTAAAATGAAACTGATGTGACAGCTCTCTACAAGCACTTCCAGTGCACCCTGGACCTTTAAAATGCTAGTCTTGGAATTTCCAATATTCTGAGACAGTGCATAATTAGGAACTTGAGTAATTTGCCCTGGACACTCAGTTTTCAGTAATTAGCCCTGGACACTCAGTTTTCAGTAACTATCCCTGGACACTCAGTTTTCAGTAATTACCCCAGGACCCTCAGTTTTCAGAAACTCTTAATCCAGATGATTTACATTTTCCCAAACAGGTCATAAGGGAAAAAAGAAAACCAAACTGGAAATGAAACTTAATTAACTGAAAAGCATTTAAATTAAGAATTCTCATATTCACAAAAGTACAGATAAAAATTAAAATGAAACTAAATGGTAGCAATATTTAATGTCAAATAGGTTTCTTATAGTAAACTTTATCAATTTGCCTTAAACATAAGGATTTTATGCACACTGTTGGACTCCCTCTTTTCTCACGTGGACCCCCATGTTTTCTATCACAGCTCTCAATTACATGACGGCCATGTTGGATGTCAGATTGGCATCATATTAATTTCAGATAATCTACATGTCAAAAGAAGTCTTTTAATGAAACCATACATTGATATGACATCCATTTAGGAGGAGTAGCAATAAAAAATTGTTGAAGATGGCCATTATGGTGGCCATACTGGATATTCGAGAGGAAACCGTGTCATTAAGGGCCAACTAAAACTCAGGATGAAGCTGTATGCCAAGGGTCATGACTATCCTCCAAGTAGTTGCGGAGAAGTTGCAATCACAAACTTGTGCTAACGGAAGAACTCCGGATGGATTCGGATGACAGGCCATCGCATAAGCTTATCTGGTCCTCAAGCAGTAGAGGTAAAACTGTCACATTATGAACTTAAAATATGAATTGCACTGAGAAATACTATACAACAGATAAATATGTCTGCACTGCAGCACATAATGTTTACAAACTGTACAAAAGATGGATACTATACATCTTTATTACATAAATCGCTAATCCATAGTTACTGCTTTGCTCAAATTGTTAACAACTCCATAGATATTCTTACAAAATATATTAGTTTCTGCTCGCCTTTGTTTTGCATTATGTTGAAATTTTCATCATGGATAGATCCAACAACATCACAGACATTAAAATTATAACCTTTTTAACCTTGCATCAAAGGAGTCTTTGTCTGGTCAATGACAGCAACAAAATAAAAAAGGATTTACTCTGTCAGTATTGGGGTGAAGGTGGGCGGAGAGGACAATGACTAAATTTTGTATTTAATCTTTTATGGCAAATTTTTCATTTGCCATCTTGGGCTGTTTTCATACCCAAAGTACTGAATGATAAAAAATGCAATGTATTTTATATAAATGCAGCCTAAAAAAACAACTGGATATTGCATAATCCAACAACAACATGCCTGGTCTATGCTATTCACACATAATGATGAATGTACCACTGGAGACCAGGCCTGAAAATCGTAAAACTCTTCAGCATGCAATTTTATTTTGACCAGTGACAAATGTTGTTACTTTTAAATGGTCATTTATGATTGGAAAATAGTGAAATCTCAATCTCAGAGTTTTATGATCTCCAGAACAGGATATTGTAGAACTTTTGAGCTTGAGCTTGAGGTTGCAATTTTGTGTTAACCAATCACAAATCACTTCATATTTTGACAAGGACTGTGTTCTAAGAAATGCATGATACCCCTTCAATGAACAGTTCATATTATCACAGGGCATAATTCGATGAATCCAAGGGCAGGAATGCTCAGGAAGTAAAGAAAGTATATATGATCATTTTATTTATTCCAAATAAGGTGTAAATTGGATGTAAATACCCAAACTATAACCAAAAGGTATCATACTTTTGATCCAAGGACATAACTGAAGAGCAGGAGTGGTACAAGGTGACAAGTAAGAATGTTATGTTTTATTCCAGATATGCATTACTTGGAAAAAGCTTTATTGAATAATAATAATTATAATTATTAATAATAAAGTGTCCTACTTTGTGACCCCATGGCTAAACCCAGGGACATAACCCAAGGGCAACAGTGGTATAGGGAGAAAAGGAAGTACTGTATATACCCGCTTATAAGTTGAGTCCAACTGCAAACAACATGGACCTGATCTGCCATCGCATAATGCGCTGGCTGATCAGGGTCTATGTTCTTTGTTCAACTGATTGCTCCTAACAAACTGCATAGACCCAGATCTGCTGGTGCATTATGCTATGGCAGATCTGGGTCAGTGCGGTTTGCAGTTGGTAAGGCATCATATAATATTGTAATAATTAAGTGAATTGAGTGAGTTTTTTAAAAATAAATATTAGACAAACCTGAACCAAATAATGACATACGTCGTGATATATTTCAAATTTGTAATGAATTGGATAAAAAAACTCACTAAAACATGAGATGCAATCAAAAACTTTAACCGAAAGGTGTCCTATATATTGACCCTATGGCCCCACCCAAGAACCAAAACAAAAATGTTGCCCCATTACAATTCTTGATGCATAACCTCACACAGGGTCAGAACAAAGGGGAGTGATCTGAGAAAAGGGGTTTATGTAATGATGTAATATTCCAAATATGAAGTGACTTGAATAAGGGGTTAAAATTTTAACCAAAAACTTTAACCAAATGTCTTCCCAATATAATTCTTGACCCCATGGCCCAGCCCATACATAGGAATAGTACTAAAAGAAGGGGAGTATATGATAATATTATATTCCAAATATAAAGTGAATCGCATAAGGGATTACTATGATAGAAATATTGGTAAAAACTTGAACCAAATCTGTGCACAGACACACACAAATATATGGACAACCCAAATGTTAGATGTCCTGTTTTGGGGAGCATAAAAAGTTACTCTGGATCAGCTGAAAGCTGAAACTTATTCTGAACCATTCAAGTGCAAAGCCTTATGACCGCAAAGCCAGGATCCAGATACCATTTATGATAGCTGACAAGTTCATCTCTGACATTTGTCAGGAGTCACTGTTCTACACAAATAGGTGTCTTCATACTAGAGTGTTCTGTTGGTGTTGTTGAGAGTGTTGCTGTCATTTGCTGATCCCGTACATGATCAAACTCAGAATAATGACTACAATTACAATGACTGACAATATGATGCACAGCTTCCTCTGGGATTTTTTCTGAAAGTAGACAAAGTAAGCAATAAACAGCTTGTAATAATTTCATTTTCTGTAAATTATAAAGACTAGGCTAAATGAAAAATAATTTACAAAATGCTGTGAAACCAAATAGTCAAATAAAAGTCTTGTTAATGTGGACCCTATGATCTAAATATTAGTATCAATATTTTCCACTATTTTTTGAACCGATTTATTATTACTCATCTTGCAGTTATCAAAACTTAAGGGCTGGCAACAAATGGATCTTTGGTGAGTGTTTTGTGTCAATGGATTTTTAATTAAAAGGGGCACTTACACCTGACATACGAGCATCTACTCTGCATGCAAAGCAAATTTAATTTCCTCACAACCTTAAAACAAGAGGTCCAAGTGGGCATGTTAGCCAAACAATCTGGTTTAGCAGGATGCTATCTGTAGACATTTCTTCCAGTGGCAGATATGCATCATTTGTATCATACTGAAAGGCCTTTATGTTCAGAATGCTCTGTGAAATATTGTTAAATTCTCTTGAGCACTTTTGAGATAATGTCATTTAAAGGTTTTTCTTTTTTTAGGCAACAGTGGTCATATTTGATGGTGGATAAATCTGATTTGTAAAAATTAAGAAGACCTTCATGCTAGGATGCTTTCTTGCAAATTTGGTTACATTCCATTGAGCAGTTTTTAAGGAGTCATTAAAAAGTTTGTCTATTGTTAGTAAAAGCAGCCATGTCTAATGATGGATTGGCTTCATTTGTGTAAAATTAAAAGCCCTTTTCATGCCAGGGTGCTTTCAATCAAATTTGGTGAAATTCTGAAGAATAGTTTTTCATAGGTTGTTGAAAGTTTTTTTTTATTTTTAATAAAGGTGGCATCATTTGTATAAATTTTAAAAGCTTTCATGTTGTGGTGCTTTTTTGGTGAAATTCTGTTAGGTTGTTATAGCCATGCCAAGCAAGGTCACAAATGGTTAATTTAAAAATAAAAAGATGAATATAACATTCATCTTTCCATTATCCTGCAACAAAACATCATTGTCCATTAACAGCTGAAAAAGTAACAAAATTTCCTTTTTCTGAGAGTATCCAGTGAGGGAACAGACAGTAAGAAAATTCATAAACCATATTCACTTCTAAGTGACTGTAAAACCCAAATTTTAACACAGCATTTCACCTAAATGTATGTTGTTAGTAATGAACAAAATGATATGCTTGATGTGATTCAAACTCTGAAGGTAAAAGAGAAAGGTGAAAAGATATTCATCAACAAATATAAAATTATTTTATTTTGGAAGATCTGTTTCGAAATCATATGTACATGCTGCAAGTATGTCTGTGGCTTTGCTACGTAATGAAATCTCAAAATAGTTACTGACCTGTGATTGTGAAATAACAGTTTCATAATATACTATCCATAGTGCTCCAGCTAGACAGAAATAGAGTGGCACTCCCCACCTATCCATCCATTGCCCTCAGTGCCCTTCTAGCCCCTCTTTCTGCCCTTCTGGAGTCCTCCCCTCTGTCTCCCTTCCGATCTCTAATAACCACCCTAAAGCTGTGTCTTTTTTTTTTTATTTGACTTTTTTTTCTTTATTTAATGTAGGACAAATATATTAAATGGAGGCAGAAGCCATGGTGGTTCAAAACCGAAAGTGTGCAGGTTCCAATCCTACCATCGGATTTGCCCAGGTTGGCTACTGTGGTGTTTTTGGGCAAGGCATTTTACTCCAGTTGCCTTGGCACTAAATAACCTACTTTGCTGTAAAACACCAAACCAAACAACACCAACCAAATCAAAAAGATGAAATTCTACATTTTATAAGCTACATCAAGTCCTTTTACTGCCAAAAAAAGTCCCTTCATTCCAAAAAGTGGCCCAACCTTCAACAAAAATGACCCTGTCGCTACAAGTGTCCCTCTTGCCCTCACCTCTGTAAGAGATTCCTAGATGAAGCACTGGTGCACAGTAAGGTCCACAAGACTTGACTCAATTCTGCACCATTCTATGAATGAAGGGTAGGATCAGTTCAAAAATTCAGATCTTTTACCCTTTAATAAGTTTTCTGATTATAATTTCTTTGTATATCTAAAGTTTTATTGTAAAACAAAGCATTCAGTTTTCAACCAGTGACATTTATAAATTCACTCAGCATTGCATAACTTACTGTATATATATATATATATTGTTATGTATGATGTTTATATAATATTATAAATATTTTAGGAAATTATAAATGTTTCTTCACTTTAATATTTGCTTAAATCTTAATGTTATCAGGAAAAACATGTTTAACTAGTGTCCTTGAATTAGGTCGTTTTGATCAATATGTTTTCTCAATTTGAAGGTCAAGGTTGATTTTTGTTTACAAGTAAAAATTCCATTAAGATGACTCATGTTCTAGAACATTCTGTCATGTGACCAATCTTTATATATACCATGTTTGGTGGACATTTTTTCAGTTTTGACATTACCATCAGTCTTGTAAAGAGCTATTACAGTTGTGAAAATTCATTCCAAATTCTAAGAGAGGAATTATTTTAAATATTCATTGGATTATAACAGTGCTCATAAACTTTTGGATTTTGGATTTGTAATTAATGATTTTGGAATTTAACTGAACTTATTCAGAGATTTTGGAATACTTCATTTTGACTTCAGCACATCAAGATTTCTAGTACATCAGGACTTTGGAGACCATTAGCACATCATAACATTCAAGGACACAGCCGTGAATTTGGAACATTCTATATTTAGGACTTGTGATTAGAACAATCATTCTTATTGGATTATTAGGATTTCAAAACACATTACTGTAAGTGACTTTTTGATTTTTCATTTTAATTATCTAGTAATAAATTGCTTGTTGATTTTTTACTTGATTTGTTGGTTTCACTTTCTTTCTGTTACATTTTTCTTAGACCATAGAGTCGTAACAATATATATATATATATATATATATATATATATATATATATATATATATATATATATATATATATATATACACACACACATATACACATACACACATGTATGAAGTATTATAATAAGAGACTGATTGTAATTTCTGCGTTTGGCTGATGGGTGAAGAAAAGGAGTTGAACATGATAATTAATATAAAAGAAACCTAATTAAGTCCAATTGTCAACACAGTTCCCACACTTTCTGAAACAAAAAATTAAGGTTTTCTCCTAGATGAAATTAATTTTATTAAGGAACATTTATGACCATTACTGAAGAGAATAAATACCAATGTGGCATAGAAAGTATGCACTATGGTACAGAAAGTATGCACTATGGCATAGAAAGTATGCACTATGGCATAGAAAGTATGCACTATGGCACAGAAAGTATGCACTATGGCATAGAAAGTATGCACTATGGCATAGAAAGTATGCACTATGGCACAGAAAGAATGCACTATGGCATAGAAAGTATGCACTATGGCACAGAAAGTATGCACTATGGCATAGAAAGTATGCACTATGGCATAGAAAGTATGCAATTTTTAAAAATCAAATCTGCTTCTATTTTGAGACACTCCCATAACACCCAAGTTTCTACCTGTATTAGACAGGTAGAAACACACGATGTATTACAAGAAACAAATAAGCTGTATTGAAATTTATATAAATGTGCGTATACATCATTTAAATTGTAAAGGATACACATTTTAAAACCTTTTCCAACTCTGCTTAACTGCATTATGTCTGGGATGAAGAAATAAAAAGGAATGAACTGAAAATTCTTTGTTTTCTTCTAAACTTTTAAATTCTGAATAAATTAGAATAATCAATCCTAAATAAAGACATCAATATGAGCAGCATGGGTTATCATATTTACAAACAAGAGTTCCTCGAAGGGACTGATGCTCTACTGGCCAAAAAGAATGTCCAGGAATTCAAGATAAGACCATTTCTTCTTTTTAATTGCTGAGAGCTGAAACTATCTCTGATATTCTTGAGTAAAAAGATTTTCAAATTAGCCACTGAGGCAGCCATATTGGATGTATGATTGGCACCATTTTCATTTAGGACAAAGACTTTTATTGAAAACCCCTTGTTGATATGACGATCTGTTCAGGAGAATTTGTGACAAGAATTTCAATATGTTCATTGTGGCAGCAATATTTGAGGTCAGATTGGCACCATTTTCATTTAGGACCAACTAAATATCATAATCAGTCTTCTGGTAAAAATCCCATGTCAATATGACTTTCCATTTAGGAGGAGTAGCAATAAAAAAAAATTTCAAGATGGCTGCCATGGTGGCCATACTGGTTCATAAGAAGCCTTCTGGTGAAAACCCAATGTTAATATGACTTTCCATCTAGGAGAAGTAGTGAAAAGACTTTTAAGATGGCGACTGTGGTGGCCATATTGGATATCATATCATCAGAATTTTTATTTACGACCAACTTGACACCGAAAGAAGTCTTCCGGTGAAAACCCCATGCTAATATGACTTTCCATTCAGGAGGAGTAGCAATCACAAGATTTTCAAGATGGATGCTGTGGTGGACATACTGGATGTCAGATTGGCACCATTTTCATTTAGGACCAACTAGATATCATAAGAAGTCTTGTAGTGAAAACCCCATGGTGATACAACCATCCATTCAGGTGGAGTAGCAATAACAAGATTTTCAAGATGGCCACTGTGGTGGCCATATTGGATGTCCAGGCGGCAGCATTTTCATTCAGGACCAACTAGACATCATAAGAAGTCTTCTGGTGAAAACCCTATGTTGATAATGACCATCCATTCAATATGAGTAGTGATAGCAAGATTTTCAATATGGCTGCTGTGGCAGCCCTATTGGATGTCAAAACATCACCATTGTCATTTAGGACCAAGTAGATCTTGCGATGAATGTGTGTTTGTAAAGTTTCATGGCAATCCTCCAAGCAGTTTGGGAGGAGTAGCGATAACAAACTTGTACTAACAGATGGACAACAGACGGTGGACAACAGGCCATCCCATAAGCTCTCCTGGTCTATGACCAGTAGAGCTAAAAACTGTAAATGTTTACATGACTAAGAGTACATGAAACAATCTGGTTTAAATGCAAGTATAATGGTTTGGCTGGCTCATCAAAATTTAACAAAAGAAAAAAGTACTCTGTAAGCACTAAAAGTTGTGATCAGATAATGTACTTCTCATCTTAATTACTGAAGAATATGTGCATTTTGAGCTGCAAGTTTACTGACTAAGAAATATACACAACAATATGAAGCTTTTGCCATAAGTTGTATAGACCAAAAGTATCCAATACTGTTCTAGATTTCAGTTACTATAAACAATTTTAACTAGCTTTCGATGTAAAAATTATGTGGGATACTTTGGTCACACCATACAACTTGTCTTTCTACACTCACTCAGTCAGTGCTTTCTTGACTGTTAAATCCAATCCTGAATGTCTTGTGACATACATGCAGGAGGAAATGTAGTCTACTCCAAAAATAGTAACAGCACTGCCTCAGCAGAAAACAGTGTTTAAAAATGGGGTTTGTCTCAAGCTTTCATAACAGCAAATGACCCAAATACAAAGTTGAACAGGAAAAGCAATGTCATATAACTCTTAAATTAAGCTTCAGTTTCACTGGACTTTCACCGATAGAAACATGCTTGGAAATAGTGACTTTGCATGCTTGGAAATCATGGCTTTCCTTGGAACCTTAAATGAAAAGTTCAGTTTTATAATAAAATGGTTTGAAGCTTTCCGCATGTGCTGTTTGTTCCTAATGCTCCTGCCAGACTTTTCCTGAGTGCCAGTATATGCAGTACCATTTCCTTTTTTTTTTTGTTTTGTTACATTGCATGTTTTTGTACATGTGTTTTAGAGGACATGCGCAGTTTCACAAATATTTGTGATTTTTGTCGACTTGCATATGCCTATACAGCAATTGTACATTAACAGACTGAATAGTTTTGCAATTTCTGAGAATTCTGGTAATTTAAACTCAATTAAAACTCGTGGTCATTTAAATTAAAATTGTATTCTTTTTTCAATTTTCTTCAACATCGCAAGAAGCAGATGAAAATTACAGGTTTTCCCCCAACTTTGACCAATTTTTGGCATATATTCAGGGCTTTTTCCTAGTTCAAACCAAAGTTATTGTTATTCCCAACTTTTTCAATCTGAAACTCCACAGTATACAAATCGTGGCTGACAATCAGGCAACTAGTGGCGATCTTAAGAAATTTCTTCATCTGTTAAATGAGTTTAAAAAAAACTATTATGGACATTATAGTAAGAAATATAGAAAGTCCTACCAGTTATTACAAAGTTGCTTGAGAATTTTCACAAAGGCTGCCAGTTTGTTTCATAATTTGACTTGGTACCTATCTACTGTCATGCCAAATAATATGTAACAAGAGTCTCAAGTGGTCCTGAGATCATTCACTCCACAGACTATGGTAAATAAAATCCTATCCAACAACAATCCATTTATAAGCAAATCTTCTTGTGGACCCACAAGATTCTGCTGATTATTGAACTTTCTGAGATCTTGTTCATATAAAGATACATATTAATTTTTACCAAAATCTGTTCATATGCAAGGTTTTTAGTTGTAAACACAAATTCCTTCACCAACAGGAGCACATTTGGAGTAGCAGACAATATTAAGATTGGTATGGAGGACTGATGCCAAGGCAATGGGAGTTTAGTGTCTTGCATTGATATATGCCATGACAGCTGACCATGGATGGTCTGGACAGAATTCAAACCCACTGCTCACTGATTGTGAATCTAGCTAATGACCAAGACACCATTCAGAAGAAGGAAATATTATTGCAATATGCTACTCACTGACATGCATCAACATACCAAGTTTCATTTGTGTAGGGTCAAAACAAAGTTTGATTAGCTGTAATAGGGTAAATGATACACAGGATGAAACAAATGGCTAACTAGATTTGCATTTGAAAAACATGTATATCCCCACTGCCCCACAGCAAACCAAAATGTCCAAAATTCATCTATATCTGAATACAAATAAGCTTATCAAATTTCACTTGTCTACCTCAAGTAGTTTTGCTTAATCATGCCAAGATTTTTGTCAAAAAGTACAGTTCAACAAGACTACAATGAATGACACATTATATGACTGCCTCATGTTTAAAAGTCCTCTAAGTTGGCACTAGTTGGGCATGTTTGACTCTGGAGATCATTAACCAATGGATCCCAATGATCCTGACCTGTAGAAACCAGTTTTCTTATTAGACTTACCATGACCTTTGACCTTTAGACCCTAGAATTTAGAGGTTTTATATTCTGCTAAGTACCAGCGAGCCACAAGTTTGTACAAAAAACTTTGGAACAAAAGTTATTCTGAAAAACTCATTTTTCTTTCAACTACAATCACTTTGACATTTTACCTCTTGATCCCCCCAAATAAAATAAAATAAGCCTCTGCCATATCTTAAGTGCAAGCCCTCCACAAACTTTGGCTAAGGTGTGGTCTAGAACTGAAGTTATTATGCAGAAACCATTTTCTTCTTGCAGTCACAGTGACCTTGATCTTTCACCCCAAATTCAACAGATTTCTTTTTTAGGCAATGTACAAGTCATCTACAAATGTTGTTGAAGGTACATGGTTGATAACTGAAATTTGTATGCAGAAACCATGTTTCTTCTTTTAGTCACAGTGACCTTGACTTTTGACCTTTGGGCCCCAAAATCAATAATAGATCGTAATGATCTGGATTTTCTGATGCTGACAACTTGATGTCATCTAGCAATCAAAATCGCATTACTGTGATAATAATATATATTTATATGGACAGAGACAAGAAACTCTGACCAACATAATCCCTGCAAGTAGTCTGGTGTGCATCTCTTAAGTTTCCCACTCATTTTTAACCCTGGCAGCAAGAACCTACTTCATGTAAAAAAAAAGGTACATCTCCAATTCTATAAATCATTCCAGCAGTTCACAAAGAAATCCGGGTTTGTAGAGAGCTTTCTGTCAAAATGTCTTCAAATTCTGTTAACTGTTCATGGAAAAAGTTGTTTTAAGTTCCTCTACTATCTTCAGCCATATCTGATGACAGATCAGCATTTTTTTTGTACAAATTTTAAATTGCCTTCCAACTAGGATGTTTTCTGTAAAATTATAAAATTCAGTTGAGTGATTTTTGAGAAGTCATTTAAAGGTTTTTCTATCTTAATTATTATAACAAAAGCCATACTGGATTGCAGATCTGCATCATTTGTACAAATTTAAAAGGCCTTCATGCCAGAATGGTCCATGCCAAATTTGGTTGAAACTGGTCCAGTGGCTTTTGAAAAGTTGAAAAAGTAAAATGATGACAGATGATAGACAGACGACAGCCATATTGGACAGCAGATCTGCATTTTTTGTATAAACTTAAAAGGTCTTCTTACAAAGATGCTTCGTCAAATTTGGTCCGATTCTGTTTACCAGTAATTGAGAAGCCATCATTTAAAGGTTCTTCTAACTTTAGTAATGGTAGCCATATTTAATGTTAGACCAGCATCATTTGTGAAAATTTAAAAGGCCTTTATGCCAAGATGCTTTATGTCAAATTTGGTCAAATTCTGTTATGTGCTTTTTAAAAAAAAGTCATTTCAAGCTTTTTCTATTTTTAGTAATGATGACCATATTTGATGACAGATTGGCATCATTTATACAATTTGAATGGTCTTCATGCCAAGATGCTTTTTGTCAAATTTGGTAATTTCAAGGCTTTTAGTATTTTTAGTAACAACAGCCATATTTGATGGCAAATGAGCATAATTTTTACAAACATGAAAAGCTTTTATCCCAGGATGGTTTCTGAAAAATTTGGTCAGATTTAGATGCACTGTTTTTGAAAAGTCATTCAAAGGTTGTTCTATTCTTAGCAATAGTGGACATATGGCAGATCTGCATCATTTGTATAACACTGAAAGGCCTTTATACCAGGAAGTGTTCTGTATAAAATGTGGTCAAAGTCAGTTGAGCAGTTTCAGTGAAGTCATTTAAAGGTTTTTCTATTCTTAGAAATGACAGCCAAATTTGATAGCAGATTGAAAAGCTTTTATGCCAAGATGCTTTCTGTAAAGTGTAGCCAAATTCTGCTGAGCGATTTTTTTGAAGTCATTTAAAGGTTTTCTATTTTTAGTAATAGTGGCCATATTAGATGGTGGATCAGCATCATCTGAAAACCTGAAAGGCCTTCATGCAAAAATACTTCCTGCTAAATTTGGTTGAAATTGGTCCAGTGGTTGTCAAGAAGATGAAAAAAGCAAAAATCTTGACAGATAAGACGGACAATGGATGACAGACGATTCACAATGGACACAGGACCATACCATAAGCTCACCTGGCCTTATGGCTTATGACCAGGCGAGCTAAAAGGAATGCAATTCTTGTGGACAAGTTGTGATCATAAGTAATATGAAATAGCTAAAACTTAGTAGAAAGTAAAGCTTATGGACACAGGTGTTCTGACGACGTTGCATGATGCAATGGAAATAAGATGCATTGTGTCTTGGGCACGTTCTTTGTCTCGGTAATAATCCTGAGTTGGTAGAAATATACATTCATACTGACACAGAATTAAAATTAGAGGAAAAATCTTTGAGATTTTTTAACTGTAAATTAGTCCAATGACCAAGAAAATAATAATCTGCGATAAATGTTATGAATACTTGCTCGTCTTTCTTCATTCTTTACCAATATGAAACATCCACAAAACACTGGAAAATAAATGTGGAGACTGTGGACACTTCTGGTGCCACTGTATTCAAACTACTAGGGTAAAGTTTTTACTCACCTTGTTTTACATACATGCATTATCTAGGCCCCACTCAAGTTTTGCTCACTATAATGGCAAACCTGTTCCCAACAGAAACATCAGGAAAAGAAAAAGTTCTCTCTCTCTCTCTCTCTTGCTAAATCTGATAAGTTTTTAATGTGATACCTGACTATGACTATTTCTTTGCGGTCACTGAGACTGCAATGATTATCGCAACAACTGCTAGAACAATCACAAGCACTACAATGATGCAGCACTTTTTCCGTCGAGCTTTAGACTGAAATAAATCAGAAAATAATTAAAATGTATTGAAACAATAGAGAAAAAAAATTTCTATGATCTAAAATTTCTAAATAATCAAATTTACAAAACTGAAGAATATGTATGTATGTATGTATGGGCTTTAACAGCATGTTAGCATGATACTGGCTATACAGTGCTGATTAAAAGTTAAGTTCTAAAAATATAAATGAAAAGAACTGCAAACAAGTTTAAAAGATAAAAGTTACAGATGTTAAAATTCTGTAAAAAGTATATAAAATACAAAATAAAGGTAAAAAATATAAAATCTTTAAAATATAGGGTTGAAACTTGTTCTATAAAACACATTCCCTCAAAAAGTCAAAGATTTTCTCGGTAAAACTGAATGTTTTTACAACAGAAGGCTATCTAGATGAAAGAAAATTAAAAACCATAAGCCCGTAATAAACCAGACCATTAAACTTATATATATGCTGATTAAAAGCAGTGAAGACTTTACAAGTTTACTTGGAAAATACTGTACATATCTACTGTCAATTCACCATGCAGATCTATGCTGAAGAACTAAGATTTAACTAGGATATTTCTCAAGATCAGAAATGTACACGAACAAAACAAAAAACAAAAAAAAACAGAAAAAGGATGCAAAGTCTTTATCTTCAATCTTACACCATAAAGTTAAAAAAGAGTCTCCAAAATTATTTAGTGTAAAATTCACTTGTGGTATGTTTTTGATGAAATTAAACTCTAAGCAAGAACAGACTGTATTTAATACCACTGCATCCTGTCGAGATTGGTTTCAATTATTATATATAACTCATCTTAAATGTAATCAAGTAAATTCTTTCTGCCTGAGTGTAAATGTGAACCTCTGAAAATCTTTCACTCTGAATTGGGGTAAAAAAAACAATAGAATAGATAGAAAAGTTGTATGCATATTTTTGGTTGCTACCACCCACCTGATAGTCCCTTGCTTTAGCCAGCTGCTGTGCTCCCTCCTGGACATGGACTTCAGAGGAGTCCACATTAGCCTCTATACTATCTGTAATTACACAGAAGACTCCCATGAGAGGATTGACAATCACTTTTTATATCCTTTTCTAAATTAAATTATATTTTCTTACTCAACCAGAAATGTGTCCATATGACATGGATGCCCCTGCCCATATAATTCAACTGAAAGGAAAAAGTTCTGATTTAAACAGGGGCATTAACTCCATAAAATTAAAATTAGGCCAGAAAACAGTAAAAACAAACTCTAGATCTTCTTAATCTAAAGCCTCATACTAAATTTGGTTTCAATCTATAAAATCCTTCAAAATGTTATTGAGTGAAAACTGAAGGGCAAGTTCAGAGTCAAACAGGACCATAACTCCATAAAATTTTGCTGCAAAACAGTGAAAATCAAACTTAAATAAAGTCGCCTCAATAAAATTCTTGCTAAATCTAACCTACTTCTAATGTAGCAATTATAGAATTCCACAGATTTGGTGATCATTTATTTAAATTAACTTTAAAACCACATTTTGAGAAGTATATAAAGTCAACACATGTATATAAAGTCAGTACAAGTATATAAAGTCAACACAAGTATATAAAGTCAACACAAGTATATAAAGTCAGTACAAGTATATAAAGTCAGTACAAGTATATAAAGTCAATACAAGTATATAAAGTCAGTACAAGTATATAAAGTTGTACAAGTATATAAAGTCAGTACAAGTATATAAAGTCAGTACAAGTATATAAAGTCAACACAAGTATATAAAGTCAGTACAAGTATATAAAGTCAACACAAGTATATAAAGTCAGTACAAGTATATAAAGTCAACACAAGTATATAAAGTCATTACAAGTATATAAAGTCAGTACAAGTATATAAAGTCAATACAAGTATATAAAGTCAGTACAAGTATATAAAGTCGTACAAGTATATAAAGTCAGTACAAGAATATAAAGTCAACACAAATATATAAAGTCAGTGCAAGTATATAAAGTCAGTACAAGTATATAAAGTCAGTACAAGTATATAAAGTCAATACAAGTATAAAAAGATTGAGCAACACTTACCTAACACTTCACCTTGTTCATGAACCAACATGCCAAGGTCTTTAAAAATCTGGTTTACATCATATATGTCTTTCTTAAAAATAAAAGAAATTTTTTAAAAATCATGTTTAATTAAAAATTAAAATAATACGAGTATTAACTGTTTCATTCAATGGGTCAGCTTAAAACTTAAACAAGAGTCCTTTGAAGGAACTGATGCTCTACTAGCCCAAGAAAATTTATACGAGTCCATGAGAAGTACATTTCTCTTGCTCTCATGTGTATGTGAAACAGTTTGCCCATGTGAGAAAGTCATGTGTGTTATGCCTATCACACATGAGTGCACCACGTGACACTAAAGATGAAGTCATCATGCTTATGACACTATGAACATCTGCATTTTTTCTAGTGGTTTAAATATTAAAAGAACAATTTTAGCCAGCTTATAAAACAGTAATTGGTATTCACAACAAATACTTCATCATAAACTAAACTTTTTAAGCTCTTTCTAATGATGTAAAAATCCTTCAGAAAATACTCTGTATTTTATAAACTATAACTATACATACGATATGCCATCTTTCTTTTCAACACTAATTACCAAATGAACAATGAAAGAAAAATAATCCATCATATAATTGGTGTGGGATAGGGAAATCCCACCCTTAAGATCAGAATTTGTGGGCAGGAATTCAGTAAATCCTCATTCCAGTCCACAAATTCTGACCCTTAAGTGTAATTTCCCTTTCCCACTCTAGTGCATATGATAGATTCTATTGTGGGATTTCCCCTACCTCACACTAGTGCATAAAAATCCATTCATATTTGTTTGTGTTATCATGCTCACAAGTTGTTACAGATAAAAACCAGAGCCAAGACCTTTAACGTTGAAATCAATGTCTGAGTGCTGACTATTTGAACTTGTTTACTGAAAACAATGAAATACAAAGTCAGGCCAAAATTAATTTGTATATGTACATGTTAATGTATTAGTACAAAAATACAAGTACATGTAATGACTCTTGACTTGACCCCAAGGTCAATTAGGTCTGCTTTTCAAACTCCTTCACAAAAGTGTGAATATGTTGGTGGTCACATCTGCAATTTTCTTCTTCAGAACCAATCACAATTGCAACAACTATTTTAGTGAAAACCCCATGTCAATGCCACATTTTCTTCAGATCCAATCACAATTGCAACAACTATTTTAGTGAAAACTCCATGTCAATGCCACAGTTTGTTCAAGATGAGTAGTAATAACAAGATTTTCGCAATGGCCAATATGGTGCGATCTTGGAAGTCAGATGAGAACCATTTTCATTCAGAACCAGCTACGTACTGCTATAGTGTTTTAATGGAAACCCCATGTCAATACAACCATCCATTCAGGAAAAGTAGCCATATGAAGATTTTCAAGATGGCAATTAAGGCAGTAATTTTACAGGTTGGATGACCACTGTAATAAAGGAACAACTACATACTGCAAGAAAGAGTGTTCAAAAAAAAAAGATGCTGGAATGACCATCCATTCAGGAGGAGTACCTGTAATGAGACTTTTCTCACTGGCTGCTGTCGTGGCCATTTTGGGAGGGCATACTGGCATCATTTTCATTTACGATCAACAACATATAGAAGTGTTTTTGTGAAAACTCCATATCAGTAGAATCATCCTCCAAAAGAAGCAGCGATAACAAGATTTTCAAGATCACTGCCATGGTCACTATGTTTGACGTCTGATAGGTACCATTTTCATTTAAGACCAATTACATATCATAAAATAAAAAAGTATATTTATGAAAATCCCATGTAAATATGACCATCTGTTCATGAGAAGCCATAGGATTGTCAAGATGGCCACCATGGCAGTTATGTTGAAGGTCTGATCAGGACCATTTTCATTTAGGACCAACTACATGTCATAGGAAGTCTTTGGAGAAAACTCCATGTTGTTATGATCATCCATTCAGAAAAAGGACCAATAAAAATGTTGTAAAGATGGCTACCATGGTGACCATATTGGAGGCCTGATCTGCACCATTTTCATTTAGTACCAACTAGATATCACAAGAAGTCTTTTTTTTGAAACCCCATGACTATACAACAATCTGTTTAGGAGGACTTGCAATAACAAGATTTTAATGATGCCACTGTGGTGACCATATTGGATGTCCAAGGGGCACAATTTTTTAAGAAGAGTAGCAATAACAAACTTGTGCTAACAAATGGTTCAATGGATGCCAGGCGACAGGCCGTTGCATAAGATCTTTTTGCCTTTGACCAAGAGAACAAAAAAGGTTGCTAGAGAACAAAGTTAACTGAGAAAGATTTTTTGTTCTTTGCTACCTTACATATGTAGTCCTGTCATTACAGAAAATATCTTTCTTTATTAGTCCTGACTGACATCAAGCAACATCTAATAATAACCAACTCAATGGTTGCAACCGTACATCACCATAAATAATTGCTGTAATGTTCAAGAAAATATTGTATTTTTCAACTTGGAGAAGTGATACCATGCAATATCATGCAGGAAGTAATACTCGATATATATATATAAATTAAAATTAAAATTAGGATCATCGAAGGGCCTGAGATCGCTTACCTGACCAACATCAACCTAAATACCAAATCATAAAATTTAAAGCAAAAAAGGCAATGTTAGTCAGGTAAGGTTGAATTATCTCAGTGCCATAATTATCTCAGTGCCATAATGATCCACATCTAACTTGGTTATGTGTTCATTTCATTTTTAAGAAGTTATTTTAAGGATATTTTTAGCAATGGTAGCATAATTGGAAGGCAAACAGACATTATTCGCATCAACTTGAAAAGTCTTCAGGACTAAAATTAAATCTGGTTAATACTGGTGTTAGGACTTTATGGTCTAAGAAAAATGTAACAGAAAGAAAGTGAAACCAACAAATCAAGTAAAAATCAACAAGCAATTTATTACTAGATAATTAAAATGAAAAATCAAAAAGTCACTTACAGTAATGTGTTTTGAAATCCTAATAATCCAATAAGAATGATTGTTCTAATCACAAGTCCTAAATATAGAATGTTCCGAATTCACGGCTGTGTCCTTGAATGTTATGATGTGTTAATGGTCTCCAAAGTCCTGATGTACTAGAAATCTTGATGTGCTGAAGTCAAAATGAAGTATTCCAAAATCTCTGAATAAGTTCACATAAATTCCAAAATTGTCAATTAAAAATCCAAAATCCAAAAGTTTATGAGCACTGTTATAATCCAATGAATATTTAAAATAATTCCTCTCTTAGAATTTGGAATGAATTTTCACAACTGTAATAGCTCTTTACAAGACTGATGGTAATGTCAAAACTGAATAAATGTCCACCAAACATGGCATATATAAAGATTGGTCACATGACAGAATGTTCTAGAACATGAGTCATCTTCATGGAATTTTTACTTGTAAACAAAATCAACCTTGACCTTCAAATTGAGAAAACATATTGATCAAAACAACCTAATTCAAGGACACTAGTTAAACATGTTTTTGCTGATAAACATTAAGATTTAAGCAAAATATTAAAGTGAAGAAACATTTATAATTTCCTAAAATATTTATAATATTATATAAACATCATACATAACACTGGTCATGGGATTTCTGAGAAGTAGGAGTTGAAAACTTTCTCAGATTATAGTATCAGCAGTTATATGATGACTGATAGACATTATTTATATGAAATGTAATGGTCTTGAAATTCAAAAGCTCCTGGTCAAATAGGACCTAAATAAGTTGTGGGTTTTGTGAAGAAGTTGTGTAACATCTTTTTATTTATTTTTGGCAATTGCAACTATATCTGATGGTGGATCAGCACCACTGGTACAGATGAATGGGTATTCATGCAAGGTATTCTATTTTGGTCAAATTTTATTTAGAAGAGTCTGAGACAAGCTTCCTAAATAGCTGTTCTTCATTTCAGTTAACAGCAGCCATGTTTGATGATAGATCCAAGTCTCAAAACTGAAAACCCCTGATGCTAGAATGACAGGACACTGTGTCAAATTTTGTCCAATTCTGTTGAACAGTTTTTAAGATGTTATAAGATTTTTCTTTCTAAAGAAACAGAAGCCATAACTGACGGCAGAACTGAAAGGCCTTGATGTCAGGATGCCCTATGTTACACTTGGTCAAATTTTGTGCAGCAGAGCCATAAGAAATTTTATTTGTTTACAGGTTTTCATGTTTTAGTAACAATGTTCATATTTAGAGGTAGTTGGCATTATCTGTCTGTCAAATTTGATCCTATTCTTTTGTCTTATTCTTGAGATATTGTTTACAGATTTTACATTTGCAGTAATGGCAGGCATATTTGGTGGCAGATCAGCATAATTGTTACAAACCTGAAATGCCACAATTCCAGGATTTTCTCTGACAAATTCGATTTACATTGGTCAAGGGTTTTTGTTTAGTCCAAAACAGCAGATAATGCTAGATGCATAATACACAAAATATAACAGATGTATTCACCTGAATTAACTTTTAATTTCTGGTCATGACTGAAGTCTTTTGGATTTATAAAAGACATATCACAGCATTGGTCAGTTTATACTTTTATCTCTAGTATGCAGCTTTGTTATAGGAAGTAGATTTTGGTTGCTCTGGTGGGGCTATACTGTAAGGTCACTTGGCCTTATGGCCAGGTAAACTTCGAACTGATTCTTAGATTTTCATTTGTGTTTATACCTCATCAAAACATATTGCTCAAACTCGAGTTTTAGGTTAAAAAATGAGTTTTGTGAACCTCAGCTCAGATTTCATCTTTATTTCCAACCACTACATGTTCAATACTGGCTAAATGAACAAAAGCAGTTTATTTCATTCATGACAAAGACAAGTACAGTTTTGAAACCTGCTTAATTGATTTTATGCTTCTTTATCTAGCTTTAAAAAGATCTGAAACTAAACATCAAACTTATTCAGCAAATTTGCAAAAAGTGTTCAAATTCCAATTTTTTTCCCAGCACACAAATTTAACGAAAATCTCAAATAAGTACTTAGGAACCTCTGTATATGAACTTATGCACCAAATTTGTAACCTAAGGTAAGTTGGCATAAATATGTAACAAATGCAACAACTTGCATATTTTTCTGAAAGAGATTCTATCCAATACCTATACATAAATAAGTAAATTAAATTACAAATACATATATTTATGACTCAGTACAATTCAAATAATTAAAACAATTACGAATTCACAACAACTTAAATTAAAATAGGCTGATATTTACGATGAAAATGCTCTGAACACTTAAACAAAAAAAGTATTTAAAGACAAACTCTGTATGTTTTTTTTATGGAAATGAAGGAAATGATAGAGGAGAGAATAACAAAGGAAAAGAATACAAGTGAGATAAGAAATGTTATGTCACACACCTGGAAATTACAACAAATAAATGTATCAACTCATTGAGGATATAAAGTGGAATCGCATCCACATGCTATGGCATCAATAGCTGAAATGCCCAAGCTGGACATGGGCGCAGCAATCACAGGCGAGGCAAGTGTGGGTGCTTAGCACATGTGACCTGGTAAAAGCCTGGAGCATCTACTGTGTACCATATACATCATAATAAAATAGACTGCAGCAGATATTTTGATTTAAAGTGTGAATATAATTTATCAGATTGCAAGAGGGAGGGGCCCATATGGCACTGTAATGAATACAATTACATTTACAATATTTAATTGTCATGATGAGATAAGAATTAGGAAACAATTTCTAATGAGGACAATAAAGAAAATATTATAAAATTACTACATCAAGAGAAGTAAGCTTGTTTCTCACTGATGCATACAAATGGTGATAAAAGACTCCATATTCTCCAAACTTAAAGTCCACAAATTTGGCATACATCTAACTGCAATCAATAAATATATAAGTACATACAATATAATAAAAGGAAACCCTGCTATAACATAATGGTCAGAGTTAACCATGTGCAAAAAAATTAATCTAAGAATAATGTAAGAAAGAAAGATACAGCACAATTACATTTCAGTATGCACACGTGTATGTGTAAATGTCACTAAGCAGTGTCATATAAATTTCAAACTTCTAGAATTTTCTGAACTAGATTACATTTAAATCTGAATACTAATTCCTTGCAAATAAACTCACACAGCCCTTTGAAACAATATCCAGTATATCTTTGGAAATATTTATATATACCAGGCATAACAGCTGTGACTGATTTTTGACAGACAATAAAATGCCCAAATCTGACATTGGCAATTTCTAATAAGAAAGTCATATTCAGGCTTGAATAATAATTGTTTTAATTGAAACTCATACATGGGTATTGACTTCACATTGTACTTAGGGATTCTTTATAAATAGAAGAATGTGACCTGTATATCAGGTAACTAGCCTCAGCCAAATTTGGGAGTACCCATTCAATTTCATGAGAAAAAAGGGATCGCAATCAAACAGACAAGTCATTTTCTAAAGGACAGGTAAGAATAAATGAAGCCCTATATTGATGGAATAATCTGTCAATAACCATGACTTTTGCACTAATACACAGCAAAAAACAGGGAGTAGTATGTTTGACCCCTACAACATAAAAAGTTCTGTTCCAAAGTCAGTGTCCAACTACAGTACATGTAACACAGCATAGCATCACAATAACAAGTGGCCCATGTGTGTCAAAACAATATGAAGCTGATGTCTGCATTTCTGATTACACTTTAAGGAAATAAAAAGGATTGAGTCAGGTTTGAAGCATACTGGTAAACTTACATGAAAGGCATAATGTGGAAATATAATTATATTTATTGAGTTAACTTTCAGAGGTAAGATGAAGTGGGAGGAGTGGGGGGAGGGTACAAGTATGCGGCAATGACCAAAACTGTTCTGACGAATGTCCGACAGCAGTCAATGAATTTTCCTGACCTCAGCAATATAGGTACACAAAATATCTCATTCCACTTATTTAGGGATGGACATCTGGGATAGTGTTTATTGTTTGCCAAAGAACTGATTGATTTTCAACCACCAGTCAACTGATCATGTGGCGATTGGTTAGCAACACGCCCAAACCATGTGTACATGAAGGAGGCTTTAGTTTGGTGATATTTTGCTAATAAAGCAGTGCCTGGTAGTTGCAACAATGTTCACTGTAGGATTAATTTTGATGATTTGCAACTACTTATTAGGTATGTAAATTAATTAATTTATCAATTCGGGTGATAAATTTATTTCAACTATGGGATTCTTTATTGTACAGGTGTGTATGCCAGTTGATTGAGCAAGCATTGGTGGTCTACTGTACACCCTGGATTGAACAACAATTGTACACAATACATTAGTAGTAGTGAAATAGCGGTGTTGGATTTTTTGGATTATTGGTATTTATCTAAATCAAAACCTTCTACACCCCCCCATGATTTTTTCCAATTGAGGATTTTGCACACCTGTGTGCATGATAGTGTGAATGATTTTGCCATGGGCCCCTCATGGTAATGCATGTGGATTACAATCGTGGGTTCGTGTGTGATGAAAGTACAAAGTCATGTGGGGAAGAAGACTTCAACCTAAATCAGTAACCACACAAAACCACTATTATCATACTACTTACACGTGAGATTGTAACATAAACTCTGTTGACATGACAAGTACATAAATGAAGACATATGTGAATATACATGATTTCCATCAACGCTCACGTGGTAAACAAACTGACCACTATTGTATTACACACACAACCTATACACACAAGTGAAGTTTTCAGTCAGGCCAATATTAATGATTGTGACTATACTACAATGTAGAGATTCCTTTTCTGTTGGACTAAAATACGACTGCATGAATAGGACTATCGATCGCTAATATACTGTGTGTAAAATATTGTTTTCTTTGTGTGGCTATATTTTATATTGACTGTGGCAGAGTCTGTATAAAAATATTATATTAAACAATTGCTGCAGTATATATATAATGGCAAAAAAGTTTACAGATTAATGTGTATAATATTTTGAAAGAATTTATGAGTGAATCAAATGCAGGAATCAAATTACCCAAACAAAGGAGTGTTCGTAACGTTACAGAAAAGATTAAATCGCTGTTTCCCTTAAATGCATCATACAGATTTGTCAAAGAGGCTCAAAAAAGATGAATGATTTTTCAAATATGTATCTGAAGCATCTTGGTAAAAATTAATTGACTTAGGAATTATCTTGGAAGCACAACAATGCAGACTTGGTGAAGAATACAACAAAAAGCATGAAAAGTCCTTATATCATACTGTACAAGAAAAGTTTAAGTCGTTTGCATTGACTAGGCCACCCAGTGCAGATAATGAAACAAGGAGTGAATACAGCAGTGATAAAATTGAAACAATTAGTGACTATAGTAGCAGCAGTGAAGATCACCAAAAATAAATTAATCAGAGAGATGCTTTCAGCATTATAATATATGGAAACACCAATGGCACTTTTATGTGAGTTTGAGAAATATCTACAAGAAGAAGAGTCTAAGCGGCACTGAGGAAAATTATATTCAAGCATGAAAAGCTATTTGATAGTAATCCTCGGTTGATGCATCCTGGTGAAAAAGTTTCTTTACAACTCACTGCCCAGAGTTTGGAAATTACAATCACAAATGAAAAGTACTTTAGAGTGAATGGCCATACAATCAAATACTATCCACTGAGAGTATTTCTACAACCATATATATCTGGTGAGAAGTACATATGCAAGCAGTTATGCACACCATCGATATATATATAAAGTTCAATGGCATTAGAACACAATCACTGCAAAGGTGTATGCCTTGGAAAATATGAACTATGTGGCAGAACATGCCATTACAAATACTGTAAATCACATTTGCTTGTGTTACGTTACGTGTTGGTCTAGGTGCTCAACCATGCCTTAAATGTGGTATCAGAGTAAAGTCGCATAATCAGCTTTGCCATCCATACAGATCTATTCATGAGTATTATCATGCACACAGGCAAAGAATTGCTACAACTATCATTATGGAACCTATGATTGTATAAACATCTGATGACACCAACACCGTTGAAAACGAAACAGAAGTCAATGAAATAATAGCCAGGATTGAGGTGATTGCAGTTTCTGATCCTGGTAAAGTAAAAACAATACAATAAAAAATTTCAATTAGACAATGATTTTCCCTTATATATAGTATGCTGATTGTGAATCAATTCAAGCAATCCATGCTAGAGCGTGGAATAAGGATTCCAAGTGGTATGAGAAAAGCTGACAAACTTGTAATGTTAGGACTTTCTTCAGAGGTGCCACAGTTGACTGTGAAACAATTCGTGAAATAGCAGCACAGTATTATATCAAGATTCCTACATGAGCCAAGCAAGCTGAAATAGAACAGGTGGATGGTGATGAACAAGAGCATTGCCAGTGAATAACAGCCGTAATTGGCAATGAGGCCGCCGCAAAAGCAGGACGACTCAAAGTTCCAAAGTTTTAGTTAGACTCTGTGCCCCTCCCTCTTCCAATCAAGATTATCAGGCAATTATCCCTATCGAATATGAGCCAGGTAAAGAGACAGTGAAACTTCTTTCGAAGATGTGTCCAGGAATCATACTGATGTTACAGCACATGGGCATTTCTGTGGTTAAGATAGAGATTGTTCTCCATCTGAATTTGATCATGCTGCTAAACTGTGACAATGATGATGTGTTTAAAATCACAAGCCAATGGATTCATAGCGGTGCTTGTGTGATCTTAAATTACAAAGACACTGAGACCATTAATGAGGAAATCAAAAATGCTTTTGCAAGGATTCTTGAGACGTCGGAAAAATACACCAACGCAGGGTCAGGATGGACTGTGGACACATGCGTGGAAGTTCAGCTTCATATTTCCTCATTAAATCCTGTCCAAGGGTCGAATTATATTTAAATGCTGCAGTGTATTCCATGGCAGTAATCAATGTGAAAAATTATGACAATTAATGTTTTAAATGGACGCTCTTGTCTATGCTGCATCCCTCAAGTGATAATAAAGACCAACCTAGAAAATACAAACAATATCTGCGTGAACTTAACTTTGGTAAGATTGAATTTTCTGTACAAGTTACTGACACTAGTAAGTTTGAGCAATTTAACCTTAACATCATTGTTAGTGTGTTTGTTTGGAATAAAGGCCTGCAGCCAATTCGACAATCTGTGTACACACAAACCAAAGATTTACACAGGCAGTGTGTGGATAAAAGATTTTCCATGAATAGCATACCGGCACAGTAAGAACGAGGGTAGGAAATTTCCATGAAGACATTGCATGCATGTATTAAGCACCCAAAAGCTGCTCGGGGACCATGACTTTTACCGCAGTCGAATCAGTGAAAAGCCACAGCATACAATGCCAGAACCTGGCCAAAACATTCTGAAATTTTCAGCGGTACAACGAAAAATTAAAGTTCCGTATATCATCTACGTGGACTTCCAGTCTCTTAACATTCCACTGGACACTCCTGACAATCTAACAAACGCAGTCCAAGTTGTGGAACAAATCCCATGCCGGTTTCACTACATTTACTCAGATGTGATGGAGTGACTGAGCCATCAACGTTGTATCATGGCCAGGACTCAGTTGAGGTGTTTTTTAAAATCGCTCGAGGTTATGGCAAAATGTATCAGACAACAGCTTTACTTGCCAGCAGACATGATTATAACCCGTGATAACAAACGCAAGTTTTCTGCTGCCACTCACTGCTATATCTATGATGGTCCCTTTGGGAATGATGCCCAAGTATGTGACCATTGTCACATCACTTGTGCATACAAAGGAGTCACACACAGGGCATGCAATTTACAGTTGCGAATTTATCCAAGAAAAACAAAAATCCATGAAGTGCTTCATATCCTGCATGGATCACTTGTTTATTCAACGAGTTGCAGCAGCATCAAAGGTGCCAAGAAGCATCATTCCCTATAACATGGAAAAGTACATGATGTTTAGACTTGGACAAATGCAGTTCATTGATTCGCTGCACTTTCTAAGCTCAAGCCTAGACAAGCTTGTCAACAATTTTGTGGCCAACGGCAATGATCGATTTAAGATTACTTGTTTATACAGTGAATGTGACCCTGAAATGTTCAAGTTACTCATTTGTAAAGGAATCTATCCCTATGAGCATATGAGCGACTGGAACAAGTTTGATGAGACACAGTTGCCACCTCTTGAGGCCTTTTATTTGTCGTTTTCCTGAGAAGGAATTTCTGATAGCAACGACACTCATGTGAAAAATTTATGGTCTGCATCTGGTTGTCAAAACCTTGGTGATTACCAAAACTTGTACCTTCGCACTGGCATGCTTTTACTTGCAGATGTGTTCAAAGCTTTCTGCAACACAAATATGCGGGAGTATAAGCTTGACACCACACATTACTTTTCGTCACCAGGAATGGCCTGGGACACATTGTTGTATAAACCTGTGTCGAGCTGGAGCTTCTCCCAGACATAGATCAGCATTTATTTATTGAAAGAGGAATCCATGGCGGGATTTCTATTGCATTCATCACTAAATTCACACCAACACCCCAGGCGTGGACGGATATGATCCCATGTCCCCCAAAAGTTGCATCATGTATTTTGTTCCAAACAACTTGTATTGCTAGGTGATGATGCAGTCCATGCCTGTCAGCGGGTTTGAATGGGGCGTTCCCTTGAACATAGACGTGAACAAATACGACAGTAACAGCGATATCAGGTACTTTTATGAAGTTGATCTGGAGTACCCGGATGGACTTCACAAAGCTCACAACAATTATCTGCTAGCACCGGAAGAACAGTCGGTGTCACAGGATTGGTTGTCCCTTATCAGTGTGGGATTATAAATGATACTGGCTGCAAGTATATGGAACATATTAAGCTAGTACCAAACCTGCATCACAAGCTCAACTATGTAGTCCACATACAAAAGCTCCAGCTGTATTTACATGTGGGAATGCGTATATGCAAAGTCCATCAGGTGCTCAGATTTTGCCAAAGTGCATGGATGGCCCCCATACATTAAAATGAATACAAACCTGCTTACTGCAGCAACTAACAAGTTTGAGAAAGACTTTTTTAAACTCATGAACAATGGAAAATTTTAAAAAATGGATCAGAGTTGACCTTGTCTGGGACAGTGAGCAAAATAAACTTCGCAAGATTATTGCTTACCCTGTCTGAAAAATGAATTTGATACCAGCAAGTATCAGTGAGACCACCCATTGTTCAGTAATGAACATAGAAAGGTAGTGGAAAATTCAAAGAAGAGTGTGAAGGCAAGCCCATGAAAGAATACATGAGAGAGTGCCCCAAAATGTATTCAATTGTAGTTGGATCCAGCAAAAACATGAGGAAAGTGAAAGGAATAGCATGTATAATTGTTGCAAAGGATTTATGTCGTGCAATGTATGTGGAGTGTCTCCACCAATGGCACAAATTCACACACACAGCATATCTTATTCGGTCTTGGCATCATTCAATGAGCATGTACCATTGAAGAAGGTGAGTTTGTCCCCACTAGATACCAAGTGGTGGATTTTCCCCGATGGTGTTACTACTTGCATGTACGGGCATGCACAGATCCCAAAATAAATCTTGGCGGTAGTTCCGTGTCCACAAGGAAGGATTTGCAATTTCTCTTTCACAAGTGCTCTACTTGGTGGACAAGATCCACTCAGCTTTGGTCACGCCAAATGGTAATGTGTTGGTTGCCTTGGAGTATCAATCCAGTCAGAGATTGTAAAGACAGCAATAGACCATACTGGGTCAGTAGCATGACATTGCCCACCTAATGAAATTGTTTTCAACAAGGCACCCATGGCAAAATTGTTTACACTATCATGCACACGAGTGTGCAAAATCCTCAATGGTGAAAAAATCGTGGGGGGTGTAGAAGGCTTTGACCTAGATAAATACCAATAATCCCAAAAAATCCAACACTGCTATTTCACTACTACTGCATTAAAGACAATACAAAGAAGGATTATTAGCTTCATTAGTTATGGTTCAATATAAATTTGATTAACAATTGTCAGCTTTTTGTAATCTGACATCTTTCAAAACCAAGAAGCTTTTAAGAAAGTGCAGTGATCGACTAATGACATACTTGCAATGAACATTCACAAATAGAAAGTTTTAACATGTTTATTCATTTAAAGAAAGGCAAACTTTTTCCTTTTGAGAACAAAGAACATCTCACACAATTTTCAAATCAAACTCTCATTTACTCTGGCAATAAAACATTGCAGTAATTCAAAACACAGTCAGGATAAATTAGTGAAGAGGTTGTAAAAGTTTGTGAGCCACGCCATGACCGCGTTATATCCAAATTTATGTTATAACAAAGCATGTTATAGCAGGATTTTGTCTAGTTAATCTCTCTGCATTCTTAACTTTAGGACAGAGTGCTGTTTTCAGTATGATATCAGATTTTAAGCTTGTTAGCTTAAGCGCAGTTTATGCAGAAAAAAAATGTTATCATTCAGGACAATGGGGAGACTGTAAGTACCTCAAGCTTGTGAATTGCATCTTCCCTCTCCTTCAGAGCTTCCAGGTCTACATCTTCCTCCATCTGCAGTATTTCCTTTGTCTGGGAGTAACTGCCAAAATGAGAGATGATAGATAATCATGCATTTAAATTTATATTTGTAACAGAAAGCAAACAATTTCTTAGGCATAATAAATACCAATTTAAATTCTCTTTTGACAATCATACTGGCACAAAATACATTGGCATTCTGCAGGATACTAAATTGTGCTTTACTTAGTTATCCATAGACACACCACCACCCTTTCTTTACCAGCACTCCTGACCCCCACAACACCATTTCTAAGGGACTGACCAAACCTCAACCTTCATGTGCACATATACAATCATATTCTAATGACTTTCAAAATTTTGAGTCTTAATCTCTGACACATAAGAGGATGTATATTACACTAGAAAAGGGCTTCATATACATAATCATGCTCAGACAGATGTACACACTGATTTAAGATGCATAAACTCAATGAAAAATCTTTGTAATAAACATGTTTCTTACAAGAAATAGCCATAATCTGATTTCGATAATGTTTAAACTTGGTAGGATGGTCTGTCTAAATTTCATTTTGTTACTATAGGAAGACCTACCCTGGTTGAGAGAACTGCTCATTTTTCTCTTCAAAAGGCTGATCACCCTAAAAAAAGAAAGATTAAAAAATTTTATCCTGCTGTACAACTAATTAATTTTAACACATACCATATATGCTCACATATAAGTCCAACTGCAAACTGCACAGACAAAGATCTGATGTTGCATAATGCAGATCTGGGTCTATGCAGTTTGTTAGGCGTACACCTCTCCCTCGATAACTCATGCACAATGGGGTACAAAAACATAGACCACACCATAAGCAAAAGCACGAGTTACCGAGAGACCTCAAAACAATTAAGAAGGGGATACCATCCCTGCCGGACATTGAGAGAAAACCGGTGTGTGTGTGTCTGTGTAATGGGGCTGTTTAATGGCTGAATACTTGCTTTATAATCGCATTGCAAGTAATTGTCAAAAAAGAGCTTTTTCTAATGTAGTTGTTCAGCTTTTTGTGTAAATTACCATTTTTTTTTAAGATACCCAAACTCTGAAAGATAATTAAAAACATTACTACATATGGTTTCAACAACCATCATGTGTACACGAAAACATTGTGTATTATGTCACTGCTTTTTGTTGTTGCTGATTCACAACAAGATTACTTTTTTTCCCCAAAACTATGGACATTTATTTCGTCAACGTCAAAACTATATTTTTTGATTGTTCTATTAGTAAATTATTGATGCCATCATTTCATTGCAAGTAAAAGTTAAACTTCTTCTCATCCTTGCAGAAATAACTGAGTGCCAATTCAGGAATTTTAAGTTCACTACAAACTCTGGAACTGGCTTCTCCATAATGAAACGAGTTGACCTGACATATGACTGTGACCGCTAGCTCTTACGCATGAAGGATTTGCATGCCTTTTAACTTTCTTTTATTCCACCCTCTTTATTTGATTTGATTTGATACAAAAGATGTAATTAACATGATAATACAACGAAGATCTGCTTTTAATTGAGTATAACAAAAAAAAACAAATACTTCTGCAAGTCAGAGATCAAAACATAGCACTTAATTAGGTTCTCACAGAAATGCTTGCGTACGTAGCTATGACGGTAGATTGCCATTTTTCACATTTGAATACAGGAGGGTATATTGCATTTATGATGATTACACTGAAACGGAATTAAAAGATAGAACTAAAACACAAATTTCACTTGACAAAACTTATTTAATTGGTATTTATTTATTACAGTGTTGCCACCTGAAGGCATTAGTGACATTTTCATTGATCAAAATTTTATCGAATATTGTTATTTACAGTGTACTGAGAATGTTGTTTGGAAAGAAAATTTAACAACATATATGACTTCTTATTAAAAGTTAAGAATTTCATGATGTTGATTCAAATTTATGGGTACTATCCACCATTTTCGACGCTAAAACAAGTGATGTATCAAGGTTTCAGTTACCAGTTTTTACCACAATTTTCTTCACGTTCAACAAATAGGGGCCAATCTTTTTTTGTATTTTCTATTAAAAACAAATGTCCCAAGAAGGGGCTGATGCTCTATTGGGCGAAAAGAATTTCCAGGAAATCAAGATAAAACCATTTGTTCCTTTTAACCATGTCTACCATTTTTGAATGATGAAAACACTTGGTTTCGCATCATTTCATTCATGCTGCAAGATGGTGGCCAGGTAAACAATTGCTTAGAAGTACTTTGTCAAAATCAGTGAATATCATATGAGTATTCATTCATCTGGATTTATTCATCATGGATATTGTTCATCTAAGTACTTGAATGTTTTTGGTAAACCCTCATTGTGATTGATGCTGTTACAAATTTTATTATTTTTCCAAAATACTTACCAAAGTTCTGCATACAAATAAAATGGTGGTAAATCTAACAATGTCAATACTGTAGAAAATTCTCAATGGATCCAGTCTTTTTGATTTCTCTAGATTCACCCAAGAGGATAATCATGATGTGAAATTAATTTAAAATGGAAAGGTAATCCCAGATTTTATCCACATCAAAGAAAATCAAGACAGTATCCCTATCCATGTCAGAACAACTCATCATTGAAGCAGATGAATGAACCTAAGACTAATTTCCAACTCTCCAAATACTCAGAGCAACATGGGTATGTGTCCAAAAGCACTACTTCACATGAAATTAAAGTTAAATGTACTGTATTCCCATTAACAAATATCATTTTATTTCAGAGCAGAGGATGCATGGCTTGAACTTATAATGGATTTCTTGAACTGTGTTAAGACATAAACAATAAATCTAATACCAGCACTGTCACCACAGCCATCCTCAGCTTGGCTCATAACCTCCACTCCTATCAGTGCCTGCCATCCATTGAGCAGTAGTGATAACAAGATTTTCAAGATGGCTGTTATGGCAACCATACTGTACATCAGAGTGGCACCATTTTCATTCAGGACCAACTAGACATCATAAGAAGTCTTCTAGTGAAAACCGCATGTTGATATGACCATCCATTACGATGAAGTAGCGACAACAAGGTTTTCAAGATGGCTGCCTTATTGGATGTCAGATCGGCACCACATTCATCTAGGACCAATTAGACATAATAAGAGGTCTTTTAGTGAAAATGACACATCAATATAACTTTCTGTTCAGAAGGAGAAGCGATAACAAGATTTTCAAGATGGCTGCTGTGGCAGCCATATTGGACCCCAGCTCAGCACCATTTTCATTTAGGACTAACTAGACATCATAAGAAGTCTTTCAGTGAAACCCCATGTTGACATGACCATCCATTCAGGATTAGTAGCGATAACAAAGTTTTCAAGATGGCTGCCTTATTGGATGTCAGATCGGCACCAGATTCATTTAGGACCAATTAGACATAATGAGAGGTATTTTAGTGAAAACCCTGTGTTAATATGACCATCCATTCAGGAGGAGCCCACATCAATACAACTTTCTATTCAAGATGATAAGATTTTCAAGATGGCTGCCAAGGTGACCATATTGGATGTCAGATCTGCACCATTTTCATTTAGGACCAACTAGACATCATAATAAGTCTTTTAGTGAAAACCCCAGATTGATATGACCATTGATGTAGTAGTAGCAATAACAAGATTTTCAAGATGGCTGCCATGGCAGTCATATTGGATGTCTGATCTGCACCCTTTTCATTTAGGACCAACTAGATATCAGAAGAAGTATTTTAGTGAAAACCCCATGTGGATATGACCATCCATTCAGGAGAAGTAGCAATAACAAGATTTTCAAGATGGCCACTGTGGTGGCCATATTGGATGTCCGAGCGGCAACATTTTCATCTAAGACCAACTAGACCATGGGATGAATGTGTGTGTAAAATTTCATGGCAATTCCCCTAGTAGTTTAGAAGAAGTAGCGATAACAAACTTGTGCTAATGGACGGACTGACGACGGACAACAGACCATCCCATAAGCTCTTCTGGTCTATGACCAGTAGAGCTAAAAATGGGATCCCCGCCTGACCCCATGTAGTTGGAGGTCCATAACTAAAAAACCATGATGGAAACTAGCAGACTTCCTTGGCACAATATCCTGTGACTCAGTCTTGATAAATGAATAGAGATTTTGAAATAGATTCCTTGTGTTTTTTACTAACATTATTCTGACAAACTTCTGGTTTTAAAAATTCATAAAAGTATGACTGTATACCATTAACCTGAAAACATATCAATTCATTATTTTTAATTTTTATCTGGATCAATTTTGGTGGATCTAGATAAAATTTGAAGAAAAAGTCCTAAACTCTGGGATTTCAACAATTTTTTATTTTCCCTGATAGCCTGATACTTTTTGAAACAAAAAAAAAAGTTTAAATAACTACTTTATGGTCAAATATAGCTTACAAAAAACAATGGTTTAAACAGTTTTCTCTCTTGAAGAATGAAACCATCTGTCACTGAACAGAGCAATGTGTGAGCTTTTTTTTCCTTCTAGTTCTATTATGAACATAGCTTTGAAGATATGAAACTGCACACATAATATAACTGAAATCTGATAATCATGGAGTTAGTGTGTAAAGCAAAAGTTAGGTGCATCTGACAATAAGAGGTCATCACTTCACCAAATAATGCCACTGAATATTGACAATAGTACTTATTTAAAATCTTATCAATTTAAGCCGCACACTTAATTTGACTGAAATGTACTACTGATAAGAAGAGTTAACAGAAACAAATTTGAGTGTGTCGGAGAACTGGGGCCCATAACTCCACGAAAAGAATGAAAGACTCAGAGATGCTGCCAGGAATTTTCTTAAGAGGGGGAGGTCTCCCACACCTGCTTCAAGAGGAGGGGGGGGGGTCAGGCAGGGGTATACTATGCCGAATGGTAGTTGATGGGTTACAACATTATTATAAGGTGCAGAAACACCTAATTTAAAAAAAGCATTTAATGATTTTGTATCACTTCTTTGACAATAAATGTATAAGGTATCTGCATACCTAATTGTTGCTCAGCTTGTAAATATTCTTCATTTCTTATCACTCCCCTTCAAAAAAGCCTTTGCAAACTGAAAATCATTTTTTGGACCACACACACACACACATCTGTATAATCAGTTTATTTACTGTTTCAGATGTTAGCCTGCAGGCCTCTGAAACTCTATCACTGTAGTAAGAAAATGTCAGAATATCATAGGAAAAAATAAAGAAAAAAATCCTTTCCATATATATATATATATATATATATATATATATATATATATAATCCAAATTATATATCTGTATAGGATTTTGTTTCATTTTTTTTTCAGATATTTTTAAATTTTCTTACTACAGTGATGGTTTCAAAAGTCTGTGGTTTGCCTATTCCTCGAAGTAGTGTGAATTTTGCTTTAAGAACTGAATCCCCTTTCACAATCAGCTGTTTATAAAGGCAGAACAGCTGCAATTATGGCCAGTCTGAATAGATTTGGGAACTGGTTTTCAGGATATATATTCAAAACACAATTTTCCACAATTCACGCATGTGGTTCCTTGGATATTTCTGTCGATGTAGCAGATTTTCTGCAAGGCCTACACCATAGTAAACAACATCATTCCAGTTATTTCTGTATCACTGCTTTCTGTGCTATGTTCGGTTCGCAGTAAATCATCAGATTTTTTATCTTCTCAAGTTTCATCCTTAACAGATGATCTTTCCGTCTCGCTGGGTTTCCTAAAGAAATCAGTTCTCTTTCATTTCAAAATGACACACTGATGTTGTGCTTTAGACATTTCCATAATGGCTGATCGATGGATCAATTTACTATACCCCTCCAGGAAACAATTCAATCAGAATACCTCCATAGTTTCTGCAATACTCAAACATGTCTCGATTATAAAGGTGCTTGCATTCAAACAATATTCTCCATAGCTATAGGATTAATTGAGATCATGGAGAAAAGGCAAAAAAGACAATCTAATCAACCTAACTGAAAAAACAAAAAATTAAAAAATCACGCATTGTGCAAGAGAAATCACGGGAACTACAGGTAACTTGCACAATCTTTCCCCCATTGGGTTTTAAAAGTTGCGTGACTCTTGATCATTTTTGCGAGAAACCTGCGATCCCACGGACTGGCAGCATCTCTGAAGACTGATTATAATCAAACTTACAAGATCTCATCAACAAGAGGCTCTGAGATTGCAAAACCTGGTTGACATCTGCCTAATAGCTAGATGCACGAGCAGCTGGCCAAGAAATATGGGTCATTATGATGCGTTCTGTAGAAATTTCTAATAGTGCTGTTGATCGCATATGTTATGAAAACAACTGTTTGAAGGTTTCTCTATTTTTTGTATCTTCATCCATATTTGATACTACATCATCATCATTTGACAATACTGAATGGCCCTTATACCCAGATGATTCTGTCATAGATAGTCAAATTCTGTTGAGTGGTTTTTGAGAAGTCATTTTTGATTGCCGATCAGGATCATTTGTAAACAAAAACTGAAAGCCTTCAATGCCAGGATGCTTTCTGTCAAATTTGGTCAAATTATTCAGCAGTTTTTGAGAAGAAATCTTTTAACAGCTTTTTTATTTTTATTAATGCTGACCACATTTGATGGCATATCAGCATCATTTGTTTATTAAACTTAAAAACCACCTGTGCCAGGATGCTTTCTGTCAAATTTAGTCTAACTCTGTTATGTGGTGTGTGTGAAGTCATTTAAAGAATTTTATTTTCAATAATGGTGGCCACAACTGATGGCAAATTGGCATCATTTGTACAAATCTGAAAGCCCTTAGCACTAGAATTTGGTCAAATTCTGTTGAGTAATTATTAAAAAGTCATTTAGTTTTTTTTATATATGTTTAGTAACAGTTGCCATATTTGATTACAGATTGGCACCTTTTGTATAAAAAATGAAAACCTTCTATGCCAGGATGCTTTCTTGCAAATTTGAGCAGTTTTTAAGAAGTGTTTCTATTTTTAATTATTTTTGGCCATATTTGATTGCAGATCAGCATCATTTGCATATTAAACTTGAAAACCAAATATTCCAGGATGTTTTCTATCAAATTTGGCACATCCTGTACAGAGGTTTTTGAGAAGTTTTTCAGAGGTTTTCTACTTATTGCAACAGTGGTGTAGAAGAGGCCCAATGCACCCTCCTGCATGTCATTAAGAGGTGACTAAAGGAGGCAAAAAGCCACAGAGGCTCAGTGGTTAGTATGCCAGACTTTTAAATGAAAAGGTGAGGGTCTGAATCCTACCACTGGATCAGCTCAGGTCGACTATCATGGTGCACTCTTGAGCAAAGCACTTCACTCTAATTGCTTCGGCATTAAAAAACCTATTTATGTTGCTGTGCTATTAAACACCAAACCAAACCATATTAGATAGCAGATCAGCATGGTTTGAAGGCATTTTAAAGACCTTCATGCAAGGATGCTTTCTATCAAATTTGGTCAAATTCTGTTCAGTGGTTTATCAGAAGAATTAAATTATATTCAGCGGTTTTTGAGAAGTTGTTGTTTAAAGGTTTTTATTAATGGCAGTCATGTTTGATGGCAGATCTACAGCCTTTGAACAAATGTGAAAGACCTTCAAGACAAGATGCTTTCTATCAAATTTTATTAAGCAGTTATTGATAAGAAGCTGCTTAAAAGTTTTTCTGTTTTTAGTAATGGCCATCATACTTTAAGGCAAATTGGCATCATTTCAGTAAATATGAAAAACCTTAATGCCAGAATGTTTTTTTGTCAAATCTGGTCAAAGTCTGTTGAGAGGTCTTCGAGAAGTAATTAAAAGTTTCTGTTTACCAACAGTGGCAGATTGGCATCATTTGAACAAATCTGTAAGACATTTATGCCAGGATGCTTTCTGTCAAATTTGGCCAAGTTCTGTTCAGCTGTTTTTGAGTTGTTTAAAGATTTTTCTATTTTTTTATAATGGTGGCCATATTGGATGATGGATCTGCACCTACTGAACAAATCTTAAAGGACTTTATGCCAGAATGCTCCTATAAATATCATGTGCAAATTGGTCAAGCTGTTTTTGAGAAGATGTTGTAAATAAGAGTGAACAGATGATGCATGATGGATGCAAGATCATACAATAAGCTCACTTGGATTTAAGGCCAGGTGAGCCTAAAACTGTACACTAAAGTTGGTGAAATAATAGTAACAATAACAATAATAATAATAATAATAATAAGCACAGTCATTGTACAAAAGTGTGTGCATCTAATAATTTCTGGTCATATATCCACCAAACGTTTACAATCCAACTTATCCATGATATTGACTAGGGGTGCTTAACATACAGCCTGTGGGCCGCCTGCAGCCCACCAACACATTTTGTGCAACCTGCAGCCAGTGTCCTTACTTTACGCATGTGTATTTATGCTTTAATTTTAAACACAAAACTTTTGCAGTGTGGTCTTAGTTCCAATCAAGGTCGATTCTGGCCCATGTAAATATCTGAGTTGTGCACCCCTGATCTTGACAATATGAAGCAGCATGCAAAATTTGATTCAAATCCAATAAAAATATACAGTTATTTTGTGGACACAAGAGACACAATCAGGAGGCTATTACTTGACAAAACTGTCCGACAATTACACGCCATACCTCTACCAAATAATTACAGAAAATAATGACCACTAAACTCATCTGACCGTGTCAATACAGAGCTGCATACCAAAGTTTGATGAAATACATAAAACCCTGTAGATGGATGGATGGAAGGACACACGAACAGACATGACTGCTTTGAGCTCCAGCTGACTTTATTGCTCAGGGCACTAATTATGGATTTCATTTGCATCCTAGTCTAAAAGTGAACTTTTAAATCTGTGAGTTCATAATCTTGTTTTTGTTTTTCACCCCAGTATTTTATATGAAGTCAAAAAGTCTTCACATTTAGAAACAAAAAATAAATAAAATGATAGTACAATTTCCTTATACATGTAGGTTTTTTAAATAAATTTTAGCACACATTAAATGTCCAATAAAAAGATGTAAAACAGATAATAAATGCACTTATTTGTCTGTATAACTCACAAAAGTGCTGGAATATGCTCTAGCTCTGGCCACACTGGCCCTCTCCTTCTCTGCAGCTGTGCGTTGTACTGTCTGGAAATTCTTCAAAGCATTGCTGAACTCTTCTGTTAACCTATCCTTCTGCATCTTCCACTGTCTCTACATCAGAAAGAGAGTAAAGTGTGCAAGAAGATACTATGAATGTTTTATGTAAAATTGTCTGAATATTTTTGTCCAAAACAGAAAAGAAACCTTTTTTAGTTTCATAAAAATAAAAAATAATAAATAATTTCATTCTATATGTATTATTATTACTTCTCTAATCCTCAGAAAAATGAGTAATTGTGCTGAAATACACACCTATTCAACAATAAATGGCCAAACTTTTCGAAGACGGAGCCCCTATATTTTCCCCTAGAAGGTATATAGCAGGGTATCCATTCTATTGGATTCATGTGACTGGAAGATTTAGCCCATTTGTTTACCACTAGAAGGCATTATTATAGCAGGGTATCCACTCTATTAGGTTCATGTGACTAGAAGATTGGGCCCTTTTGCTTTTCCCTAGAAGGCATTTAGCAGGGTATCCATTCTATTGGGTTCATGTGACTAAAAGATTGAACCCCTTTTTTCCCCTAGAAGGCATGATTATGGAAGGGTTTCCATTCTTTTGGGTTCATGTGGCTAAAAGATTAAGCCCCTTTTTTCCCCTAGAAAACATGATTATGGCAGGGTTTCCATTCTTTTGGGTTCATGTGACTAAAAGATTGAGCCCTTTTTTTCCCCTAGAAGGCATGATTATGGCAGGGTTTCCATTCTTTTGGGTTCATGTGACTAAAAGATTGAGCCCCTTTTTTCCCCTAGAAGGCATGATTATGGCAGGGTTTCCATTCTTTTGGGTTCATGTGACTAAAAGATTGAGCCTCTTTATTGGGTTCATGTGACTAAAAGATTGAGCCTCTTTTTTTCCCCAGAATGGATGATTATGGCAAGGTATCCATTCTAATAGGTTATGTGACTTGAAAATTGCACCCCTTTATTTTCCCCTAGAGGTCATGATTATAGCAGGATATTCATTAGGATTCATGTGACTGGAAGATTGAGCGCCTTTATTTTCCTCCAGACGGCATATTATAGCAGTGTATCCATTCAATTGGGCTCATGTGACTGGGAGATTTAGCCCTTTCGTTTTCATATAGAAGGCATGATTACAGCTAGGCATCCATTCTATTAGGTTCATGTGACTGGAAGATTGATCCCCATTTTATTTTTGCCTAGGAGGCATATATCAGAGTATCCATTCTATTGGGTTCATGTGACTATAAAATTGAGCCCTTTTATTTTCCCTTAGAAGGCATGATTATAGCAGGGTATCCATTCTATTGGGTTCATGCGACTGAAGATTTAGCCCTTTTATTTCCCCTACAGGGCATGATTATAGCAGGGTATCCATTCTATTGGGTTCATGTGACTTAAGATTTAGCCCTTTTGTTTTCACCTACAGGGCATGATTATAGCAGGGTATCCATTCTATAGGGTTCAAGTGACTGAAGATTTAGCCCTTTTGTTTTCACCTACAGGGCATGATTATAGCAGGGTATCCATTCTATAGGGTTCAAGTGACTGAAGATTTAGCCCTTTTGTTTTCACCTACAGGGCATGATTATAGCACGGTTTCCATTCTATTGGGTTCATGTAACTGATGATTTATCCTTTTTGTTTTCCCCTACAGTGCATGTTTATAGCAGGGTATCCATTCTACTAGACTCATATGACTGCAATAAATGTATAATATTGCCAAATGATTTCATGGCATATGGTTTAGAACCCAAGTTATTATGCAAAAACAAAAAAAAATCTTCTTTTGGTAAGTGACTTTGACCTTGGACCTTTGGTGAAGGTATATGGTTGAGAACTAAAATGTTTGTGCAAAAACCATTTTTCCTGTTTAATTAACAATGACCATGACCTCTGACTTTTTTTATCTCCAATTCTTCCTTTCCCCAAGTGCAAGCCATCCAAAAGTTTGGTCAAGGCATTTGATTTAAAACTAATGTTATTGTGTGGAAACAATTTTTCTTCTTTCAGTCACACTGACCTTAGCCATTGACCCTTAAACTGATAGGCTTCTTCTGTACCCCTAGTGCAAGCCACCCACAAAGTTTGGTAACAGTAGATGGTAGAGAACTCAAGTTATTATGCAGAAATGAATTAGGGAACAGACGGATGGAGGGACATCATAAGATAATATGCTCCACCTTATGGCAGGCATATAAAAAGTATGCAGCAAGTCTCCAACATGTCATGTACCAAATATTTCAAATGTTTGGCTTAAAATATTTGTCCACTTTGATGTTTTCAGTAAAGTTGTTTTCAAAATCAGCTACTGCATGTTTCAGGAACTTCTGTCAGTTAGAATACTTATGAGCAGAACTTATATTTTATTTAATTGTTAAGTTTAAAACCTAATTGGTAATGAAATCAACACTAGTAAGGCCAATCACATGTATTTATTTTGTACAAGAAAACTACATTATAACTATGAAAATAATTAAATGAGAACAGTTTGTACAGTCCATTAATTTGTGCCCCCCACAGTCCTGGATGGAGTATGATACTTACAGAGGCAAAGAATAGTGGAGTATCACTTGAAAAAGATACATGTATGTAACACAAAAACTAATAACATAGTTTGCTTTAAAATACTAATTCCACAGATATGACTGGTAAATGCAATTTTGTCTCAACTCACTTGTTCAGAAGGGTTTGATGGAGTGGGAAGATGGACTAAATCCTTCAGACTTGTGTTGGTGTCTTTGGCCAGCTGATTAGTGTAGTGTGTCGTCTGGTGCCTATGACAAGAAAAATTTTTTTTTTAAATGAGAGCTCATTACCTTAAGAAATTTATGAAACAAGCTAAATACTATCAGGGCTGAGCACATTTTTTTCCATCCACTTGTCCAGGACAAGTGGTTTCAGAAAATTCACTTGTCCCACCTACTTTTTCACTTGTCCGAAAATAATGATCACTTGTCATAATTTGATGAGATGTATGCACTTTAATCCATAGAAAGAACAAAGGAAATAATGTAAACATATTTATTTCTAACAAGAATTAAATTTTTCAAAAACATAGGTTTTCAGTTTTCCACTGTCCATGTATCTTATATGCACTAGTTTTGCTCCGATACGGTAGCATCAGTACTTCCATCAGCAAGAATGGAAAGGAATTTAATGGAATTCAGACTTTCCGTAATTTTTTCTCTAAAGACTTGATCAATTGATAGAATGAAGTCTCTTGCCCTGAATATGTTCTTATAATTAGCACCAAGTTCAACAGCTTTCTTCTCCTGGAGTGCACACAAAATATCCATATCAAAAAGTGGTTTTCCATAACGGGCTAAATTGTAGCCTCTGTTATAGAGAACACTCGTTTTCATTTCAGTCTCATTTAGTTCTGAAAGGGTCTTTCCTAGTGTAGTGTCAGCAACTATAACCTCAGGGATTTTCTTCACATGCTTGATAGTATCATGCATATACTATGCTTCACAGGCCTTGTGAGGTCCAGAATTGTCACAAGACTTTATTGGTTAAATCCTGAATTTGTCGGTTCCATTGACAAATACACTGGTTGAATTTCTAACTTCTGCCAGTTTGGGATATTGTTTGCAATAACGGCAAAACATATTTCCTTCCGAATCAATGAATTTAAGCCAGGGATAACTATCAACACGATGCAGCTGAAAATTTCTCAGTCTCTTAGTAGTGTCATATTTGATATTTTTTGTTGCCATGGAGTCTGGGTTATGTCTCTTTGGAGAAATAGTTACCGCACACTCAATGGCAGTCTTACATTTTACCCCTCCACTTTCACATGAATTTTCATTCTTTGAAACTTATTACTTCCTTGCAAAAATAATTTAGTAAACTCATTTTATTCACATATTAAATATCGCCTTGCTTGACAACTACTTCTAAAGTGACCATAGCATATATTTTGTCCTTTAAATATGAACAGAGACAGCTCCTTAATATGTGATGTGGAAGTTAATCGTCTGTATAATCAATTAAAAATTAAAGAATCATCACTGCCATTTAATCAGTTCAAAAAGGGAACTGACACTAATGTTGGTAAAGTGAATTTCATTCATTTAATTGGATTGAAATCAAAAGGTGAGTCGTTCGTGAGGATCGGGTTTACACAATACAGCGAAGCCGTTAAAAACACATGTTTTGATTGGCCAATAATTTTGGTTGCTTAGCCCAGTATGCAGTCAAGCGGTAATAGAATGTGTGCACATGCACAAGTTATCAATGACCACTGGCAGGTGTGATACAGGATGTAAATAAATACATGGAGAGGGATAGAAACAAGAATTCAGTAGGGTATGAATGGCCAGATAAAGGTAGACAAAGTGATTATGGCATGAAAATAAACAAAGAAAAAAAAGGAAACAAAGCAGGTGTCCTGGACTAGTGACTTGGAAAATTGTACTTGCCCGACTTCGAAAATGAATAGTCCGGGATGTCGGGCTAAGGGATTTGCTCAGCCCTGACTATATACTAGGCAGACAGGTGCCTGTAGCATATTGTATTACTCATTTAGTTGAATAAATTTCATGTCTAATAAACATCAGTCTGAGATTCAGTCTGTAACAATACTGTAAAATACTGCACAAATACTGTATTACTCAATTAGTTGAATAAATTTCAGGTGTAGTAAACATCAGTCTGTGATTCAGTCTGTAACAATACTGTAAAATACTGTACAAATATTGTATTACTCAATTAGTTGGATGATATGACAATTACATCCAAGTCAGTACCAGAAGGTACGTGAATGTTAGAAGATCTTGGAGACCTGATCAGCTGGGCCAGGATGAAGTTTAAGTCATCTAAGTCAAGAAGTCTGGTCCTGAAGAAAGGGAAGGTGCAAGATAAATACAGGTTCAAAACAGGAGAGGAAGTGATACCAACACTGAGTGAGCAACCAGTTAAGAGCCTCGGCAAGTGGTTTAAGGATTCCATGAATGACAGTGACAGTGTGGCAGATATGAAGCAACAAGCCACAGACTGGATGGAATCCACAGACAAGAGTGGGCTACTTGGGAAGTACAAGGCCTGGCATTACCAGCATGGTATTCTACCAAGAATCTTTTGGCCACTTCTAGTATACCAAGTCTCATTGACAGACGTAGAAGAAGTTGAGAGAATGTTCAATGCATATCTGCGACGAAGGATGGGAGTGCCAAGGAGTTTCAGTAGTATCGGCTTGTACAGTACCGGCAGCAAGTTTCGGTTACCACTATCATCAGTGACAGAGGAGTTCAAGGTGAGCAAGGTCAGGCAGGTGATGATGTTGAAAGACAGTACAGATGAGAAGGTGAGAGAAGAAGCAGTGGAGGTACGGACAGGTAGAAAGTGGGTAGCAGCAAAAGCAGTTGAAGAGGCAGAATCCAGACTGAGACACAGTGATATGGTAGGCACAGTAGCAACAGGAAAATTGGGGCTGGGAAGTCTGAAAAGACCTACATGGCAAGCAGCAAGCACCAAAGAGAAGCGTGCCATGGTCCAGAAAGAAGTAGATAGGCAAGTTAAAGCTGTCAGCATGAGGAAGCAGGGAGATTGGCTACGCTAGGAAGCTGTGGGGTCCAGGAAACTGTCTTGGAGTGACATCTGGAGAGCTGATGCCCAGAAAATCGCTTCCTCATATGCTCAGTGTGTTGATGTTCTCCCTACACCAACAAACCTCAAGACATGGGGACTAACTGATGACCCAAGCTGCAAACTTTGTGGGAGACTGTCAAATTTAGAGCACGTGCTGTCATCCAGCAATGTAGCTCTGACAGATGGTTCTTATTGTTGGCGTCATGACCAAGTGCTTGCTGAGATTGCTGCCAGTATGGACATAGCCAGGAGAAAGAAACACCAAGTGAAAAGTGGTCCCAACTTCATCAGCTTTGTGAGAAGCGGTGAGACACAAAGGCAAAAGACTGGATGGAAGGCATGGAATCTACTGGTGGAAATAGGATGATGTGGTTTTGCAGCACAGACCTTTTGGCGTGCCTTGGGAGTCATCGTGATTACAGGACCTAGCCACAGGAATTTAGTAACCAAGGTTGGCAAACAGGCTGAGGAAGCCTCACACTGGATTTGGCAGAAGTGAGAGAAGCGATTGAAAAGCTAATTGGTTCCGGGCTGAGTCTGATCAACTCAGTTGGTGCACCACTGGAGTGTGTTGTGGGTCAGCGCTGAAACACATTAGGATAGGGAGTCCACACCTGATGATGGAACCAGTTGCAGTGCAGAACTGTATTCATATATTGAATAAATTTCAGGTCTAGTAAACATTAGTCTGAGATTCAGTCTGTAACAAGACTTTACAATACTGCACAAATATTGTATTACCCAATTAGCTGAATAAACTTCAGGTCTAGTAAACACCAGTCTGAGATTCCGTCTATAACAATACTGTACAATGCTGCACACATATTGTGTTACCCAATTACCGTATATACCGGCTTAGAAGTCAACGTCTTTTTTTACTGAAAGTTCGATTCAATCATAGTAGGGGTCGTCTTATAAGCACGACATAAAATTTTTTTTATCAATCTAAGGGTAATATTGGATACTCTAAATGTTTGCAGTACGTACAAATACTGTAAATTCAAATATTTTTATGTTTTCATACCACTATTCACATTCAAAAATGCATATATGCTCCTTGTTTATCCATTTCATTGTGTTACCCAATTACCGTATATACCGGCTTATAAGTCGACGTTCTTTTACTTAAAATTCGATTCATGCAGAGTTGGGGTTGTCTTATAAGAGCGACATTAAAAAAAATTATAAATCTTGGGGTAATGCTGGAACTCTAGATGTTTGCAGTACATAAAAATACTGTCAATTCATATATTTTTAATTTTTCATACCGCTGTAATGCATATATGGTATGCACTGTATTTATCCGTTTCATGACGGTATTCATTACACAATACTTGTATCTAATTGATTTAATTTGTAATTTCCTTTTCCACAAGTCAGATTTAATTCCCAAGTGATATTTCCCAAGTTATCTGCCAGTGCATGTGGGCCGATAAGCCTTTGGCTCGTAAAGGCACTCACTTTGTTTTTAAGTTGACAATCCTTTTGATCAAGCCGCGAATCTAATACTTGTTCAGTGCCAAGTCGAGTTCTATAACTTCCTGTGTATATACTTTGACTTTAATCCCTTAGCTTGTAAAGGCACCACACTCTTTGTTTTCCCATGTGACAAACCTTTGATCGAGCCGCGAGTTTGATACTTGTTCAATGCCAAGTAACAGAGGCTGGTTATTTGAACTCCCTGTGATCTTGCACACAATTGACACGTGTTCAGTTGCATCCTTTATAGATTTCTGACTTTATGATCAAAGTGTTACTTACAGAGCCGAAGCTCAGTCTTTGCATAAGCACCCACACATGACAGTAAAGCCGAGGAATCAGTCGGAAAAGATTTACGATGACGATTTACAATGACTAGATGACAATGTAGGATTTCAGAACTTTATCAGACAATGAGGATTAATTCTTGGACTTTGTACCAGATGACATTAGATATTGACATTTATAGGATACCGTGAATCACAAAAAGGTTTACTTAACTTTCATTGTTTATTTGTACGACGTGTAGAATTTACATATTACGGGATATTGTGAATCGGATCATTCTGAACTACTATTTTTATACTGTTATGTGACCTATAATTGAATTTGTGGATTTATCATATAAATGGATTTTAAATGTCGAGCATTAAGGATTTCAATGGACTTTATTACACAAAGATGGACAAATTGTAAGTTGTCAATTTATTTGTGACATATTTCACTCAATAATATAATTGTATTTTAGACTGGTTTTGTCTTTATTTTTCTTATCTATCCAGTTTGGCTTGTTAATATTTCCAAAGTGCATTTCTGACTCACTAAGAAGTCACCCCTTCAGACGGATCTGACTTGCAAAATACACCCCGACTTATAGGAGGGTCAACGAGAAATTGTCTTTTTGCAGCCCTAAAATGGGGGGGGGGGGGGTGTGTCAACTTATAGTCGAGTATATACGGTAATTTGAAAATATTAAATATTACCCACCGCAAAGTGAAGTGTCATTCAAAGTTGTTTACCATGGGTGTTTACTAGTAACTATATTGCTTCCATTTTTGTGCAAGTCCGAACAATGTGTATTTGTATTATATTTTGTTTTGTTGTATAAACACTGTTTGTATTTGATGCAAAAAAAGTTTTGATTTGATTTATATTTCTTTTTCCATCAGCCAGATTTAATTCCCGAGTGATATTTCCCAAGTTATCTGCCAGAGCACATGGGTCCATAAGCCCTTGGCTTGTAAAAACAGCACTGGCTTTGTTTTCAAGCTGATAATCCTTATGATCAAGCTGTGAATTTGATACTTGTTCAATGCCAAGTAAGAGTCCTACAACTCCCTGTGCATGTTTGACCTTAATCCCTTAGCACCCTCTTTGTTTTCCTAAATGCCATCCCTTTGATTGAGCCAAAATTTCTATACTTGTTCAGTGCCAAGTAATTGAGGGTGATTATTTGACCTCCTATGATCTTGCTGCACAATTGAAACCTTTTCAGTTGAATCCTTTAATAGATTTCACAGACTGTATGATCGAAATGTCACTTACAGAGCCCAATCTCAGTCTCCACGTAAGCACCTGGATATTACAGTAAAGACAAGGAATCGGAATTGGATGATATGATGACTAGATGACAATGGAGGATTTCAGCACTATATTTGGTTACTCAGACGATGAGGATGAATTACTGGGCTTTGTACCAGATGACATTAGACAATGACATTTATAGGATACTGTGAATCACAAAAGTGTGGACTTGACTTTCATTGTTTATTTGCAAGCTGTGTGGAATTAACATATTATGGGATATTGTGAATTGGATCATTCTGGGCAACAATTGGTATACCAGTATGTGACTTATAATAGAATTCATGGATTTATCATATAAACAGATTTAAGATGGCAATCATTATGGATTTTATGACACGAAGATGAACAAAATAGTTGTCAATTTATTTGTGACATATTCCACTCAATAATATAATTGTATTTTACACTGGTTTTGTCTTTAATTTTCTAATCAATCTATCCATCCAATTTGGCTCTTTTTTTTTCCAAAGGTCAACTCTGACTCACTGATGACAAGTCACCCCTTCAAACAGATCTGACTTGCAAAATACACCCCGACTTATAGGAGGGTCAAATGAAATTAGCTTTTTGCAGCCCTAAAAAAGGCGGGGGGTTGGGGTTTACTTTAAGTCGAGTCAACTTATAATTGAGTATTTATGGTAGCTGAATAAATTTCAGGTCTAGAAAACATCAGTCTGAGATTCACTCTATAACAATATTGTACAATACTATACAAATATTGTACTACTCAATTAGTTGAATACATTTCAGGTCTAGTAAACATCAGTCTCATATTCTGTCTATAACAATACTACACAAATATTGTATTATTCAATATTTTAATAAATTTGATATAGTGTAAACATCAGTCTGAGATTCAGTCTCTCAGAATACTGCACAAAACTTCAGTGTTCAGTAATTTATTTCTAATTGATGTTGCAAAGTGTTATACCATGCAGTAACATATATGACAAGATATCACGATAAGAAAAACAATCATAATATTATATTAGAAATTAGACAACTAGAGTAAGAAATCTTCTTTTCCATTAATATCCTGCTCCTGTAAATTTCACAAAAAAGTTAAAAGAATTTTTAGGGTACTAGATTAAAAAAAATTAGGCTAACTGTGATGAAAATAAAAGCCACAAAATTCATATGGTTAACCCAATCTTTTTTTTATGCCATTTGACCTCGTACATAGTCCGGCATACAGGGTAATAGCATATCACAGGACTATTTCCACAAGGTGGATCACAGGGCAATACTCACCATTCTGCAGCCCAATGTAACTATTATAAATGTGTGATAACAATAAAAGAACGAAAACAAAATGCTTAACCTGGGCTGTATGGAATGAGGTATAGACCCAATATAATTTATTTCAATATGATAATTTATGATTATCTATAACAGATTTGTAACTAAAGAATTGTTTCCAGTGCCTGGTACCAGGTGCAATATAAAACTGAATAAAAGCTAGTTAACCATGTGCATCACCACATTTACTACACAATTAGTCCCTCTTTCTTACATTTCTTTAAAAAAAAATGCATTAAGTAGTGTAAGACATTTCATTTGACTGCTAGAAGAAAACAGTATGGATGACCAAATCAGTTCTAAACTGGTTTCAATGCTAATAAGATTGATTTTCTTGGATTTGCTTTCTTTTTTTAACTTTAAATCAAACAATCCCCTACAATGGGAATGGCTTTGTCTCTCCTGAATATTTTTCTTACAAATCTGACACTGTAGACTACAGTTGTGTCCACATAACCACATGACTGAGATGATGGAAAGGGTCAAAACCTATTTATAAAGGAAGTTAACTCCATTTTTATGAAATTGTTGCAGAGAACATGATCTTATCTGTGATTGTCGCCAGTATCACCATTTATTGAGACATTTCCACTTGTGATAAATGTTCTTGAAATTTCTGCACAAGTTCTAACAATGGAACAAAAGCAGGCAATTCAGTTTCGAAGTTAGAGTCAACAAGAATGCATAAGACACATACACTAATTGAAAGATTGCTTGAAAAAAACAAACTTTTTAAGTCTTTCTGAGATTTAATCTAAAAGATTATATTGGTGGCTACATCCTCATACAAGTTAGAATAAAATAAAGGTGATGCACAATATATCATAAACATCTATCACAGATCATTGTCTTTGAATACTATGTTGGCATTAGCTTTTGTTAAAATCACCAATGGTGATCAAAATTTTCAGATGGCAATGCAATAATAAAAAAAAAAAACGTGGTGATTGAAAATTTAGATACACTAGCTATCTGCAAATTTTCACCTTTAAGTCACTGATGTCTGCTAATGTAATGTATTTTCTATGCATAAATGGACAACATTTCTTAAACAAGAGTCCATGGAAGGGACTGACACTCTACTGGCTGTAAAGAAATTCCAGGAATTCAAGATAAGACCATTTCTTCTTTTAAACTGCTTAGTGCTGGAACCATCTCTGATTTTCTTGAGCGATAAGATTCTCAAATTAACCACTGTGGCAGCCATACTGAATGTAAGAGTGGCACCATTTTCATTTAGGACAAACTAGACACCATTAGAAGACTTTTGGTGAAAATCCCATCTTGATATGACCATCCATTCAAGAGAATCAGTGACAAGATTTTCAATATGTTCATTGTGGCACCCATATTTGAGGTAATATAGACACCATTTTCATTCAAGACCAACTAGATATAATAATTAGTCTTCTGTTGAAAACCCCATGTTAATATGACTTTCCATTTAGGAGGAGTAGCAATACCAAGATTTTCAAGATGGCTGCCAGGTAGCCATACTGGATGTCAGATTGACTCCATTTTCATTTAGAACCAACAAGACATCATAATAAGTCTTCTGGTGAAAACCAAATGCTGATATGACTTCCATCTAGGGGGAGTAGCAATAAGATTTTCAAGATAGCCACTGTGGTGGCCATATTAGATGTCAGATCAGCACATCTTTTATTTAAGACCAACTAGACACCATAAGAATTCTTGGCAAAAACTCCACGTCGATATGACTATCCATTCAGGAGGAGTAGCGATAAGATTTTCCAGATGTCTGCTGTGATGGCCATATGAGACATCAGATTGGCACCATTCTGGTTTAAGACCCACTAGCCATCATATGAAGTCTTTTATTCAGAACCTCATATTGATATGACCATCCATTCAGGTGGAGTAGCGATGACAAGATTTTAAAGATGACTGCTGTGGTGGCCATATTGGATCTCTGAGCAGCACTGTATTCATCTAGGACCAACTGGACCTTAGGATGAATGTGTGTGTAAAATTTCACAGCAATCGTCTACATAGTTTAGGAGTAGCGATAACAAACTTGTGCTAACAGACAGAGATGATGGACAACTGGCCATCCCTTAAGCTCTCCTGGTCTATGACCAGTAAAGTTGAAAGGAATGTCCAGAAATGAATTATTGAGCAATTAATGAAACTTCAATTGGTTTTAAAACAAAAGTTTACGAGAATGAGGGGAATTATGAAGGAAAATGAAGTTAATATTGACTAATGACTAAAGTTGCATAGGAGTCAGATCCAGAATAGAAAAATTCATAGGGGATCTTTTCTGGTACACTAGATACTTGTAAATGACATTATTTTTCAGGGCAAATTCTGGTGACTGGTTGGAAAATTCTAATGCCAACCTAGGAATAAATATTTGCCTAAGACCTACTGTAAACAGTGTTTCTTCAATTCTAAAACCCTGACCAAAACAAATATAGGGAATCATTTTATGTGTAAACTGTTCTTACAATCTGTTTCTAAGCTCCGTTGAATCCTGCGCAGTTCCAATTTGATTGACCATTTTCTGGATTTGGGCAACTGCAACAAAAAGATTACAGTATATAGATTGTAAATGTGTATCTCAGGCACTATGAATACCTCTGCCAGCAAACCCATTTCAATGACGAACTTTACAGTTCACTGGTAATTATAAAACAATATTAGTCTGAATAAACCAACAAAATCTATTATATTGATTATAAAATTTCCTAAAACAACTTATGATTATAGGATTTCTGTTAAAAGATGCCATAGCACATTACACACCCAACTTCTCCAGAACATACAGAACTCTAAACTTCCCTTTTTTGTACTATGTACCAACTGTTTCAAAATGCAGCTTATTTCTGCTAGCAGAGCCAGTCATTTGTGCTATTTAACTGATTTACAATGCCTAATAAAGAAAACAATGCTAACTTGTGTTTCATTTCTTGCCTAGTAACCATTACTGTGTCAACCTTGTGTAGACACTGGAAAGGGAATATGGTGTTCGTCATTGACAAAGGGATATCTTAGCAAACTGTCCATAAAAATTATGTTTATTCCCATCCAGCCTATCTACTGCCACTAGTAATCCTCTGACCACTGCCAGTGTCTTGCTAAAAGTACATGTGCACTCATCCTTGGAGCTGAAAGTAACAGTGTTGCTGACACTGTGTGCAAACAACTAAAGATGTATATTTAACAACCTTACTTGGAGGCAGACTTCAAAGGTTACACACATTAGGCACTTTCAGTTCTGCTGCGACTGGTATTACTGTTGAATACTGCACACATGCCATGTAAGACAACCTCACCATTTTATGGAAGATTTTGAGTTCAAGTGAGTAAAGCTGTGTTGGTAATGGTAAGATGTTACAAAATTACATAAACTTAGAATGAACAGATTCAACAGACCTTGGAAAACTGTCCTGAAACTAGCATATATGTTCATAACAATTAATGATGTATGTGACAGCAATATTAAGGGCCTGATTAATAACAAACTTTATAACTGAGGTATCTTGTTTATGATTTTGAATTAGCTGACTTATCAATTGTACAAGTCTTAAATATCGTATAAAGAACAATATGTCCATTTATATTTTATCAATAAACCTTAATCATAGGAAAGAGAGTGCAATTTGTAAATGCTATACAATAAAATTTTTGGTATGCTGTCCTGTTAAGCATAATATTTATTACAAGCTTCCTAAATATTGTTAAAATACACACACACACACACTTCTGCTTTCAGGTAAGTGCAATGTTGGGACTTCTAGGCTTGAGGTATATAACTTCCAAATTTCCAACCAAGGAAGTTCAGAACTTCCAAAAATGAAAAATTGGTGGAACCCATGGATTACCTCAAAATTCTCTTTTCTATATCATCTTACTGATATAAAACAAAAAGATGTACAAAAATACTGGTCTTTATTGTTCCAACTATAATATATGTTGCGGTCACATGAAACGACCTTTGTTCCACCAATCATTTTAAACCATCATTTTAAACTGATGAATTATACATTTATATTTAAATCTTTCTTCCAAAAGAATGATGATTATATGGTAAAATAATTATGTAAAGTGGTAAATTGATACATTCAGGTAGTAAATTGGTACATTCAGGTAGTAAATTGATACATTCAGGTAGTAAATTGATACATTCAGGTAGTAAATTGGTACATTCAGGTAGTAAATTGGTACATTCAGGTAGTAAATTGATACATTCAGGTAGTAAATTGGTACATTCAGGTAGTAAATTGGTACATTCAGGTAGTAAATTGATACATTCAGGTAGTAAATTAGTACATTCAGGTAGTAAATTGATACATTCAGGTCACTTCACTAGAGGAGCCATTAACCTTTATGAAGGAATCAATAAAATATTTAACTATCTTTCTTTTAGGTTTGAGGTCTCAGACTTCTACTCATATAAATTTATCCTCCATTCCAATACCTCCAACAACAAAGTTAATATTATGGTCAAAGAAATATTCATCATACATTTATTATCTTGCTGGAGTGGAAACATAATTCTGTGCTCCCTTGTTGTGTTTCTTTATTGACATAGGACTATACTCACCATTCTGTGTAATTTTTTGAATGTTGTTGCCAATGGTCTGTGATAGTCTCCCAAGATCATTCCCACCTGCGGCTACAGATAAAAAATACACAAAAAGTTAAAATTGTTGCTTTTGATATTCTTAAAGAGTTTTTTTTAAATAGCTCTATTAAGTTAATCATTTTTCCTATGTATGAAGTTAAAGAAAGGAGATATTTCTTAACTTGGCAAAAAGTGTTGTCAAAGAAAGCATGATTCTTATCATACATTTTAAAAATAATAATCACCATAAATATTACTGCAATCTTTTCCCAGCTGCACTAATCCAGATTATGCTTTGACTATATCAAGTGGATAGTAGTATACATCTGATATTAATCTGTAAGATAATAATAAAATAATTATTGTGTACTTTGTATATTGTGAATTCACTATGTGGTATACATTTTCACAGAGTTTGTGTTTGCTAAACACCATGAATTTAAAGACACAACAAACAATGATCCCTGTGAAAAGAATAGGATACCTTCCCCAATCCATGAATTTGGGTGTTGATGAATCATCCTAAAGCATCTGACTTTTTTTCACAAGATAAGACCAGTGTTTGAAATAAAAGAAATCAAAGACATAGTTAGATTTAAAAATTAATCAATAATCAAATGTATTGCTACATGAAGCTTTCAAAGGGTCTCTTGAATTTTAACAGCCTCTGCAATTTATTCATAACAATAAACACATACCTCCTTGATTAGTGGAGTTGTTTTGATAGGAAACCCCTTCAAATGAACCGCGTCCATAACTCGCCATGACTAATATATCACTGGTAGCTTATGACTTTTAAAGGCTGTGTAAAGTCTGAAAAAGAATTTTAAAAATTTGCGTTGTTTTTTGCTTCACAGTTTAGAGCATATATGAATATGTGAGGATAAATATATCCCCATAACTCATTAGTTTTCAAAAAACAAAATTAAATTTAAAAAATCAAAATGAACCTAAGCAAAAGAAAAAGTTCTATTTAGGCATAGAATAACCAGAACACTTTGGTTAACACAATTTTCAATGTTACCTGATTTACATACAAGGTGATGATATGCTCTTAAATTACATAGATAAATATATGAGACATATCAATGTAAAATGATATCAAATTTTTAAAAAAGTTTTAAGTTTTTATACAACATAAATATTCTTCATTACCTCATCACTCCTATTTGACTAATCACTTCCCCCAATGGTAAGATAGATAACTGTGTCTGTTTTGTTAGAAGAGTTACTTCCTTATCTAAGCTAGGAATAGCAACTCCATCTGATATGTAGATAATAATTATGTCCCATTAAAATGGGCCTTCAAAACAGACTTTATAAATGCTATATTGATTCTTATAAAGAATCCAGTGTATAATTTCATAGAGACATAAACATGGGGAATATCTCAAGAAAATCTCTACTTAATTGGTTGAAAATTTGTTCTTGCAAAGGTAAAATTGTATCTTTGACCTTTAAAGGCAGTTTCTAAGAGCAATTTCATGATCTAATATCTCCAAAGTCCCACATCATTCCACAAATTCCATTTAATATATATAAAAAAGGCACTTAACTTTCTATTGATGTATGTTATATGTATTTGTGACAAGTGAACAAAATTTCAGGTTCTTTCTTTACTGGCTCACATAAGGAAGCCACATCAATGGTAATACTTCCGATGACATCCAAAAGAAAAGCACCTCTAAAACGTGTAGATTTTTTGCTTGTATTTCAATTTCAATGCATTTAATTTAATTTTTGTGTCTCTCGTATTCATTTATAACTTTTTAATCAACCAACTATGATGTACAGAGACAGTAAATTAATAAAATCAACAGTCCACTTATTGATGATTTGTCAAAACCAGAAGTCACTTGCTATTGCAAGATTGCGCTGCATCTAGTGCCAAATGTCATGAATTTTGGAATATGTTGTCCATTTTGGGGTAAACTACAATGTCCTACTGCCACATCATCTGAGCATTTCAAAGAACCGCTGACACCATGCGTAAAATCTGAATGACTTGTATGTAAACATACTCAATAAGTTCACATAGCCATCAAGATTAACAATTGGAAGAAATACTCTGTTTATGGTAAAATCAATCTTAGATTTTCCTTACATTTACACATTTAGGTAAGTTATTGAATCCCATTCATACCATGTCAAGATCCAATCCCCTTTTTGTACTTTTCATTCATAAAATCACGCAGAGCACAATGCTAACAAATCGTCAGAATTGATCACATGACTAAAGCTCTTCAATACAAAATTGCTATCCAACTTTTGGGGGCCCATTAAGAGTGTATTGTCAACTAGCGAGTTTCGTTTCAGTGTAGGTTCTTAGATCCATAGCATTAAGGCTAATGAATGAACCATGTCATCCATTTAAATTCAGAAAATGTGCTTTCTAGACCTGGGTCATACAATTTAAGTTCACTGGGGGTTGGGGTTAACTACTATGCCATCTAATATCGTAAATCATAATTATTCTATGGATCTACTACAGGGATAGAAAAATTTTGAAAATCCATGGTTGTCCCTGGGCAATCAGCTTTGAAAATCTGGTTGCCCAGTAAATCATTGCACTTTTCCCCAAGATACCTGTCATCAAAATTATTCAACAACTGTTGTCATATATATAGTTAGTCCTAACTGCACACAATTCTTTTAACTCACCATCAATCCTGCTAATGATAAGTGTCACACACATATATTGAATCTACATGTATTTTGCATATTTAATCTACTAGTACTCGAGATCAGCAAATAAAAGATAATCAAATAATTTCTTTTTTTCATGGTGTCTTGTTGTCTGTCAGCTTTCTAGGAGCTGGCCACCCATGACCAGAAACTTATGGATATTTTATGTTTATCTTAGTTTACATCATTATGGTTCACGTTATTGTTAATCCGATATATTAATTCAGTGTCTACATAGTCTGGGAATTGTAAACTTTCCACACTGGATTTTTGTTTAGCCAATTAGCAATTGTCACATGCTCTACAGCGAGTGTACATTACCAATGAGAAAGTAATACTAGATCACAGGCATTCAGTGTGTCAAGCCAAAAAAGCTGCTACCAAATGTTGGTGCGCTGATAAAAGACAATTATTCAGAGTCTTGTTTATTTAAGGGATCACACCAAGTGCTGGACTGTGATTACTTAATCAGATAATGAGCAGGTGATACATGTGGATTAGTGTGGTCTCTTACTGATTGCAATCATCCAACACTCAACTATGGAATTATATGGAGATAATTTTGGGGACTCTTCTGTGGGTACCAAGAGGGATAATGTAAGAACAAATGTTTGTCGCTGGAAAATATATAAAATGTCATTATAATTTTTTAATGATCATTTTAAAAAAAAATATTTTTGAGTTGCCCGACTGAGATATCACACTGGTAAAAAAAAGGTTGCTCAGCAATAAATTTTAGTTGCCCTGGGCTCTAGGGCAATGGATTTTCTACCCCTGTACTACAACTTAGTCATATAAAGATCTTAATTAAATTAATGAATTTTGAAAACAACTATATCAAAATTATTAACCCAGTAAAAATTGACATTCTACAAAAAAAGTTGGTTTCCTTGTAGGAGCCACAGAGAAAAGGCAATATGACCAAAACAATCTAAAGCTTTCTGATAATGCAACTTTGAAAGGCATGTCAGTATACCGTGCTTCAAGGCAGTTTGGGACAGCAGAGTCCACATTAAGGAACAGGATGTTTCTTTGTCTGATTCTAATCCTGGACCTGATCGGTTATTCTCCAAAAACGAAGAAGCAAAACTTGTGTCATATGCAGTATATAGCCAGTAAGGCTATGGCTACATGAAAACCAATGGCCATCATCTTGGGGAGTGAATATTAGTATGCTGTTTCTTTAAGCAAAAGGTGCTCAACCAACCAACCTCTAACTGACCATTGGTTCTACAGTTTGTTGCATCGCTGGACAGACATACACTTGGCAAAGCCCCAGAAACTTGCAATGCAGAGGGCAAACTGTGCATCAAGAGAAACCCTGGATAAATACTTCAGAGAACTATCTTCTATTCTAACAAATAACTCTCTTCTTGAGAAACCAGCAAACACATATAATATTGATGAAATTGGAATCAGTGCTGAACACAAGATAGCTTCAACAACCAAGGTCTATGATGCCAAGTGGAGAATCTTCTGTGATTGGTGCAGTAGGAAACACGTTGATCCTAGCTGTCCCTCTGTAACTTCCATTGCTGATTTCCTTTTGTTCCTTTTTGAGAACAAAAGATGTTCAGTATCAACTATCAAGGGCTATAGAGCTGCCATTTCCAACACACCTAAATTCTCTCAGGGCTCAGCAATCAATTCAGATTCACACCTTGCTGATCTCATTAAGTATTTTGAGCTGCAGAGACCTGTCTCCCACTCTCTTATGCCCAGATGGAATTTATGTTGTGTTTTATGGTCCTTAACCAAAACCCCCTATGAAGCACTGAGTGAGGCTTCCTTTCAGGACATCACGCTAAAAACTGTGTTTTTACTCACTTTGGCGTCTGCGAGAAGACGCAGCAAGATTCATGCATTGTATGTTGACACTGGCTGTCTCTGGTCTAATGGCAATTATGATTCTGTTTCCCGCCTTTGTCAACTGGGATTTTTTAACCAAAAATCAGTTACCTTCGGTAGCTCCATTATCTATAGAGATTCCCAGTCTCAGTCAAATTTGTGCTGGAAATGATCATCTTTTCCTTCCTCTTAAGGGCTCTGTTGATATTTCGCCCTCCACTGTCTCATAGTGGATTGTCACCACAATCAAAAGAGCTTATCAGTCCCTTACTGATAGAGACCTCTCTTTATGAAACAAAAAGCCCATGAGGTTTGAGCCATCACTACCTCAAGGTCCTATCTAAATAATTCTTCCTTGGAGGACGTCATGAAGGCAGCATTTTGGCGATCCCTTACTACCTTCTCCTCCACACAGTATCGTTTGTGGCTAAAATTCAAAAGCTCAGCCAATTACATCACCGAGGTCCTCCCCGATGACAATAACTGGTGGAGGAAATGCAGTAGGAAATCATATCCCTTCATATTTTGTATTCCCTGACAAAGAGGTGGAATAGCCTTTTCTTACAGGATGCTCCATTTGGGTCCAATGGTGAAATGACAGAATTGGGTTGGTCGAACTTCTCCATTTTTAAAAACCACCTAACAGAACACATTGCAAAACACACAAAATCAACACTACTATCAAGAATTCCCATAAACAAATATTTTATATGAGAGTCCCACTCCTCTCTAACATTGCTTGACTGGGCACATAAAACAATGTCATATTATTTGTCCTCCCTCTACATACAAACCATCTAACTCAGCCCCTTGATGTAGATGTCTTTGGCTCAAAGAAGTCTGCTAACTATCGCAAGTGCCAGCATTTCCTTCAGAAAAATCCTAGAATGAAAATAACTAAATATCAGGTGGGAAAGCTTGCCTGTAAGGTCTACTAGATGACCATGTCTCCAGAAAACTTAATGTCTGATTTTAGGAAAGCTGGCATGTACCCAACAAACTGTTATCTCGAATTTTCTATGATTTACCAAGATGACTGCACAAAGAACATAAAGAGTGAAACACAAGTGGAGACAGACAATGCACATGAGTCCATATAAAATTCAGTAGATGTTGTCTATAGGAGTGGGGATGACAAGGCTGCACAATTCTTTAAAGTCCAAAAAACCCCACACCCATTCTATAAAAAAAAAAGTCAGAAAGATTGTATATGTACCACCGTTTATAACAGGAAATCTTGCCAAGCATGCAAACATCATTAAAGCAAACACAACTGCAAATCAAAGAAGATCATTGCCCAAACCAAAAAACCAGACCTCCCTTAATTCCAGCCAGTGCAACATTCTGATCCAAAAACCTCGACTTCATGCCTCAATAAAAAAGTGAGTCACAGGTCATAAAAAAGTGAGTCACAGGTCTTGAAATTAGGATTTTTGCACGAACTCACAGGATTTTCATCAGATCTATAGGTCAGTGATAAGGGCTAATCTATGGCCTTCTGTTTCTTGGTCGAACAGCATGCCACAGCTTGATGGCATCTCTTGGGTTATAATCCCTGATGTCTAGTGAGTTAAGGAGAACCATCTAGAGTATGATTTTAGGGATGATTTAGGAAAGTTTTTACACCCATCAACGAATGAAGTATCCCGCACACTTTCATATTTCTCGGAATACACAATGTAGAAAGCAAATTTTTCGGTAAATTATGTTTCTCCGAGAATACTTACCCGATCACATTAACATTAGGAAAATAAGTTTGCTACCTCCTGAATCCAGCCCTTACAAAAAAAGATGAAAATCGTCTTTTCCATTTATATCATGTAGCCAAAGGACAGTAACTCTTGCCCATTACCTCCCCTTGCCACTGCCAGGTGTTAATAGTTTTAAGCTGAGTGATATATCAACTTGAAAGCAGCACATTTGATGATCACATGATCCATGACAACTATACCCTGCTAGAAGAAGATTACTGAGCGCTCCTTACCAGCAAACTTGTTACAGGCGAATCCAGTGAAAGCACTAAACTATGCCTGTGAGAAGGCTGTACTGATTTCAACTGGGTCTGGTGGTCATCTGGGCAGCAGCCACTGGACCCACCAGATTCAAATCTTGTCTCTGTGAAGCTAAATCCCTGAGATAAAAAACTCAAGCCAATAACTTCTATTATGCCTCGGATTGAAACGTTACACCAAAAACGAGACTCGCAGAGCTCGTTCTAATTTCATGATCTGAAATCTTCACAAGGTGACTCAAATATATTGAGACTTCAGAGTACACTGAGCCATTAACCCACTTCAGCCATGATGATAGGGCTTGAGGGGTGATATCCTCCTTCCCGACATTCACTAGGAGAAAGAGTTGCTTTCTTGTTCCACGACTTATCTCTGTGCTTCAAGTAATGCTTGAGAGCACTGACAGGATCTCGTATTATCACTTCTCTCAATGTATCTATCAAAAAGAGACAGTGTATGACGACTCTGATTGCCCATTAATGGCAGCCTTTTCTTGGCTGGTTGTGTCATTAGGATCGTGGAACCATCTGTTCTGAACTGGAGATAGTTTGGGTCAACTGAGAGGGAATGTAACTTGCTCACCCTGCATGCCAAAGCTAAAGCTATCAGGAAACATGTTTTGTATGATAGCAGTTTCAGTGAGGTTCTGGCTAAAGGTTCGAAAATATCTGAATTGAGCCATGTCAAAACCCATGAAAGATTCCATTTCGGAAACAGTGTGAGGAATTTTGGTCTATTCAAGTAAAAATTGGTCACCTCATCTGATAGATTTTTATCGTGACCGATATCCCCTCTGCCATGATGCCTGATAGTGTCAGATATCATGGAATTGAAGTCTTTGATGGTAACTGCGGCCAACTTCTTTTGCTCATACAGCCAGTTGAGGAATTGAGGAACTCAAAGGGATGATGTTGCTGACTTTGCACCAGTCCCTCAATACATGCCATTTTCCCTCATAAACCTTTAATGTGGAGGGCCTTCTTGCTCATGAGATTCTCTTCACAATCAAAGGTTTAAACTCTTTCCTTTACAAGACTCCCCTGACAAGAGCCAGGAGTAAAGGAGAAGTCAGTCCATTCAGGGATGGAATACCTATGGCTGGAATCTTTCTGGGCAGATCTATCACCAAACTGAGTAGAACGCTGACCCAGGACTTGTCCCATCTGACAGGGGATATAAGGATCATCTGCAGTTCTGACCTGTCAACTTCTGTATTAATTTTGGTACCAAGACCATGGGTGGGTAGGCAAAGGCCCACAACCCCTCCAAACAGGTTGAAAGTGCATCCATTGCCAATCTTCTGCATCTGGAGCTGGAGAGGTGAAGGTGGGCAGTTTGTGATTCCACCTTGTCACAAAAAGACTGATCATCGGATGGTGCCAAAGCACACAAATCAGATGAAAAACCGATTGATAGATGGACTATTCGGTATGAATGATCTGACCATTTCTTTACAGAGAGATTGGATTAAACACAGAGTCTGCCAAGAATTTGTCTGATTTGTACATTTATATTGAGTTGGGAGCACCATTGCAGAAACTGACAAACCAGAACGCACAGATCGGGTGATTTGGTTTCCCCCTTTCTGAGGAGGTAAGTCACCACCACCAAATAGTCCAACATGATTAGGACTACTTTCCCCCAGTGGTGGTCCTTCCAGAAATGAATGGCATTGATTATAGCCTACATTTCCATTAGGTTCATGTGAAGATGCATTTAATCTGGCCCACACTTGCTGCTGACAGCATCGAAGCCCGGCAACATGTGGAGTCCCTAACTGTACATATTGGCATCCATACACACTGTAACTTCAGGTTGGGGCTTTTCCAGAGAAATTCCTCTCTCTCGAGCCAATCGTGGTTGTGCCACTGATGCAGGAATGGTACTACCTCATTCATGATCCTGACCTTTGGAATGAGTGGACTGGAAAAGAGGCTATATTGAGCGGCAAAGTCAACTGTAAGGGATGCATGAAAAGATGGCCCAGCAGAATCAGATCAGCTGCAGCACTGAATAATCAGAGGAACTGCAAAAACTCTCTCACTGTAATTCACTTCCTGTTGGAAATGGACTCTATGAGTTCGACAATCCATACCATATGAACATGGGGGAGTCGTACGAGATTGAGACTGGTGATAAACTCCATATCCAAATGGACAAAACACTTGGATGGATGGAGGTTGGACTTTTTCCAGTTCAGTAGAAAACCGAGATGACTCAAAAGGGACTGGAGATCATTCCTGCCTTTGACAAGAATAGAATTTACTATATGTTTCTGAAGGATGTCATCCTAATCTGCCTCTGTTCTTATGGATGAAGTCGACTGGAGCAGGGTGACGATGCAGTTCATAATCTGTGTAAACACACAAAGACTATAATTTAGACCAAATGGAAGGGCTCGAAACTGGTCTATTTTCACTTGGTATTAAAAGCAATGGAATTTCTGCAACACCGGGTGGATAGGGATGTGATAGTATGCATTAGTCAGATCTAGACTGATGGCAAATTCATCCTTCTGATGGACGGTCAGATCGATCATGCCCTCTCCATCCTGAATTTCAGTGGAATTATGTATTGGTTAAGGTGGCTTAGGTTGATGATCGGCCTGAGCATGCTGTTGGCCTTTCGCACTTGGAAAAGCCTAGAATAAAACTCGGGAGATTGTTGCTTTCAAACAATCTTCACCACCCATTTGTTGATTAATGACCTGATCTTAAGTTTGTCCTTTTCTGAGTCTGCCATTATGTCTCATGAGCAGAGAGGATGAAAGAGGAGGGGGTTGGATAAATGAAACCAAAGCCCATGAAAAATGACTTGGATTGCCCACTCATTGTGTGGAAACAGAGATCCAACGATGGTTTAAAATGCCGAAGTCTGTTGCCAACCAGTAGGCTGTCTGCGGGCAGTCGGGGTGGTGAGTCAATGGCAAGAGTTAGGAGGTTTGGGGAATAAAAAACCCTGTTTCTTGCCCCCTTTATAAGACTGCCTCCTAAACTGAGTGGGTTGTTGTCTCCTGACATTTGATTGGGATCGAGACTGGTTATGTGATTGGGCAGTAAACAATCCCTTATATCTTTGTCTCCGAGCATCTATCCTTTGAGGTTGAAATCGATTGGGCTTATATGACTGTTGAGGCTGAATGGCAAGTTGGAGGGGCAGTTACTAAGTTGCCGGTATCCTCGCTTCCTTGATTCTGCCTCCAAACAGCAATGGTGACCCAAAAGGTGTCTGCAATGTCTTGGCATGATGTGGCTTAAGTGATGTCGAATGTAGACATGCATCTTGTGGCGCCAAACTCCAAGTTAGCAGAGGTAGTCAAAGCATTTGCTATGGAATGATGTGCTGCTCTGTTAACGACTTTGGCAATATGAGCCATTGACTCTCAGGCATGATTGTTCCTTGATTTTTCAGCAAGCCAGAAAATCGCTAACAATGCCAAGTTCAACATCAATGACTGGGCTACAATATTATGTTCCAGTTGTGACGTAGAGTAAAACATTTTTTATCAACTTTATAGAAAATAGGAGTGGTCATGTTTACAGCTGCAAAGTTCTTGTCTAAGGCCAGAATCTCAGTCTGTAAGGTGTCTAAGCGAGTCTTGTACCAGTGAGATGAAAAAGCCACTGGTAACTGGCTTTCTGAAAAGAAAGCCTTAGAATTGAACAGATCACATATCTTATTGAACAAATGATCTGCAATTTCTTTAATTTTTGACAACTGTGGTAGATGATAGAAGGAGGGACTCTCCCCCTCCTCGTATAAGTCTACCAAAGCCTTGACCTTATAGGCCTGAGTAGCGATAGGGGGTGGAGAGCATTCCGAAGTTGGCACCACCAAGAAAATTTCTTTCATCGCAGCCTTAAAGCTGAAATCAGTTCTCTCCATAGTTACAATGGAGTATGTTAGATCTTCAGGTTTATCCTCACACTCACTGTGTGGCTTATCCTGGTCCAGCTCTACTTCCATGTCCATGTAAAACATGACCGGTGGCATAGAAGAGGCATTTCCATTGTCTCTGTATGTGTCACAGTACTGACCCAATGGGCATACCATGAAGATTTTGACTAGCAATATCCCTAGGATGAATTTGTCATAATGGTACAGATATCTGTCTTGTTTGTATAATGGGAGGTATGGATATCTTCAGTGATATGGATGGCTCTGGTACTGGCTGTGGCCGCATGTGTGGTGAAATGAATGGATCTATCAGTAAGATCCCCATAAGTGTCCACATTCAATGGCCCCATAGGCCTGCATGTGGTACAGGTTGCCAACATGACCGATTTACGGTCATTGGGCATGAGGTATGGATGACTGGATGGCTGAACAGGCTGGTCAACAGCCAGGATGGCATCGTACGGTATTACAGTATGATATAATGGATCATTAAGATCCGGTAATAACCTCATGCACCCAGACTTACAGGCCCAAAGGTCATGCTCAGACATGCCTAAAAATGGGGAGACAGTCCCAAATGTGGTGAAAATTATCTATTGAGGTGTGAGATGGATGTACGGGTAGAAAGTAAAATGAATTTACTAATTGCGTTGTCACCTCCTGCACCAAGAAAAGCATCTGTAGCTCTAACAAAGGCATAGAAAAATGCGAGAACAGCAAAACTGCAGCGCCTTGCTCCTCCAATTCTGCTGATGTTATTGTGGCAGATGGTCTCGTAAGTCTCATTTTTGGTGGTAGTGGTGGTGGGGCCAACAACATCCCCCACCTAAACTTGCAACTGATTCTGTTTTGGGTTGGATACCAAAAATGTCTGACTGCTCTGTGCGAGATTTTTACTCTTTTCTGTTCTTAATGCTCTTCCACAGGACAGTTGACCAAATATCCTCTGACCAGATTGCGCATACACTGCATGTCCCAGACGAAGTACATTTTTTGCTGGCAAGGCATGTATCGTGTGTGTCTTCATTGGCCTTAAACTTTTTACATTTGGGAAATTCTGTCGTCAATGTTTAACTGAAATGACGAGAACAATGAAAAATTAATAAATGAACAGCTCCAACATGTTAAGAAGTCACAAACACAACACCCATTAGTAACTGAGTGAAAAAACACAGTGAGAGCAAAAATATGAACAAGAAGATGAATCAGCTATACCATGCTGGAGCATATGGTCAGAATAAACAAAGTGCATGAACGTGACAGACTCACATAAAAAATGGTCAAAATAAAAAATAATGTATACCACCTGTAGTAGATTCCTTACTACACGCTAAAAACCCAAATTCTGGGATGGATGGTTAAAAACCATGGAGATAACACAGAATTTTTGGGAGGTCTACAGTATGATGTTGCCTGTACTGTAGCGAAAGCTTAAAACAGTCTTCAAAATAAGCGCCAGTATTTTTCCAAGGCCAGTGTTTCTTTCACTTAGGCCAGCAAAATTTCTAAGTTCACAGACCCGCCAGGCCAGTAAATATTCAAAGAAATGCAAATAAAATATGCAGATGCAAACAAAAAATATTGTCCAAAATCTGTCAGAAACAAAAAATATTCTCCAAAATCTATAATCCTGTCGTCATATCCAAACTGCTAAGTATCTAACCTGGATAATCCAGTCATTATATTCCGCCTCTCTCCATTCGCTACATTAACACCTTATGGCAGAGTCAATTAAAATGCGTCAGACCAGAAATTATAGTATGGGTATTATTTCCTAATTGGAATAATTCAGCGAACTCTAGTAGCAAATGGAGAGAAGTGGAAAATAATGACTGGATTATTCTGGTTAATTATTTTCTCTCATTTTGATGTGAAAAGAAGGCGGGGTTAAAAAATATATTTTAAACATGTGCAATGGAGCATATACAGGTAAATTGTTTACATTAAATGGTTTGTCTTCCATTTTGAATTTTAAATACTGATCTGGATATTTGTACTGTGAAGACTTGTTAGTACCATCCTTATTGGACATATCCAATTGGCTGTCTAGTTCAGACAGTGTGTGACGCACTTTTTAGGTATGAAGCATTCAAGCACTCATGTAGTGGATGGAGGGCGCTGAATTATTTTGAGTTACAAAAGTATCTGAATTATATGTTTTGTGACAGCATCCTATTTTGTTTATGGTTTTGTATTTGTAAACAGCAAGTTCAATTCATTACCACTGAATTAATTTTCTACAACATTTTGTGGGGGCCTGGCAATAGGCCCACACCCATGCCAGATGGATCTTAATCTCAGCAAGGTAAACGATTCTATGAACAAATTAGGCAATGGCATTTCTTTCAACCCAAATGGTTGAAATAATTCAAATGACGGAGGTATGATGAGGAAAAACAAATCATGTACTGTTCTTCATGAAAAACAAATTCAACAGTTAATGAACCCTCACCATTTGTCAAAGGAACAGACAACTTCAAAATGTATGCCATCAAAACTCACCAGGCTTCTAAAATGCATACAAAGTGCATTTCTCTTTTAAAAGCTGCATCCAAACCAGTGGCCACTAGTGCAGCAGCTGTGTTTATTCATATTAAAGCAAGTAGAATATGACAAACTCGTTATAAAATTTAGAACTGCATATACCCTAGCAAAATGTCATCTGGGCTTTAACATCTGAAGAACCATATGTCACTTAGACAAAGCAAAAGGCCTGGAAGTTGGTTCAGACTACTTGAATTACAAGGTAGCAGCAACATTTGTAACTGCCATAGTCAGTACTGTCAGACAAAGTGTAGTCAAGAAGTTGGAGACATCCAGATTTTGCAGTTTGACAATTGATGGTACAACTGACTTCACTGGTGATGACCTTGAGAACATACATGTAAGAACATGCAACCTGGGTAAAATTAAGGACTCTTGATTATATAATGGAGATGTCAGAAAAACTTGTTAATTCTACGATATAATCTTTTATAGGGGAATAAATAAGAAGAAAAATACAGTGCTTTTCTCATTTTTAACATAGTATATATTTGGTTAAAGTCAGTTTAAGGTTATTACGAGAAAATACTATGGTAAACTTAATATTTTGATTTTTCTGTGGGCCATTGAAATTTAGTTCAGGCCAGTGCATTTTGGATTTTAGCTGGCCCAGTGGGCCAGTGGCTTGAAAAATTAATTGTGAAGACTGCAAAACTAGCCACACCTGGTGGTGGCAAGAGGAGATAATGGGCAAAAGTTACTGCCCTTTGCCTATACGACAGATGGAAAAGACAATTTTCGTCTTTTTGGGAGGGCTAGATTCAGGAGGTAGCAAGCTTATTTTTCTAACGTCAACGTGATTGGGGAATGTATTTGAAAGAGAAAGTGTACAACATAACATCCTTTCCTGGGTCATACTTCAGCCCTTCATATCTTTCCAACTGTCACAGCATAATGCATTGAATGTTTATCAACAATGATATATTAAAACACATTATTTGGCATAATTCTGGTAGTTGGCCAACTCAAACTTTTCCAATTGTCCAATACTAGACCCATACTCTAAATATTTTGTTATCATTGGTATTGAAACTTGATGTAATCATTGTGTTTCATGGCATCGGGCTGTTTTTGTTTGCATACGCAGCAAGGTTCACTGTTATCTACAAACTCAGAGTCTTCCATTTCTTCTGAGTCCCAAACTGATATTACCTGCTTGCCCAATGGACCAGCCATATTAACACCATCTGACTGGATATTAAAAGGGTGTATAAATTTTTTTCTTTTTCCCTGACTTTTTTGAGCCCTCTGAAGATTCCTTAGGCTTCTCCGTTCTTCCATTTTCCACATTTTTCTTTGCTTTTTTTTGATGATTGCATTTCAAGATGTCCTATTATTTCCTGCACAATGCTATCCTCTATTATTGGCTTTCCACCAACTATAGCCATTAGGACTTTGCGTTTCTTAGTGGTATTCTTTGATTTGTCCAGTAATACACTCTCCTTCTTGCTGAAGAAACCAGCAGCTTGACTGCTTGGACTCGGAGCATAACAACCTATTGCTTTGTCCTCATTGGAAAGAAAGCATTCATTATTTTGTGGAGAGATGGTATGGTTGGCATCTGTAACTTTGTTAGAATCAGTCTTTGTTTTCATTGTGGAATACTGCAGCTGATATGAATGACGCAGAGTCCATAGCAGATGGATTGAAGGGGTGGATTCCACATTTTTTAAAAGATGATCAAAGATTTGTACAAGACTGACTTAAGTTGTTGGCTCTGTATTCTATGTCACATATGGCGTGCTTAGGAACAGATGATGATGTAATTTCTCAAATGAATTTTGCCCTTTTGTTGTTGTATATTTTCTGAAACGGTTCGAAACATCTGATGTCGAGCGGTTGTATAACAAGACTAGTGTGAGGCAGTAATACGAAAAGAATGATGTTATGTTGTTTTTCCCAATCAATGACTGCCAAAGATACATGTGATCTGTGGCTGTCATACAACAGAAGCAGTGGTTGGGATGGATCACACCCTTGTACATAGCTGATGAAATGTTCCTCAAGATATTTCCTGAATACTTGACCATTGGACCATCCAGTCTCACTAACAGTACCAGAAACACCAGTTGTTGCACGCCGAGGCAATTCATTTCTCATTTGCTCTCCCGGAAATACAAAATATGCCACTGATAATTGTGACAGGTTTAGAGTTTTTGTCAGTGACTACAAACAGAGGGGTATGATTATTGGAAATGCCCTTCTCATCTATGTTTGTAAATGTACTGTGATTTCACCTTAAGGTTATAAGTGTTCATGATTTTCTCCAGTTCTTCAAAATATGCAGTTACTTTCTCTCTTGATGTAGATTTGGCATATGCAATTGCAAGAGACCTTGGCTTTTTAACTGTTAAATTAGGGCATCGCAATATGAAGTTGCGATACCACTGCAGTGATAGTGGATTATCCTTCTGACGAAATCCAATGTCAGCATCATAGTAAATGACCAAATTACATACATCTGAATGGGCATAACCATAGCCCACTTTTGCCAAGAGAGTAATGTGGTCTTCAAGCCTGGCTTCCTGCTCAAAGGAAAATAATGGATTTGGCCCCGATTTAATGGTGTCAATGTCCACTTCACCAATGACATGTTGGCATAAAGTTGTTGGTTGAAATGCGATGGTAGATAAGGAATGCCGAAGTCGGTTAAAATTGGAGTTTATTTCTTTAACGAAATGAAGAATAATATACTATTGCAGTAAAAGCAATTATGCAGCTTCGTTTCGTTTAAGGCACTTATGTTGTCTTTATCAACTTAGCATTCCTATGCTCCCATTGGATTTTAACCAACTGAAATGTATGTCAACAGAACTTGAAAAGGTGTCCACTTGCTTGTGTCAGAATTTTATTCTGTTAGGAAAAAGACATCAGAATAAGTATAGTCCGACTAAAGCAATTAGACCTTAATTTGTGGAAAAGTGTCAATATGGGCTGCCAAGTGTGTGAGATATTACTGAAAATGTGGCATCTACTTCCCCCGTCAGTCGTCTGGGGATCACGCGACATAAGCCATTTATTTAAGTAGTACGTAGCACCAAAACATCATACATATCAGGGTGGATGTCTTACATTGTAGGACAATCCGAAACTGATGCCCCGACGATACTGTATTTTAATCCTTAATGCCTGCTTAGTGTTCAGTGAAAAGCTCGTTATTCCAATTCAGGCATTAAGACAGATATTCAGAATCTAAATCTGAGGAAGAAAAAGTTTAGATGTTTAGAGTAGGCCCTTTCCGCAACCTGGTATGAAGAATAGTCATACAATGTAAGACGTCTACCCTGATATCAGGATAGACGTCTTACATTGCGGGACTAACAGTAAGAGCGACTGTCAAATTGATCAATACAGGGGTGACTGGATATCTCAGCCCATAACGGAGTCGTCCCATAACAAAGTCGGCCCCATAACGGAGTCGGCCCATACAAATTTAACCCCATAACATACTCGGCCCATTACGGAGTCGGCCCATAATTACTAAAGATTGCAAAAAGAACTCTCTTAATTGTAATTCTAATGTCTCATTGCTCAAAATTTATATAAATAAAATATTTAATTACGGTTAGTATTGAGAGAAGGAATAAGACAGGGCAAAGATAAAAAAAATTATACTAAAAAAAAGATTAAAAGACAAATGAAATGACTGTTGAAAAACAACCATCACATCAACATTACTATTATATAAATCGTGAACCGAGTACGTAATGGGGCCGAGTACGTAAATGGGCCGAGTACGTTATGGTCCGATTCGGGTGGGCCGAGTTCGTTATGGGCCGAGAACGTTAGTGGGCCGACTCTGCTATGGACCGAGTTGTCCCGTAATCAATACAGGATATATAAATATAACCCTTTCCGTGTTTTTAAAACTAATGTTCTTTGTACCACAATCTTTGAAACAAAACATTGTGTAAATTCTTACATTTTCACTTTTTTGCTGTTAATAGTTTTTGATACTGGCTGGTAAACGCGGTATTTTGCTTCCGCAAACCACCTCTTCTACGAAATAACGACTGCCATATTTCGAGTGACGTCAACCAAGGGAAATAACTCTCACATTACAAGTAATCTCCACGAGAGAATTAATCAATCCTATCTTTAGGTATTCACGTGGTTAGCAAAAGGCAAACCTAATCAGCCATATAAAAACTGTAAACAAAAAGAACTCTGATCTGTAACAAATTATTAACGCAATAGAAAAAAGTTAAATTTACTTTGGAAATTAAACTGTTATGAGGGAATAAAGCTTTTACATAAGACTAAATACTTTTTGATTTGTACAAATTAAAATTTCAAAATGTTTACCTTAAATTTCGTATTTTAAGGAATGCTTTAATCCAGATCTGACACTACAATTACACACGTAGTATATTAGTCTAGCTATAATCCATTATCTTTTTAATCCAAAACCCCGACCAATTAATTTCACAGTTATGAAAATACAGAAACAATGTTGATTCTATTAGAGCACTGCGAACTCCACAGAGCCGCCAGTCATTGTCCGTGTTAATTCTAGATATATAGATAAAAATAATTTCTTAGTTTATTATTCCGGTCATAGGCAGGCCATGGGTCGTACAAGCCATCCCATGCCAACCGAACAAAAAGGTAGGAAGAATATATATATATATATATATATATATATATATATATATATATATATATATATATATATATATATATATATATATATATATAAAAACTCTCTCTATATATATATATATATATAAAGAGAGAGAGAGAGAGAGAGAGAGAGAGAGAGAGAGAGAGAGAGAGAGAGAGAGAGAGAGAGATGTATGCAAGAAATGTATTAACATACAGAAAACATAGCCGAGCTACAAACAGCAGAATCCGATACTAAATTTAAATTGGTAAAGGTAATATTTTTTCTGTTGTTTTTTTTTTTTATATGTCGAAGATGTTTAAAGTGATGAATATATGATGTTGCTGATTTATTGACACCTATATACTTTGCATCTCGAGATGCGCTGGAAAAATTTCGGAGAGAGATCAACAGATGACGGACACAGGATTTACTTCAGTGGGCATGAGAACAAGCATGAACATGGAGTCAGGTTTATGGTACACAAGGACATTGTGAGTGCAGTCATGGTGTTGTCTACCAGTGTCTAACATGATGATTACCATCCGCGTTAGGGCATCTCCCTTTAACATCACTATCATAGAGGTCTATGCCCCAACATCTGACCCTGATGACGAGCAACTGGATGAGTTCTACGACCAGCTTCAAACTCACATAGACCAGACACCCAAGAAGGATATTCTGGTTATTCAAGGAGACTGGAATGCTAAGGTAGGAGAAGACGCACAAGCAGACTGGCGAGAAGTCTGTGGTCCATACTGTAATAAGCAGACCAATGAGAGAGGACTCAAGCTCCTGGACTTCGCCACATACAATAACCTAGTGCTAACGAACACCCTTGGCCCCCACAAACTATCCAGAAGATGGACTTGGCACAGCCCAGACAGAAAACATCACAACCACATTGACTACATCTTGGTGAGAAAGCGCTTCCAGTCTAGCGTAAACATTGCCAGAACACGTAGCTTCCCAGGAGCTGATATAGGAAGCGACCATAACTTGCTGATGATGACTATCAAACTTCGTCTGAGGAAGACCAATAAGCCAAAACTTAAAGATCCAAGCATGGCACAAGCGTTTGAAGCATCAATAGGCGGCAATTTTGCACCACTCACAATTCTGAGACATGAAGAAATAAACCTAGACTCCTTGATCATCACCTTCAACAAGGCAGTAATAGACACAGCCGGCGAGATCCTTGGCAAGCATCGTAGAATAAAGAAGCCTTGAGTCACAGCAGATATCCTCGACCTCTGCGATGTGAGGAGAAAACTGATGAGTAAGCGAGGAGACCATGAAGGAGCAAAAAAATACAATGAGATTAACAACAGGATTAAGAAGAGCATAAAGAAAGCAAAAGAAAGCTGGTTAGAGGACCAAGGCAAGGAAGTTGAGAAAGCCTGAACCAGAATGACAGCAAAAGGGCATACCAGTTGGTGAAAGACCTAACAACAGAGAAACAGGGGAGATCTACTACGATTCAGGACAAGGCTGGTAAGAGTCTGACAGAAAACCGAGACATTCTTAACATATGGACGGAATACTGTTCGGAGCTTTACAACCAGGAGACTTCTGGAGACCAAGCTGTACTAAACGTACCACTGACCACAACAGAGGTTGACCACCCGATCCTCAGGGACGAAGTAGAGGCTGCAGTAAAGGCACTAAAGAAGGCGACTAGTACAGTTCTCGTCAATGGCAACATAGGAGACTGGTTCAGAACCACAGTCGGAGTCAGACAGGGGTGCCTTCTCTCACCCACTCTGTTCAACATCTACCTGGAAAGGATCGTGTCTGACGCCTTGGAAGATCATGAGGGCAGTGTCAGTGTTGGAGGCAGAACAATCACCAACATGCGCTTCGCTGATGCTATCGATGGCTTAGCAGGAGATGAAGAAGAAATGGAAACCTTAGTGAACCGTCTCAATCAAGCATCACTAATATATGGGATGGAGATCAACGCTGAAAAGACAAACCTAATGACAAACAACCCGAGCAGCATCCAAAAGGAAATAAGAGTGAATGGACAGAAGCTGGGCACAGTAACAAGCTTCAAGTACCTAGGTGCTATCGCCTCTGATGAAGGTTCAAAACCTGAGGTTCTTTCCGGGATTGCGCAGACAACAGCTACTCTGGCTAGGCTGAAGCCTATTTGGAAAGACAGCAACATCACGCTTGGGTCCAAGATCAAGCTTATGCGTTCCCTCGTCATGTCCATATTCCTATATGCATGTGAGACATGGACCCTAACAGCAGAATTTGAGAGAAGAATCCATGCCTTAGAGATGAGATGTTATCGAAGGATCCTGAAAATCTCATACTTAGACCACGTCATTAATGCGGAGGTGCGCACTAAAATCCAAGGTGCAACTGGACCTTATGAAGATCTGCTCACCACTGTAAAGAAACGCAAACTAAGATGGTATGGTCACGTCTCACGCTCAACTGGCCTGTCAAAGACAATCCTACAGGGCACAGTGAGAGGAAAGAGAAAACGAGGCAGACAGAAGAAGAGATGGGAAGACAATATCAAAGAGTGGACAGGCATGGACTTTGCAAAGTCCCAAAGAACAGTGGAGAACATGGCAAAATGGAGAGAGATTGTCGCAAAGTCATCAGTGGCGCCCCTACGACCGGCAAGGTTATGGGAGAAATGAAATGAAAAAAAAAATGATATACTTTGCACGCTGTGAAATAAACTTTAAAGTAAAGTATGCTTTTCTCGAATCTAATATTCCGAATATTATTTCTTCACAGTTAAAATTTATGTTATGTATATGTATAGACTTGGTTTCTATCTACGGAAAAATATCTTTCCAAAAGGAGTTCACACAGGACAAAGCCAAGATAGATGCATGAAGTTTTCAGTATCTATTTTACTAAAAGAACACTTATTATTTTCAGATATACCAATGTTAGTCAGAAACGTACTTATAGCCAAAGTTCTGTGTAACTCTCTGATTTGAAGCCATTGATTGTTTGCACACATTGCTGGTAATCTAAAGATAGTTTCTAGTTTTCTTTATCTATAGTAGTATATCGAATATTTATTTCCGGCAACTAACCATGCCATCCTCAAAACAAAAAGTTGACAAACAATATCTTCCCCACCACCATTCTTTTTATAAAACAATTTCCCCGGCCACTGAACCATACTTGGTTATAAAAATATAGATCTCTACCCCTCCACCAACCAACCCTCCACCACCACCACCACCAAAATATTTTCAAAAAATTTTCCTGGACAAAAATTTCTATATTAATGCACTCACCAAATATTTTTATTTTTAATTTTCCAACCAACAACCCTATGCTATTTCACACTAATAAAATAAAAATGCTTAAAAACACCACAATACATCTCAACCACCACATTTGTTTTTACCACTTTTCCTGGCAATAGATATATGTGGTATTGCACCCATTTATTTTAACCAGATTCGTTAAAAACAACATCCTATGCTGCTACTAAAAATATTTTAAAAAATTCCAACCAACAAATATAATTTTGTCAACGAATAGCATCCTGTGCTATTGCATCACACAGAATTTGTTACGAACAACACCCCATGTTATTGTATAAAATTTGTACAAACCTTTCCAGCCAACAATCCATGTTATTGCACTCCTCAAAATATCAACGGTCCCGTGTAATAAGATGCTTTAAATTATTGAAAAATTTGTACGATCTTATTAAAAACTACAATATAAGAAGTTCGTGGTTTGATTTATGTATGAAAATTTTTAAAAAAGAATAAAATGGAATCAGATTTACAAAACTGACTATCAATGTACCTTATCCGTGTCCTGCAACTCAGTTTAACGCTTAAGTTAGTAAGGACATTGCATAAATGTTTAAGGAGATAATAATCTTCTACACAGGAAGTAATTATTTTACGTACAAGCCATTATATATGGTTGATAAATACACATTAGCATTTTACATTGATAATTCAGTTAACAGATACAGAGGACAGTAATTTAATTGGACAGTATAGATAGCAACATGAGGATGTAGAATATCCTAATGGCACTCATCAGCTCAAAATTATACAAGAGTTAATAAAATCGATATACAAGTTTCACACTTACTTTCAGATACAAAAGAAAAAACAAAACTTACTTTCAGATACAATCCTCCACCCCCCCTCCAATAAAACCCAATGCAAAACAAACAAACAACAACAACAACGTTTGTTTGAAAGCTCAATACTATTACCAGATGAACAAGTTTTTTAATCCAAGCAACAATAATATAGATTTAAAATAATTCAGCATAAAATGCAGTACTTTTAACATTCTTCCTGATCATGATTAGAGATATATGAATGGGAAACAAATATCTTATTGATAATGGTCCTGAAGAACATAAAAACTGTAGATTTGGGTTTTGGAGAATGTACACCAACTGATGTGAAAACTGCATACAAACGACATTATAGTTACTGTCTGGAACAGTTGAATCTTGGGGAAAACAATACCCATTGAAGAAATAAATTTATTGATGATAAGTGATGAAAACTTAGAATCAGAATATAGTTTTTCTACAAGATAGCAACGGCCTAACAGAAGAAGGAACATCTAGATTAAATCAAAGTATTAAGTCTAATGTGATATGTATTTTATGTGCTCAAGTACAAATAAAACATTTATTATGCAGTCTGTTTCCTCTGTTCAAGACAATGTGGAAAAAGTTGTTTGAAAAAATAATTTGGATGGGCAATGTAATGACTCGAATGAAAACATTACAATAAGATTTCAACAATATATTTCAGATTCAAATGTTAGACTATGTTATTGGTGGTGTTAGGGAATTATATATATTTTTCCTTTTAATAATGGTATAGTTTATTAGTTTATGATCTCTGTTCTTAGTCTAAACAGCTGCAGTCTTATGAGTATACATACGGTAGCCTCGATCGACATTTCACCTATTTGCTTGTAGCTTTAGTCATGTGACGTATTTTCCGCGCAAGAGAGAGTAATGAACTTTCGACCTAGTTCTTGTACTTTTAGGAGTAAACATTATATTGACTATGAATTATAGTTTAAGGTCACATTCGAAGAATGAATCAATACAGTGTTTACTGTTTTAAACACTGGTACTCGAGCCCTTTAGCAGAATCACGCATAACCTAATTCCTGATTGGTTCGGAGAGGGTTGCACTATTTTGAAATACCCTGATTATTGAAGACGTAGTATGGGTTTTTATTTCGATTCTGCACATTAATGCTATATATATAGGAAATAATCCTGTGTTTAGATATTCTTCATAGTTACTTGTTAATAGAGAGGTCATTACGAAATTGGTTTAGTTTGTGTGTGGGATATTCTTATTTGGAGATTTATTTATTATTAATACAGTACATTTAGGATTCAGTACTGTCTTTAATCTGAATTATTATACAGCTCCGTGGAATTATCGGAAACATTTCTAAAACTTGTGAGATTCCAGATTCACAAGGATTATTTGGATATAACTTAATCTTATCAACATATTAACACAGTGAAGGCTATTTCATTCGGAATACTACATTCAGAATATTTGGATTAACTTCCGGAAAAGTGAACTTTAAAACAATTTAGGACTTTTAAGGATATTCTATAATGTAAGTTATTTTTAATTCTTTCAATTTAATTGTTTGTTGAAATATTTTAATACTTTAGGAATTTAAAGATTTGTATTTTTAAATCTTGAAAGCTTGTTTGAGTCTTTTCTTTTGTTACATAACCCCTAGTCATAAGAGTGGTGATGTTATACTTTTGTAACCTACTGATATGGTGATGAAAACATTCAGCATTATTAGACACAATAAAAAAGTAAAAGAAGGTAGCATAGTAGGCTGTATTAATAATTGAAAAATATCATCAGATACATTTAATATATAAATAAATACTGCAATAAATACCGAAGAGGTAAATAACATGATACCAGCAGAAGATAAACAGTCCGTAATTGGTCAAAAGATATATAGGGAAATAAAAGAAAAGAACACGGGGAAGAATTATTAGGAAATTAGGGACAAGAAAATGGTGAGAAATTTGTTAATCAAAATGGGCACAGCCTACACTTAAAACAGGACATTATTTAAAAGACATAGATCATGAAAGAAATAAACAAGCATTTATAATCATGTCTATGGTTACAGAAGCTGGTTAACTTACTTTTTTTAAGTAGTTTTGATTTACCCTAATTGCCCATTTTTATTTATATTTTGATTTGCCAAATAAAAATCTTTCTTTACAACTGCAAACAACAAGCTAATTAATAAGCACAATTATAAGATCAGCTAATAAAGAAACAATTTGTGTTAGTTAAAGGATTTTCAAAAGTCTGACTAAAATTCTGACTAAAATCACTTTTGCCATTGTGACAGTATTTAAATGGATGAAAAACACCTTCTGCCATTGTGACAGTATTTAAATGGATGAAAAACAACTTCTGCCATTGTGAAAGTATTTAAATGGAAGAAAAACAACTTCTGCCATTGTGACAGTATTTAAATGTATGAAAAACGACTTCAAAAAGATTTCACCAAAGATAACAGTGAGAGAAGTAGTATTGAAGATAAACTTATACCTGAATTAAGAATTAGTAAAACAAACTATACATACAATGAAATAAATCAAGTATGTTAACCGACAATAAATTGGAAAAAATGAAAAAAAAACACAACAACAACAAGAACCCCAACAACAACATATGCGATATTTGTCTATGCAAGATCAGCAAAAGTATCCAAGTCATTGTCATATGTCATAATAGTAGCAGTAACATCTCAAATGAGTACATATTGATTTAGTTCATAATTTGAACGCACAGGTATAGCTCAAAGATTATGTAACAGCAAATGGATATATAAACTTTACTTGATTGTTTTCATTTAAGTTGGGATTACCTATTTCTGCACTGAGTGCAAGTTTGATGACATTTTAACACATAGATTTTAAAAATCAGCAGAGAAAGAACAATAAACATGATGTCAAAAACTGTGGAAAGCACAGCACTGTAATGAATGGTATATAAATGTGTATTGGATGCTTTGAAATCAATGCATTTTTCACATTTGCCAAGGTTGTAACAACTGTTTTTCTTACAGGAGTGTCCATCTACTATGTTAAAGAATGTGAGTCAGAATCTCATAATGATAAAGTTATAAGTTTTAAAAGTTTGTACTTTTTTTTATTGTGTTCTTCTGTTTATCTTTTTGATGGCATTTTATCATTTTTAGATCTGTTAGCACTAGCATTTATGTGTCTAGTGTTTGACCAATGAAAATATTTTCTCTGCTGTTTATGATTTATAAAAAAGTCAAAAGAGGCACAAGGAATAACATGATCTATTGAGACCTCTTCCATCAACACCTTTTGGATTTTGTGAAGTTTAGCCATTTCTAGTAGAATTCAATTGATGGAACACATGAGTATTTTGAACGTAGTTTCTGACTTCATATTTTGATTTAATGCCTGTAAAATTCTAACTCTTGTCAAGTGAATTAATTTGAAACTTTCATCTGTGTGGTATTTATTTATACAGTATTCATTTAGGCATCCTCTGTTTTTGTCCCTCCATTCTTTATCGTATTGTTTGTGCTCTTTATTCATCTTTTAACCAATTCTTAAAATAACTTTTATTTTGAGTTTCCACCTTTTCACATAGTCTTTCTGACAAGGTTTGCAGTAGCCATCACCTTTGTTGAATTCAGTTATGTACTTTTTATTTCACATTTTGAGCATGTCATGGTCTCCATTTTTATTTTACTATCTTTTTTTAATGAATTTTATTCTATTCAAGTTCAACTACTGTCATCATTCAACAAAATTGTAAGATGAACTGAAGTTGAAAAAATGGTAACTTGAAATATGGTTTTAAATAATTAGAAACTAACCTATAAATCACATTTGAAATCATCTGATAATTTGTTGCAAATAAATGAAAGGTGGTAAAAGTGAAACTGAACAAAAACCTGAGGTTGAGAATCATCAAAGAAGGTTACTTCACAAACGAAGAACGATCCACTTAGAGCTGAACTTGGTAAACAATTTGGAAAACATGCAGAAGAATTTAAACAAGCCAAAACAGAGAGGTTAAAACAAGAGCAAGGAAAAGCTGTGAGAGAAGAACTAGATGATTCAAGTAGCTTAAAGAAAATGTTTTACTTGATAGGCGGTGTACCATTGTATTATGATTACATGTTAAATTGGTTTATTTTAAAACTGTTATCCCTAAAGTGTCACCTGAAAAAGAACCAGTTAAATGAACTAAAAAAACAGGTAAATCCATTTCCAGATATGCTGTGAAACAAGCGAAATTTTACAGTAATAAGTGAGACAAAGAACATAATTAATAGGGTTTACCATTCAACATTCTTTTGACCTCTGACAGAAGATTACATCATGCTTTATTAAGTGTTTAAGATGTCAATAAATTCAGAAACAAATGCAAATTTTGAAGAGGTCATAAAGCTGATTATTCAGATTTCTTTGAGTCAGTTTATGATTGATTTTTTTTAATAGCACATGGGATAATACCAGACAAATAGTTAAGTAAATAATTAGTGTAAGCTAAAAGTGTGTGAAAGTGGACCTAAGTATACTAAGGTAGCATCAACAAAAGTCTAATTCTATTTCAATGCTAAAAAAAGAAAACCAAAGAAAGCGATGAAATTTATGAGCAAACCTAAACAAACATAGGCTGTTAAGTCTGGTACAGCTCCTAAGTCTACACTCTGTACTTATTACATCTAAATGGAATAAAAAAATACAAAATAAACCACTATCCAATACTGCCACCTACCGACAATGACATTAATTTCAGGTTGATAAAAACCAATTACTTTAGGAATGATCTGGTTACACTTCAGAGAAACCAAATGAGTTGGATATTGCACTGGATCAATAAATAAATAATAACTTAAACTCGAACAACTGTACATCAAATTTAGGTGATCCAGTAAAATCACTATGCAATGTGTGCAAAGATGCGTTTACACTCGATAAGTAATACTGGAATATAATACTTTGAAAGATATAAAAACATGGAGACAAGAAGTAGAGAATAAATTAACATCTGTGGAACAGAGTGGAACTGAAATAGCCACTATAATTAAAGATTTGAAGAAAAAAAATATCTTAGATGCACAGGACTTGTTTAAGCAGAGATTTAATATCATACCTAATGCTATAAAACTTTGCAAAATGTAAGAAAGGATGCCTATGAAATGACAGATGAAATTGAGCAATACTTGCAACCAACTGAAGAAAAGATACACTCAGAGATAGACACATTAGAGAGTGACATAGAGAAAATAAAAAAAGAATGTCTAGAAGACTGTAGTACTTTACAATCACAACTTGAACAATTAAAGAAAGGCTTAAATAATGAAATACAATAAAAAAAATATTAAGAAACTAATACTGTAACAAGACAGGAAGATAATATAACTGCTTAAGTAACACAATATCACATTTGCAAATAATGAGTGATTTGGCAAAGAGCCAAAATAATAGATGGCAATAAAAAAAAATGTTAGTGAAAGTATGATTAGATCTATGAGAACCACTTATGATTTAACTATCACTGATTTAATCAACAAAGTCAAAGTGATAAATGATCAGACTTTATCAGCTCTCAAAAATAAACTTACTGCTGGAATAAAAAAATAAAAAACAGATTCCAACAAATACATTGATCGAAAAGTAATAAATAATATTGGTGTGGTATAAGGACGTATTGACTAATTAGATTAAAGAGTGGAATGATTAAGAAAAGGTTTTAATGATATTGAACAAATTTTTGCAATCAAAACAGATGCATTCAAAACTCAAGTGGACAAAACGACTTTAGCATTAAGTGGAAGAAATGATACAGTTAAACCAGAAATAGAAGCAAACATAGAGACATTATAAGCTGAATTACACACAGAAATGGGTATAAAGAGTATGGCATTAATTATTAAACTTTAATTAACAACAGGTAAAAACAGATAAACAGATAAAATAGATGAAAAACTGATAGCTGTTCCTGATGTATAGTGCTCTATGATTTTCTATGAGCTGAAATTATAATGATTAAAAAGGTACTCGATTTGAAATTAAAAGTCTTGGAAGAGATAATAATACAAATATTGCACTGTGTACTAAACTCTATTTGATATGTCTTGTATTATGGGCCAGAGGCCTAAAGTTCTGAAAACACATTCTGTTCTGTTCTATAATATAAATATATATGGTTTGTTGGATATATTTAGAGCTCAAATTACACCCCAAACAATAGCTACTACTTATGGATTTGGCTAGGCTCCATCACATTTTACTGAATACAGGTTACACACATTTAGCAGCTTACACAATTATGGCATTCATATAAAAAATCACCTTTATTTTCAATTTTTATAAACTTAAAAATTCAAACTTTTCATGATGTTGGACTTTATTTTGGACTGGAGATAAAAAAATACTCTTTTTAATTACTCATTTAAGCTCAATAAATGAATCTAATGATGAAAAGCTAATGCAAAAAATTACAGTTGAAAAGGATCATATACATATTATCTCTAAGAGGATAATATATATTTTTTATAATAATAATGGAGGATTTACATTATGCACAATAAAAGACGGTAGCAGTATAAAAATTTGTTACAACTAAATAAAATGGCAGTAATTATTGGTGGTGCAATAGTTAATGGTCTCATATTTACAGAAAATATATATTTATTTAAGTTATTTGATCCAAATGGAGCTCTTGAAGAGATATTATGATGATAAATACTCAGTGGAACTGCAGAGAAAAAATAATGAGTTAAACAAAATCAGAGCAAAGTTACTCAAATGTTAAATAATTTGGATGATGCTTTTGCTCTCTATTCTTCTAGTCATTCTGATGTTGTTTTAGAGAAACCTAGGCAACCTAAACTTAATGATTTTTACCAACCTTCTGATAAGAAGAAAATGTATGAATATGTATTTATTGCCATTTTATGGGTGCTGGTGTTTATGATGGTTACAATTATCTTTAAAATTTTGCTAAAAAAAGAGATGGCAAGATAAAGTGGTAATATCTAGTTTGGGAAATAATATCATGTTTGTAGCTGGTAGTTATTATTATATCATTCAATGTAAAGGTAAAAGAAGATAGTGATACTAATAATGCAGTTATAACCAATTTGGGAATAATGCTTAATATAGACATAACACTTTCTTATGGGAGTAATATTTTTCAGTTGAATGGCAACATTTTCATGATGTTTGGTGAATACCGAAACAAAGAAAATAGAGCGGGCAAAGCATCACTATTGAAATACTGAGAAAGTTAAGATCAAGAGTGGCTAATGTGCAAAACACTGGTACAGAAGCTGTTCAGTTTGTTGTATATCAACATAAATTTTGAATACCACTTGATTTCCAGATAGTAACAGATCAATATCCAATGCATCCTTTCATTCTTCCTCAAGATTTGAGATTTATAATTACATTGGAGAAAGCACTTGAAGTGAAAGGTGTAAACAAGGGCTTATCAATTGGAGAATATTTGCCTACAGTACAATACAATTACTTCTGATATAATGGCCAATTCTGTTAACGAACAGCACAGACTTGGAATTTCTTTCCTTTATGATTACATCATGAGAGAATTATTAATGTGGCAGCAAATAAAACATTGACAAATATCATACTTGATTTGCCAAGAATTGAAAAGGAATCTTGAGACTATATACAAATGACAGAGAAACTAATCATGAAAAGTATATAATTCAGCAATTGAAAAAAATAATGATTACTGTTGATGAAAGATTTTCCAACATGTTTTATTCACTTTGGTATAAAATAAAGCAACAGTTTACGGAAGCAATGAAGTATTTCTTTAATGAAGAACAAAAACAAACAGAACTTAGTAATTTAAATTTTCAAATTTCAACACTGATCATCATTGTGTATGACTGTATTTGAGAAGCACACGATAAAAGTTGCATGGCACAGGTCATAAATTACATATACCGTCTATACTTGTGTACAAGCCGATACCTACTGCAAACTGCATAGACTCAGATCTGCCGGTGCATAATGTGCTGGCAGATCTGGGTCAATGCATTTTGTAAGGACTAATCAGTAGAACAAACAACATAGACCCTGACCTGCCAGCGCATTATGTGACGGCAGATCAGGGTCTATGTTGTTCGCAGTTGGACCCAGTTTTTATGCGAGTATATACGGTAGCTAAGGTAGATGCGCACAAAATATATTTATTTTGTGTTGAAATCTGAGGCAAATATTCAGAACCTGATAAAATATATACTGTTTAAAAAATTACCATTTTAATAAATTTGAGATTTAAGGTATGATGTTTGCAGAGTGTGACAGATGTAATCAGAATGGTGCACTTGAGCAAGAAGGTATTAAATGTGTATTTTATGTGACTTTGAAATAATTAAAAACCTGAAGGAAGAGGAAAATTAAAAGACAAAACATCCCAATTCAACAACAAATAATTTGCCTTAAAAATGTAATGAGATGATGACAAACCATGCTATGACCTGAAAAAAATAATCTTGGATGTTAGATGCAATGAAAAGGACTAACATAACATAATTTAACATTGATTACATTTCTAAAACTTTATAAGATAACTATACATAATGTACTACTAATTGGTGTATGACATACTGAGCAAGTTTAAGGAAAACGATATAAATTTAAAGGATGCCAGTCTGGTTGTTAACAACTTGGTTGCACCGAGGCTAACAAAAAGATGAATTCTAATATTGATTTATGATGGCAAGAGAAACCAACAGTTTTTTGTATACCCACATTGAGCTTTTATCTGATATTAATAATATATTTAAAAGATTCTCATAATATAATTGTTTTGTTGTGTTACAGTTGCAGAAAGGCAAAGTGCACTAGATTTGACCAAAATGGAATATAACAACTTTTTTGACTTTGTTGTCATAATCTGTCCAACATGTTTGCAGGTAGGAAATGGCTTTTTAGAGACAACTATGTAATTGTAATAGATCCTGGTTAGAACTTAGATAAATGGTTAGAATTATTTATTATTGCTTACAAGAGGATTAATACTTTGTTTCTGATAGATGATTGTGCCAACATTGAATGTGTCAAAAAGAAATCAACCAACCTAACAGTGGTAGGCATTAAGGAATATATGTGTGAGTGATAGTATAGAAATGGTGAGAATGTTAGATTTATAGCGGTTTTTAACTCCAAAGATAAGAAGTCTATGGAAAATGTGTTTTTAACAAAATAATGTGGTACCTGTGTTTATGAGAGAAGAGATAGCTGAAAAGTGAAAACAAAACAAAAGAAAAAACTTTTAATGAGATTGGAATACCCGTTTGATTACAATGTGGTAGAGTAATATTATGGACATGTGTTTATGCTATCCACTAAGTAACGATAGTCATCACAGCAACATAATACAATGTTATTCAACTTAATATTATACATATTCTGATGGTTTAGATGTAATTAAATTCATCTCTTGACGATTTATAGTTTTGTCCAACAGACACTTTTTGTACGTTTCTAATTTTAGAATCTTTTTTTAAACGGATTTTTGCATCCTTTCTTTTCATTATTGTCAGTCCTAAAAACATATAGCTTACTTCCAAGACTAATTCTACGACTAAAATTCTTGCATTGGTGCATCACTCATCTTAAAAAGTCCCGGTGCCTTTTTTATTTACGTGAAAAACATCAAAAATAGTCTTTTATAAGGTCACTTGTCCTGTAAAACTGAATATACTCTTTTAAATCATTGCATAATTTATCTGTCTTTACATGAATACAAATCTGTATGTCATTAAAAGCTAAATGTTATCACCATCTTGGTTTCTGAGCTTGTTATAGCAGAATACATACATAAGCAACATACTTACATACATACAACATAAAGATACCCTGAATTGGTTTGCTTAATTTTATTTGCTTTTTCTTTAAACTAACTAATACCACATCTTTTCTATGATTGTTCTTCTTGCAAATGTAGTAACCTTTTAAAGTTTAAAATATTTCTTTTGTTAAGTGCATATTTTCACATTCATTCTCTTGCACAGATTTTCCATCTGTTACCAAAAACATTATTCATCAGCTTCGAGAAATCCCTTTTAAAATAACTGATTGCTTTTTGTCTCAACGATGTATTAAATTTTATGTATGGTTTTAACCATGGCAATTGGTTGAATAAAACTGCTTTATGTATCTTTTTAGTTTTAATAATAACTGCACAGCAAACTTCAAATTAGGGTAGTGCATTTGTTAACATGCACAATAATTTAGGTATTGAATGTATTGTACCCTTTTCATCTTCTATCAATTTCTTTTGTAATTGTGATAAATCAGGTTCTTGAGGAATTAGTTTTTCAGGTTCTGCAAGATAATCTTTAAAATAGTGTTGGGCAAAAAATGTTGGTACTTCTAAATTTACACTATACTATCAGACATCAGCAACCAAAATTAGGTCCTACTACTTTTGAGCTCAAGTCTGATTAGCAAACTTGACAGAGATGTTGTTAGTCACTCTTTAATCCAGTTACTCATTAGGGACTGACCATTTAATTTTCTGAAGGGGTCTGGGTGGGCAGGGGGGTTGGAATTTTTTGGTGCAATATTTCTGGACCTCAAAGAGATTGAAACAAATATTCTTGCCCTGATTTGTAGAAAAAGCTAATAATATCCATTATATTAGCTGAGAAAAAAATATATATTGAGGTAAAAGAAAAAAGAAAAAAAATTTGAAAGAAAATCGTAGCTCGCCCAACCCCTGAAAATTCAACGGGCGGTCCTATAGGTTTTAAACCTCGAAGATAAAACAATACATGAATGTCTACTGAACATTATTTTATATTTTTTAATTTATAAAATTTCAGAGCTTATATAAAAATAAATAAGGTATTGCTAGAATAATGGATTAATGAATCATGAATACTAAACAAGGAAGTATGCCTACCAATTAAGATCAATATAGGGAAACCGGAGAACTATAAATAGAATTACATGTAAGCTAAACATACTTCCTTGTCATAGCAAATGAAACATTGCTTATAACATAGAATTTACTAAATTTAATAACATTTCCAACTGAGATAATCAAATTATATAAATTTATGGTGATATTATATATTAATCTTAAAAAATAATGTTCATTTATCTATTAGATTTAAATTACCTAACAAAAGCGAAAGTTTTTGATTTTCACTTTTATAACAAACACTCCTTAGCCGTATGGGAGAGTGAACCAATTCTGAACCCCTATATGAAGGAAATGTATATTCGAATCTGCATATCTATTAGAATTATGCATTAGAATATCTATGAGAACATAGGTAAAAGGTGAAACTTGAAGGTGATAGATTTTCCAAATAATTGGACTAAAGTACTTCAGTGTAAAACTTAAATAGTTAGGAATGTATTGTATTGATAATACATAGAGAAAATCTGATACACTGTTTTCATTTCTGAACTATGTGAAGTTAACCAAACTGTAAACATATATACTGTATCCAAATCTTAATAAATTGTTACTAAAATGTAACAACTTTGATGACATAATATTCATAACTATTCAGTTTTACCCCTAAGAACTTGAATTTAATTATTTTTGCTCTGATGTAATGAAACTTTAAATACTTCCATTCATTCTCAATGTTTTCTTCTAAATCTCCGTAGTAAATCGTACAATTTATGAATTTCAGTTAGATAGTACTGATGATATGTATATAGTTTGATGTAACTACGGAGGTATGTTGATATCTCCTTATAATGTTACTTATGATGATGCAATGTGAAAAATAATAATAACATCATCATAATTTATTACAATGACATACTATCTCTATGTCAAGGAAGCCTATTTATATATGACACCTATAATACCAAACAGATGGGAAATATCATATTCCATCCTTTCGTGGGGATGCACACATGACATTATAGATTAGGAAACTAGTTATGAGAGCAAGGTGATAGGTCCTGTTACTTGTTGCATGGGTTCGATTTCTGCTTGGAATGAATAAACAAAACAAATATATATATATATATATATATATATATATATATATATATATAGAGAGAGAGAGAGAGAGAGAGAGAGAGAGAGAGAGAGAGAGAGAGAGAGAGAGAGAGAGAGAGAGAGAGAGAGAGAGAGCACACAAGTTATCTCAAAAAGATCCAACACCAAACATATCTTTGAAAGTATTGTTTTAGTCTAAACAGCGTAAGATTAAATTAATGATAACATACTGAAGTGAAAAAAGCTCTTTATTAAAACTGTTCTTACTAACCTCATAGGGTTGAACTATTAACAAAGATACCAATACTTAAAAGTTATATTCACAAGTATGCACAATTTTTAAAGCAAAAATAATAAAATAGTAATGTTTAAAACTGGTACAAAAATACTATAATCTCGTGAAAAAAACCAACAGTCGTGTTCTCTGTGGAGATATCTCTATTCAGTTTAATATCAGTATTGAATATACTTAGCTACAATCTGAAATTTGACTAGCATAACTCAAGCACAAAAAGGGGATCAAAATAATATACTTTTTAAAATGTTGGTGTGGTAGAGGTCATGCCATATCCTTCCATAGGACTGCTTTTACACATGCAACAGGGTTTTAAAAACTGCCAAGAACACAAAATGACTTAAAATCTTGTCACAGAAGCAAGAAAAGCATGCTAAAGTGACCTATCTTTGATAAGGTGATGTAATAAAGGTCATATCTATTTCAAAAATAATGTCAAGTATTTAATAAATAGTGGCTTGATATTGAGATACAAGTGAAATATGGTCAGTCACTGAGGCTTGAAAGTGGATCACATGATATGCTTTTAAAATATTGAGCAAATCAGATGTGACAATTATATTTTACTGATGGCCAAAAAGCCAACATTGACTTCAAGGAAAATGAACTCAGGTTTTCATATATGCCATGAATGAATATACTACAAGAATCAAAATATATACCAAAATTTGTATTTGAATCCAAGTAACTGTTTTAAAGATATGGCTCATTACTTTCAAACATTTGTGTTGATAGTCTACTCCAACAGAGTCATCATGATCAATATAGTTTTGTGACATCGCAAAGTCTATTCTGGTTTATTGCTGATACATAGGTCTACCGATTTGCAGTTTCAAACAATTTAGTTTAGAACTGCTGAAATAATAAATCACACAATGCTGGACTTCACAGTAAATAATAAATGAATTCAGATAGTGATGATACATGTGAGTTTATAAGGCTGTCAAATGTGTACAACCTACACGAGAAACCTACCACTTTTTACTAGGGCAAAATTACTTTTACTGATTTGTTATGTAAACTCAATTTTATCAAGATACTTCAAGATTCTGTCAAGACATTTACTCTTTAATATGAAATCAACTCACAGTGAATTCACTATTTTTCATGGATTACCAATTTTCTTGAATTTTGTAGTCACTTCAAACCCCGAATTTAAAGACCCAATGAACAATTATCCATCTGTGGAAACCATACAACACCTTTCAACAAGAGTCCCTAGAAGGGACTGATGCTCTACTGGGTGAAAAGAATTTCCAGGAAATCAAGATAAGATCCTTTCCTCCTTTTAACAATGTCTACCATTTTGAATGATGAAAATGTGGTTTCGCATCATTTCATTCATGCTGCAAGATGGTGGCCAGGTAAACAATTGTTTAGAAGTATGTTGTCAAAATCAGTGAATATCATATGATTATTCATTCATCTTGTATTTTTGTAATCATGGATATTGTTCATCTAAGTACTTAAATGCTTTTGGTAAATCCTCATTGTGACTGATGCTATTAAAATTTGTATTATTTTTAAAAAATACTTACCCGAGTTCTGCATACAAATAAAATGATGGTCAATCTAACAATGTCAATACTGTAGAAATTTTCAATGGATCCAGTCTTTTTTGAGTTCTCTAGATTCACCCAAGATGATATTCCTGATGTGGAAGTAAATTCAAACAGAAAGGTAATCCCAGATGTTATCCACATCAAATAAAATCAAGACAGTATCTCTAGCCATGTCAGGAACAACTCATCACTGAAGCAGATGAATGAACCTAGGACTAATTTCCAACTCTACAAATACTCATAGCATGTGTCCAAAATAACTACTTCACATGAAAATTAAGTTAAATGTACTCTATTTCCGTCAACAAATACCATTTTATTTCAGGGCAGTGGATGCCTGGCTTGGACTTATAATGGATTTCTTGAACTGTGTTAGACATAAACAATAGATCTAACAGCAGTACTGTGTCACCAGAGCCATACTCAATTTGGCCCATAACCTCCACTCTTATCTGCGCCTGTCAAGCATAGCCATAAAAACAAACTCCCTTGCTCAAGTAGACACAAGCTACACAGGACCTTATTATTTAACACATCCCTTCCTCTAGCCCTGGTAGACCCAGATACACTTCATAAATGTGTACAAGACAATGCCACAAATCAAGATAATGAAAATCAAAGTACAGGCAAGCACAAGCCACATAGTGCCTAAATATATAACACCTTCTCTCTTCAAACCCAGGTAGACCCAGATATACTTCATTAAAGTGTAGAAGACAGTGAAACTAATCATGATGAGACTTCTTTGAAACACAATGCAAGTCACAGTTCAGAGTGCAATGGAAAATTATGTTCTAAGTGACTTGATAGTTATGATCAGGGATCTTAATCTATATGTGCATGTGTATGGATGCATATGTGTGTGTGTATATATATATATATATATATATATATATATATATATATATATATATATATATATATATATATATAGTTTCAAGGCAATCCTGAAAATAGTCCAGGAGGAGTAGCAATAACAAACTTATACTAACAGACGGACGGACATCAGATGACTGATCAGCACCATTTTCATTTAGGACCTAGTAGACATGATAAGGAGTATTTCAGTGAAAACCCCATGTTGATATGCCCACCCATTCAGGATGAGTAGCAATAACACAAATTTTAAAGATGGCTGCCATGGTGGCCATATTGGACATCAGATACACCCCATTCTCATTTAGGACCAACTAAACATCATAAGTCTTTTAGTGAGAACCCCACATCAATACAACTTTCTGTTCAAGATGATAAGATTTTCAAGATGGCTGCCATGGTGGCCATATTGGACTTAAGATTGGCATCATTTTCATTTGGACCAACTAGACATAATAAGAAGTCTTTTAGTGAAAACCCCATGTTGATATGACCATCCATTCAGTAGATGTAGCGATAACAAGATTTTCAAGATGGCTGCTGTGGCAGCCATATTGGACCCCAGATCAGCACCATTTTTATTTAGGACTAGCTAGACATGATAAGAAGTCTTTCAGTGAAAACCCCATGTTGATATGACCATCCATTCAGGAGTAGTAGCATTAGCAATATTTTCAAGATTGGTGCGATGGCAGCCATATTGGATGACATATCAGCATCATTTTTATTTAAGACCAAGTAGACATCATAAGAGGTTTTTCAGTAAAATACCCATGTTCATATGACCATCCATTCAGGAGGAGTAGCGATAACGAGATTTTCAAGATGGCGGCCATACTGTATATAAAATCTGTAACATTTTCATTTAGGACCAACTAGAAATCATAAGAAGTTGTTTAGTGAAAACCCCATGTTGATAAGGCCACCCATGTAGGAGGAGTAGCAATAACATGATTTTCAAGATGACTGCCATAGTGGCCATATTGGACTTAAGATTGGCACCATTTTCATTTAGGATGAAATAGACATCATAAGAAGCCTTTCAGTGAAAACCCCATGTTAATATGACCATCTATTCAGGAGGAGTAGCAATAACACGATTTTCAAGATGGCTGCCATGGTGGCCATATTGGATGTTAAATCTGCACCATTTTCATTTAGGACCAAGTAGACATCATATGAAGCCTTTCAGTGAAAACCCCATGTTGATATGACCATCCATTCAGGAAGAGTAGCAATAACAAGATTTTCAAGATGGCCATTGTAACGGCCATACTGGCTGTCTGAGCAGCACCATTTTCATCTAGGACCAACTAGACCATGGGATGAATGTGTGTGTGTACAGTTTCATGGCAATCCTCCAAGTAGTTTAGGAGGAGTAGTGATAACAAACCTGTGCTAGCAGACTGACGGAAGACGGACAACAGACCATCCCATAAGCTCTTCTGGTCTATGACCAGTAGATATAAAACCACAAATCCAAGTACTGATGAATACGTAATTTTGGGAAAACCACAAAAATGTATACAAAAATAAACAAATTCACAGTACATGCATATCTAAATGATCTCCAAACTTACTAACATCTATGAAAACTTGAAGCCACTTTTAGCCAACTGACAATGTGATGTGTGGCATAACTGTAATGTACAAAGCAACAGGTGAAGATCTTACAAATATGGCGAGATCCTATGCATTGGGAATGTCACTGATTGTGGAAAAGAAAGTGAGTATAAAAAGGCAGGTTAAGGTGTCTAGCTTTTGATACGAAGTACTGCACATGGCAAGTATAATTTTCCTACAATTTATCACAAATGAAGGCAAAAAGTGTTTGAAAAATCAGAGTTAAAAACAGTAGTCTATTTTTCGATAGCAATGGCCAACAATGGAATGTTTTAAAAGAAAATATAAATTCTCTCTCATTCAAATACTATGTGATCCCTTCTTTGGAGGTCATCCCATCTGCACTTAGCTCCCATTACCTTGGGATGATATAGCCAATAATGTGTTTAAAGTGCCATTAAAACAACAACAACAAAAATCTTCACTAGTGGTGGGGGAGATGGGGGCAAAACTTGTTTAAAAAAAAAAAATTGCTGATCAGGACTAAGTCAGTCTACGATAGTGTATTTTTTCATAAAAATATATTTCCTTTTTTAGAATTAGATAAAGAATTATCTGCAGTGCAATGAAATATTATGAAAAGAATAAAGCTTGGAATCTAAAACAAAAACTCACAGATATACAACAGAGATTTCTTTCACCACTTTAAATGAAGCTCAATTTAATAGCTGACTAGCAAAGTTATACATTTCAAAGTACACAGACTAGTGTAAAAGGAAATGCCTTAGTAATATACTATTAAATGCATGAAACACTGTTTAATTACACAGCATACAAACATGTGCAAAACGTTTTAAAAAACATTACAATATCATTATTATGACTTTGCATACAAATTAAGAAACTGTACAATTTACCCCTTAATACTCAATAACAATGTAACAATGTAGGAAATAACTTGGATGGGAATCCAGCTGTAATGAATAACTAGACATTACACACAGTAACTTATAACTGATAAGCCTGGCTGTGAGTGACGAATTGCATACTTCCCATGGTTTTCCCTCTAATATTATCCCAAGTGCTTTTCCCTCCCAAAAAGAGGGGATTACGTTATCCTGCCAATCCAGGCATGTGTGTACGAGTAATGTCATACAATTCCTCCTCTGCCAATCAAGATGGAGACTTCAAACCTTAAGATATGATTAAGGGTGGTCTGTAGAGGTGCACAACAGTTTAAAAAAATTTAAACTGCCCCTGGGCTAGGCTAGGAGTGGTGTGGAGACAGTTTTACATAAATTCAAAATAACTCCCAAATCATGAGACTACCATGGTTCAGAATTGGTGTGTGTCATTATCAACCAGAGTGTCAACATACATCAAATAGTGGTTTGAATGGGATACCTTGTTTATGCACAAGGGGCATACAGTTATAGCCTCTGGGTCACAATTAAAAACGATTGAGATCTCCATTATGTAACTGTACATACACTTATCAAGCATGAAACATCAACTCCAGATATGCAACTGAATTTTTACCATGGCTCTATTCTTACCCCCTGGGTCAAAACAGAGAGACTATGTAGATCCTCACCCTATAACTATATATACACTTACTGGGCATTACAAGACAAATTTACACATGAAACCAACATAACTGGCCTTGAAGTCCATCACTAACCTCCATGAATCATAACTTGGAAGCTTGAGATCTCCATCTTGTAACCATAAAGACACTTAAAGATCATCAAAAGAAAGATTTAAACAAGCAAATGACATTGGCCCCAGGTTTATCCCTACTGTCAGGCACATAGCTTCTGGGTTGTAGCTTAGAAACTACCGAGATGCCTACATTATCACCATTTAAAAAAACAAATTCAGATATGTGACTAAAATTGACTCCTGAGTCTATGCTTACTCACATGGGACTGGACCCTAGGGTCAAAGATTTGGGAGGTGGGGTAAGGGAATGGCACAAAGTTCTGTGTGGGGGAATATGTCATACAAACTTTCAAGTCACAATTGCAAATTATTACTGACATCAAACTTAACAAAATGATTTTTTTTGCACAACTATACTTGACAAACATACCCTTAACTTCTACTTCTGTATTAAGAAAGGTAGTTATAGATAAAATCAATCTTTATGCATTGCAACTGTTTCTTTGATGTATATACAGCAATGTCGCTAACAATTTGCCAATGTGCTCCCAATCTAATCTTTGCTATTCAATTCAAAATTGACATATCATAGTTGATACAAACTTTTAATTTCATTTACATTTTAATCCATATCAAGCAATGTACTTTATCTTAAAGTGTTGAATAGTGCAAATTGCTATACCTAGAGAAAAGTGGATTGTTTTTAAATATTTCAACAAAATTCAATTTCATATTAAACACTTAGAAGTACTAATCACAAAGTTTAATTATATGAAAGCAAACAGATTAGTAAAATATTTTTAGAGTAAATCCTGAAATATGTAGCCTGAAACTGAATTTCAGTCATAAAAAACCCAACAGAATTGACACTTTATGCCATTTTACTAGACATTCTGGATTATACTGACCAAGTAAAGTGAAGAAAAAGGGTAAAGATTTTGTTGATATCATATGAAACTGTTTCCATTACATTATACTGTTGGTTCACATCGTGAAATTACTATATCAAGACTAAGTGAAACAAATTATTCATGGAAGACCCTCAAACCCAAAAAACTATTGGCTTTGTATCTAAGGACACGGACACACACACACACATGCATGCACACACACACACACACACACACACACACACACACACACAGAGAGTTTGTTTCTAATCTGATAATGGTAGCTTTATATTCTGAACTTGGGATATCATTTATGATTGATTCAAAACAACTGACTTGCTGTCTTTCTTGCCTACAGGATTCACAATACCGCACTTGTGCAGATTGGAAAAACAAATTAAAAACAAGTTGAGGGGTTGCACCAGTTGCCACACTGAAACATGCTTTTTTGTTTAATACTTCATTTTGATTATGTGCAGTATGTTTGTTAGTAGCTATGCAGCAGTTTTTAGGTGCAGAAAAAAAAGTTCCTTACATTCATGTGTACTATTCATAAACGATACAAGTTTTCTGTTTAGCAAATGGTTTCATGCTGCTAGTGCAGTTCCTCCACAAGCATTTAAACATGTAAAAACAAATCTGCACCAGACTGTTGTTGACAGGTAAAAAATGTAAAAACATATTTTGTACCAGACTATTGTTGACAGGTAAAAATGTAAAAACAAATTTGTACCAAACTGTTGTTGACAGGTACAAATTTAAAAACAAGTTTGTACCAGACTGTTGTTAATAGGTAAACATTGTTATGTATGATGTTTATATAATATTATAAATATTTTAGGAAATTATAAATGTTTCTTCGCTTTGATATTTGCTTAAGTCTTAATGTTTATCGGGAAAAACATGTTTAACTAGTGTCCTTGAATTAGGTTGTTTTGATCAATATGTTTTCTCAATTTGAAGGTCAAGGTTGAATTTTGTTTACAGGTAGAATTCCATTAAGATGACTCATATTCTAGAACATTCTGTCATGTGACCAATCTTTATATATGCCATGTTTGGTGGACATTTATTCAGTTTTGACATTACCATCAGTCTTGTAAAGAGCTATTACAGTTGTGAAAATTCATTACAAATTCTAAGAGAGGAATTATTTTAAATATTCATTGGATTATAACAGTGCTCATAAACTTTTGGATTTTGGATTTTTAATTGATGATTTTGGAATTTATGTGAACTTATTCAGATATTTTGGAATACTTCATTTTGACATCAGCACATCAAGATTACTAGTACATCAGGACTTTGGAGACCATTAGTACATCATAACATTCAAGGACACAGCCGTGAATTCGGAACATTCTATATTTAGGACTTGTGATTAGAACAATCATTCTTATTGGATTATTAGGATTTCAAAACACATTACTGTAAGTGACTTTTTGATTTTTCATTTTAATTATCTAGTAATAAATTGCTTGTTGATTTTTACTTGATTTGTTGGTTTCACTTTCTTTCTGTTACATTTTTCTTAGACCATAGAGTCGTAACAACATGTAAAAACAAATCTGTACCAGATTGTTGTTCACATGTAAAATATGTGGTCCCTGCAAATACTGTCAATCAAAACACTTTAGCAACATTACATTTTCACAAAAACAATCAACTCTGTATGTTAGCACAATTAAATTTCTGCAAATGACAGATAGGCAACACTGTAGCATATACTTTGGGAATATTTTTTTTAGAATTTCTCCATTAAATTCATTAAAACTGTGGTTTAGAGTATTTGTACAGATCACAAATACAACCAAGAAGTTGTATATAAGATATATATAGTCCAGTCTCATTAGTCCAGCTCCGACTCTCATTAACAAGTCTTCACATTTCTAATTTAAATTCTCCCCCTCAGCCCTCAATGCCCTTTCCACTGTCCACAGTGCTTTTTTAGCCCCTCCCCTCTGCCCTTCAAGACCCTGACCATGCCTCTTTCCATATCACCAAAACACCTTCTTAAAACTTTGTTATTTTCTATTTAATCCACTTTTTTAGATTTCAATTAGGATAAAAATATATAAGTGCTCTTTTGTCTGTTTCTACTTCCAAAAACAAATGAAATTGAAATTTTATTATTGGCATCAAGTCCTTTTCACACAAAAAATGATCTTTGTTCCACAAAGTGCCTCTACCTTCAACAAAAGTGTTATTTCTGCTAAAAATTCCCCTCTTCCCCTATACTCAGTAAGAAATTCGTATCTGAAGCACTGACAAATTGTGTTCATTTGACTTCTATTACATCCATCCCTCTCATATTGTCTTATTAGATGAATGGAAGTTGTATTGATGAGACCAGACTGTACATACAACACAGTTGTTTTGATGAAATCAGATTGTACATACAATACAGTTGTATTGATAAAATCAGACTGTACACACAATACAGTTGTATTGATAAGACCAGACTGCACATACAATACAGTTTTATTTATGAGACCAGACTGTACATACAATACAGCTGTATTTATGAGACCAGACTGTACATACAATACAGTTGTACTGATGAGACCAGACTGAACATACACTACAGCTGTACTGATGAGATCAGACTGTACATACAACACAGTTGTTTTGATGAAATCAGACTGTACATACAATAGTTGTATTGATGAGACCAGACAATACAGTTGTACTGATGAGACCAGACTGTACATACAATACAGTTGTATTGATGAGACCAGACTGAACACACAAATACAGTTGTATTGATCGAGACCAGACTGAACATACACTACAGCTGTACAGATGAGATAAGACTGTACATACAACACAGTTGTTTTGATGAAATCAGTCTGTATATATAACACAGTTGCATTGATGAAATGAGACTGTACATACAACACAACTGTATTGATGAAATCCGACTGTACATACCATACAGTTGTATTGGTGAGACCAGACTGTACATACAACACAGCTGTACTGCTGAGACCAGACAGCACATACAAGACAGTTGTATATATGAGACCAGACTGTATGAACAAAATACACAATACAGCTGTATTGATGAGACCAGGGTGTACACATGATACAGCTGTACTGATGAGACCAGACTGAACACACACTACAGTTGTATTGATGAGATTAGACTGTACACACGACACAGCTGTACTGATGAAATCAGACTGTACATGTGATGCAGTTGAATTGATGAGACCAGACTGTACATAGAATACAATTGTATTGATGAGATCAGACTGTAGACACAATACAGCTGTATTGATGGGATCAGACTGTACATACAACACAGTTGTATTGATGAAATCAGACTGTACATACAACACAGTTGTATTGATGAGACCAGACTGTACATACAATTGTTGTATTTATGAGATCAGAGAGTAAATACATCACAGTTTTACTGATGAAATCAGACTTTACATACAATACAGTTGTATTGATGAGACCAGACTGTAGATACAATACAGTTGTATTGATGGGATCAGACTGTACATACAACACAGTTGTATTGATGAAATCAGACTGTACATACAACACAGTTGTATTGATGAGACCAGACTGTACATACAATTGTTGTATTTATGAGATCAGAGAGTAAATACATCACAGTTTTACTGATGAAATCAGACTTTACATACAATACAGTTGTATTGATGAGACCAGACTGTAGATACAATACAGTTGTATAGATGAGACCAGACTGTATGGACAAAATATACAATACAGCTGTATTGATGAGACCAGACTGTACATACAATACAGTTGTATAGATGAGACCAGACTGTATGGACAAAACATACAATACAGCTGTATTGATGAGACCAGACTGTACATACAATACAGTTGTATTGATGAGATCAGACTGTACATACAACAATGCACATTGTATAAACAGCTATACAGCTATAAAAAATACTGTATTTCACCTGAGGGAATGATGTACCCATCACAAAGCAACAAATGTGCATGAAAATAAAAAAAAGATTATAGGATTAACAAATAGTTTATAATGTTAACTTTCTTATGTCAAAAGAAAATTATAGACTAATGTCACATTTGAGTTTGCTATATGAGGTGACATGTCAAGGTTATCATTACACCAATCTGGTCGGTTACTATCAGTGCTATCTACAACTTTACAATATTAATATCATTTTCTTCATGTAGGACTTGGAAGCAGTTTTTACAGCTTGCAACATTAAAATACTTGTGAAAACTGAGATATAAAATGGAATCACCTTTCTAATATTGTAAATATGTGGCCATATATTATTTTTAAGAATGGAGATTTCTCCTTGCATGTCAGTCTTGCTTCAGCCTCACATCTTCAAACACAAGTTATTAAAAGCAAGGCATGCTTATTCACAATAAAACAGGAAACTAGTAGGAATGGTGCACCTAAGGGACAACTGTATAGATCAAGGCTAGTGTGTACAAGTAGAAATTTAAGGCCTCTAAAATTTTTACCTTTTGAGTTACATTGCTGTTAATTAACTGACTGAACCTCTCAAATATTTATAAATCACTGGAGTTGAAAGTTGAAAAAAAGAGGAGTGTGGGGTGGAAAAAATTTGATTTCTGACCTCTCAACTGAGATTCTTAATAGCAACTGCTTTAATACAGTTTTATGTGGGAGCACAATGTATGACATCCTAATACGTAAAATATGTACAAAATATAAAACCAACTCGAAGAAAAAAAAAAGATATTGACAACTAGTATCGGTAAAGCAAAGTCCACCTAATGCTAAACCATTTACTTCTAACATCAATCATTTTAAAAGAAGAATAATACTGACTAAAACATTTCATATCTGAATTAAAAATATTCAATAGAATGTTTTGTTCCTTGGGATGAAGACACCACTTTTTCAACTTCATACTAGAATAAACCAACAAGCAAAAGCGAGGAATTGATATCCCTCGCTTTTTGTTGGCTTCATTAATATCAAGCTGCCTATAAAATTTGGTTGAAATTCAATAATAATTAAGGGAGTTATTGTGCAGAAACTAAACTGTGAGAGTCTGATGATCAATGGCTACAACTCAGCTAAATGATGCAGACTACTGACAATCAAACTCTGCCAAGGTTTCATGAAAATCATGCTGCATATCAAATTTGGTTGAAATCCAATAATAATTAAGGGAGTTATTGTGCAGAAATGAATGTTTGTGGGTCTGGCAATAAGAGCTATAACTCCACGCATTGATGACGCAGAATGCTGACAATTAAAATCAGGTAAGTCTCACAAATATCAATCAGCATACCAAATAAGGTTGAAATCCAATAATAATCAAGGGATTTATTATGCGGGAAAGAAAAAGGTTAGGTCTGGCAATCAGCTCTGCTAAACAATGATTTCAAAGTTTGACAATGAAACTCAGTCAAGGTCACATCAATATCTAGTTGCAGCATACCAAATTTAGTTGAAATCCGTTAATAATTAGGGGAGTTATTGTGCAGAAACAAAAGTGGTTGGGTCTGACAATCAGGGGCTATAACTCTGCTAAATGATGATGCAGAGATCTGACAATCACAATCATCCAAGGACTCATCAATACCAAGCTGCAAACCAAATTTGGTTCAAACCTAACAAGAATTAAGACAGTTATTGATCAGAAACTAAAGTGGCCGGGTCCAATAATCAGGAGCTATAACTCTGCTAAATGCTGATGTAGAATGCTGACAATTGAATTCAGTCAAGGTCTCGTAAATATCACGACTTACCAAATTTGTTTCAAATCCAATAATAAAGTGATTATGCAGAAACTAAAGTAGGTGGATGAAGGGAATAAAGGATGGAAGGAGGAATAGACAGGCTAAATCAATGTCTTCCATTCTCTATGATTAATGGGGTATAACATTTTTTTTTATCAATGTTGCATATCTAGATCTTTACTTCATCCTTGCTGGATTCATTTAGACAGAACTTGACAAACTCAATGCAGGCCTGCATGTAGGCTTCACGATGCACCCTAAGGTGGCTGACATGACCTGTATCATCCCACCTAGCACTGTCGACATGTACCCCCAGGCTCTGGCGATATTGTATCATTTTCTCGATATCCTGGTATGGAATAATCTCATCAGCTTCAGAGTATAGGTACAACTGTGGCCAGTGATAGCTATCATGTAAGAGGTTATCATATACATAGTGTGGACTATACTCTAGGGACTTAGGATTGTACAGCTTTATGAACATACATTTCAAACCTGTCCAAAATAAGTACATGTATATGCCAATGACCAAGAAGATTTTTATCATGAAATTACTGTGTGTGGAAATTGCAAAGGCTTTTGCTGCCTGATGCAGTCGCCGTTGTCCAGGGGCGCTGTCGATGATAACACCCTTCACCTTAAGCTTTATAAATTTCTTCTCTTTATCCTCATGAAGAACTTTTAAAATGTTTGTGTAGACATAACTTCCATTATTGCTGAAGATGTGGAAGAAGATGGGGTTGTCCTCTAGGCTGTAGTCTTGAAGGAGATCCAACAGTTTACTGGCCACAATTGGTAGCAGTTCCGTCTTGAAGAAGGAGATTTCCTTGGGAGCTGTGTAACGTACAGTGATGCAGCTGAAATAGAAATGTAAATAGTACAAAATGTTCATATTATCAGTTCTAAAGCAAAACCTTCTCAGAAGATTAGGAAATGCTTCAGAACACTGAATATTTTATGTCATAACACACACATGCACTGATTAGAGGACCATAATGAAAATTTTTCATAAAGACCTTCTTATTTAATTTCAATTAAAACAAAGTAAATAAACTAAAAGATTTTAAGTCAAGGTCATAGAGGAGTCAATAGGTGAAACGTCTAAGCAACACCAATATTGCCTATTTTCATAGATGAACAGTCAAATGAACCTGCATGCAAGTTTCAGTTCAACTTGTTGACTTTTCAGATAGTTGGCAAAAATATAAAAGTCTAGGTCATCATTATCAACTGATCAATACCATATATACTCATGAGTAAGTCAGATTCAACTGCAAACTGTACAGACCCAGATCTGTCATCATATAATGCAGATCTGAGTCTCAGCAGTTTGTTAGTAGTAATCAGTAAAAAAACAACATAGACCCTGATCTGCTGGCTGATTATGTGATGGCAGATAGGGGTCTATCTTGTTTGCATTTGGACCTGACTTATAAGCAAGTATAGACAGTACTTTTCTTTTCATATAGCTATATCTTGTTTCATCTGAATATGATATTTTGTAAAAAAGAAAAACAAACAAAAATTCTTGTACATAAGATGAACTGAGGGCAGATCATTTTAACATTGTGGAGTAGGGCAACCTCAATGATGAAGTTTTTTTCAATTTGAGAACTGAAGTTCCCTAAATACATGTATGTCATTAGTAGACATCTGGGAATTGAATACTCATACATATTTCAAAAATGGACAAAACAAAAGATTTCTAATTCAATTAGTGAAAGTTATTTTGGGTGGCTTTATCTCCTGCTGTTATGTATATATTGTCATATTATTTTCACCTTTAATTTTTTTGCTAAAAATTTTCTAAAGGGAAGAAATTAGAAAATCACTATATTTGACTTCAGTTTCTGAATCATTAAGCATGGCTTATTCTTTACTTTGACCAATCAGGGTTTTATCCTGATGAAATCAAGTTTTCAAACATCAAAGGCATTAGTTATAGAGATAGAAGAAATAGGGACAAACAGAGTAATATAAAGACAAACATGAGGAATGGTGATCAGTTTACTCACATAAATACACCCCTGACTTTCTTGCATCCCACCCCTACTCCCATGATGGAGTCTAGTCAAAGAAGTGCAATAACTCTTCCAAAAATAGTAAGTACAAAGATTAATCAACATGAACATTTTCTGACAATGACAAGAAATATGTACCAAATTTTACAGCAATTCACTGAAAACTGTGAGGGTTGTTCCATTCACACATTCTGTCATGTATTCATAAAGCTTTAAGTCAAAATGGGCAATAACTCTTACTAAAATAAAAGAATCACATTGATTTGTCAATATGTGTATCTTTTGATGTTGACCATACTATATACCAAGTTTACATAGAAATCAATTTTAAAAAAACTGTAAGCCAAGTTGCATTTACAAGATTCTATCATACACTGCATAAACATGCAAGACAAAAAGGGCAATAACTTTTACAAAAATTGTGGGAGGAAAGTGATTTGTTGATACACGCAACTTCAGATGATAATCATAACATGTATGAAGTTTCATGACAATTAATGGAAAACTGTGAGCATCCTGATTTGTTTATATGAGCATCTTCAGATGATGACCATAATATGTACTAAGTTTCACAGTGATCCATCAAAAACTGCAGGACTAGATGCATTCACAAGAATTTGTCATACACTGCATTCTGCTGCAAGATAAAATGGGGCAATAACTCTAATGAAAACTGGGGGTGCAAAGTGACTTTTAATATGCACATCTTAAGATACTAAACATAACATATACCAAGGTTCATGGCAATCCATTGAAATCTGTGAAACTATTTGCATTCACAAAACTGTATCATACAATACATCTAGCTCCAAGTAAAAAAGGCCAATAACTCAAATAAAACTGCTGGAGCTCTGTATTTGGTCAACATTTTCACATTATGACTGTAATATATATCAAGTTCCACAGCAATCCACTAAAAGCTGGAAGACTTGTTGTGTTCTCAAGATTCTGAAATACTGCTAGGGGGAGATTCAGGTTAAATAGTTGCCCTATAATTGTTATTTCACCCAAATGTGCAGAAAAAGCAAAGCTGGCTTTGCCTTGAGTCAATGTCTTCACAACCCCTTTCAGTTTGATGATTATTTATGTTTCCAATTACATATCAATCTACAAAATTCTGCAAAAAATTCACACATGATGCTTGCAGTAATTAAAATTTCAGGCATTTGTAGCCCAACAATGAACAAATTCTTATTCCATGGAGGTTTAAAGACTGATTGAAAGTAATTGTAAAGTTTATTTCATATTTCACACTGTAAAAGTACACAGAGAGAGCTTATAACCCAATACCTGTACTCATTTTCGATAGTAATCTATTTTTGAGATTAGTGTGTTTTGCAAAACAATTTTGCTGATTCAAAACTAAGAAAAATGTTACTATTTTCATAAAGTTCAATAAATATTCATTATGTTTTTATATTATCTGGCTTAAAGGTTTACTAAAATGACTAGTTCTCCCTATTTTTCCACTGGTTCAACCTATTCTGACACAGGAGAGAAGTCACTTTGTCCTAAAATCTGAATCCAGTGTGAACCATGTATGCTGCATTCAGCTGGAAGACCAAAATGGGCAACTTTAACAAACTTGCAGAAGCAGCATGATTTGTCAATATGTACATCTTCTGATGATGTCCATAACATTTACCAAGTTTCATGGCATTTCAATTAAAACTGTGCAACTAGTTGCAACTCAAAAAGGGGCAAGAACTCTAAAAAAAATTGTGGGAATGATGTGGTTTGTGAATATGTGCATCTTAATAATATGACAATAATGTATCGTAACTTTCACAACAATCCATCCAAAATTGTGAGACTAGCTGCATTCACAAGATTGTGTGATGGATCTAAGTCAGATAGATGGACAGTCACAAGGAATCTTATATACCCCGCCTCTAAAGATAAAGATATAGATATTCTAATGGTGAAGCCTTTACTTTTCAATAGATATAAGGTAATTTCTAATCCATCCCATTCCCATGCCATGTAAGGAGAAAGAAACCAAAAATTGAATTTTCCCATATAACTGAACAATGTAGTCTCAGATCCGTCATCACATTATGTTCCAACAGATCCGATCTGCCATCACATAATATTCCAACAGATCCGATCTGTCATCACATAATATTCCAGCAGATCAGATTGCCATTACATAAACTTCCAACAAATAAGGTTTTATGTGATTTGTCTGAAATCATTAATAGAAAGAACAGCTTAGACTCAATATGTGCCAGCAGATCCAGGTTTAAGCCTGTTTGCAGTTGTATATATGTTGTAAAGAAAGTAAACATGGTAAGTACCATATATACTCACATATTAGCCGGGTCCAAATGCAAACAACATAGACCCTGATCTGCCGTCGCATAATGTTCTGGCAGATCAGGGTCTATGTTGTTTGTTTTACTGATTAGTCCTTACAAACTACATAGACCCAGATCTACCAGCACATTACGTGACAGCAGATCTGGGTCTATGCAGTTGATATTAGTTTATACATGAGTATATACGGTAAGTAGGTGGAGGAGTGGTATGAACACTTACATTTCATTTTACAGCAATAGTTAAGAGTGTTATCAAGCAAATTACTGCTTTATCTCCAGTCTCCCTAATTTCCTCTTCCTGATCATGTTTACAACAGTTGTCTCTTTTAAAGTACTTGAACACCCCTGTACTTGTCTATGAGTGCAAACCAAAGTGCACATGACAGATATGTTAAATTTGTAGAAAAACAAAGTTGCAAAAATACAGTAAATCTAATTAGTTTATCTTCCATCTGAACTATCTGACTATAATTAGAATATGAAATCAAAAATGGGTTGATTTACTGATGACTCTCAAAAGTCAACTGCTTATCCAGTTGTTCCAACAAGTCAGGTGAACAGCATAGACCTGGATTCAGCACTGTATTATATTACAGGACCTACTGTGAAGGTTTGTAATACAAATTTCAGGAGTACAGATGGAGTATTTTAAGGAAAATTTTTATTTATAAAATACTGAAGATAAGATGCTCAAAGTAATTCAAAAACTCCAACCTACAGTAAGCATATAGACATTGTTTAAACAAGTTTTCTTCCACAAATTCTAGGGCCTCAGGTGGCCGAGTTGTCTAAGGCGCTCGCCTTTACAGATCACTGACATCTCACCTATGTTTGCATTGGTTCGATTCTGGCTCAGCCAGCATGGGTATGTGCGAAAGCTTGCCAGTAGCTTCCTGTGGGTCGGTGGTTCTTCCCAGGCTCTTTCTCCACCAAATATACTGGTTTGTATGTATAGGCTACCATGTGCTGAAAAATGGCATTAAACCCACAAAACCAAACCAAACCAATCCACAAATTCCTCCTGAACTTGATACATTTATAAAATAACTGAGTGACTTTTAAGAGTTTATTCTGGGCAAGCATACTCGTATTTACCTAACTGGAGATTTTTCAACCCTCATTTAATAAATGTTTGTGCACGTATATATGTTTATTAGTTTTTTTTTTAAATAAAAAAATAAAAATATTTCAGTTTAAAAAGCCTTTGCTAACAATATGACCATGGGAGACAATGTAATGAGTATTTGACTGTTCTGATAGGTTAAAGTGACTGCATGAATGTCTGAAACAAAAAATTCTTCTCTATTTGTTTTGCAATGTTTCTAGTGAGAGCAAAACCCAGTGTTTCTGTTAATAGTGCTTTCTGTAAGATTCTGAAAGTTCAGAGCCACATCATCTCCAAAAGTTAGGGTCCGGAACATAGGAAACTGTTAAGTTCATTTGGCAAACTGAGCATCCAGGACCAGAAATTGGGATTCATAGAAGCAGGAGCTCTCACTACAGAAAGATCTCATCAGATTTATAGACTATGCATCCAGAACTTGTGGCTTCTGAAAAATCAGGAGTCCCAGCCAAAAATCATGAGTACCAGTCTATAAACTAAAAGTCCTTTCAATAAAACAACCCAGATGTAACTCCACAACTTTTTTAATATTTGCCATTAATTTTCAAGGAAGTAGTTCTTTAAAATCTGTATGCTGTATAGATACTTCTGGCAAAAATGCTTTCTGACCTGATCATTATATCCACAAAAATTAAAATTAAATGTTCAGAAAATTTATTTTAAAAAAACATTCGACAAAGTTTTACAAATAAAATATTTAAACATTTTCTTTCTCTTACAATAATTATCTGCATATTTTTTGTTGCAAAAATCTCTAAAGTAATGCAATAGTTTGTTATGGTCCCTCCCAGAATGATTTTAACCCTTACACACATTGAACAGTTATACAACTGTTCAATGTTTTAAGAAATAATACTGAAGTAAGCCAATTACACATTAGTCACTGTGATAGATACTTGACATAGGTCATTCATGCACTTACTAAGTACAGTCTACTCCTGTTTATCTGAAGAAGTCTGTAGCATAGAAACTCCCTGAATAAATGTGATTGTCAGATAAACAAATTTTACATAAAGACAGTGTTAATTGTTTGACACTTCTGTTTTGTTTACCTATTCCCAATCAGGCTTAATTAGGTGAGAGGTAACTGCAATGCTCCCTGAATTGCTGGAAATATATATACACACATATTTCATATCCAAATGAAGATGTTGGAGTTGGAACATAAAACTGTCAGTTAAAAACATATCGTTTTCAGTAACAAAAGAACAGTTTCAGAAAATTTTGTTGTATAAACACGATTGTTGGCTAAATGGAGGCTGGATAAAGTCAAGCTGACTATATGTTTTCAATCTGTTGTGCTTACAGAGTGGAGGTAATTCAGCTTCACAGAAAGAAACTAACGGAAGTTTGTTCCTGATGAGATTTCTGCACATTTATGAAATAAATTATCTCTAAAGATGGGACTTGTTGTCATAGCATTCTTTTGTGAGTAATTGATGTGTTAATGCATATGCAGCCTCATCAGTTGTATACTTAACTGTTAATTTGGGAATCACACATAGAGGATTATCACAGTTAACTTGATTTCAACTGATTGTTAAATTAAGATGCAAACACCTGAAAAGGGCCAAATGGGTCTCACACTCACACAAAGGAGTGACACTGGCCTCTTTAAGCTTTACACTGATTGTAGTCAATTTGATAGGAGCTTCAAGAGGATATTCTATGTATATTGAGGACTCAGAGATATGTGTAATGGACATCGGAGCAGAAAACTTGAGAATGTGTCTTTAGATCTGATAATATCCTCAAATTAAAATGCACTCAAAAGCACAAACATTGGAACTTCAACCACCCCACCCCACCCTTGTATAGATGCTGGCAGTGCTTTTCGTTGCTTAGCCTTTCAATAGCACTCAGAACGGAATTCCAGGTGTACAGTTTGGTGTGGATGAATGTCAAAGAATTCAACTGAAAAGGCAATATCACTTCTTTCTCTGTTGGACAAGTAAATGGATTTAATACTCTAGATATACTGTGGTACTTTTTAATGCAGGAGACCTACTCAGTACACTGGGAACTGGTGTTTTGCACATGAAACAATTCGCCCCTAGTCATTCTGCGTTTCCCCTTTCAATATTATGTAAGTGGAGTTGTTAAGTGTCAGTTATTTATAGATTCAACCCTGAGAGTCGAACTTAAAAAACCAAGAATGAATGTACATTTGTTATCAAACCAATCTGAGATGCTCAAATCTAAGTGACTGAACATTTCATTTTTGCAGGTGGGGTGTGGGTGTGGGGGGACCTGCGAGTTTTTGAAGAAAAAAAACATTTTGGTTCTCTAATACCTTTGAAAAATATTCTTGTTCTGATTTATAGCCCCCCCACCCCTAATATATCCAGGGTTCTCCACGGGATTTTGAAAGCTGCAGTCCAGGACTGCTTTCTTTAAAAAAACTGTGGTCTTAGCACTAAAACTAGGAGTCCCAATAACAACACTTTTTTTCACCTTGCAGTAATTCAAAACATTATGAGTGTGTTGTTGTGTCACCAAAATATGTCATCAGACTGCTAATGCTCATTCATTGTGAAATATTTAGTATTATAAAAAACAAATGAAACATAAGGCACCTGATAACTGTGATAATTGTGATTGTTTGTGATGTTACAATAATTCTCAATGGCTTTACCTTGCAATTATTTTTGCAGCTAGAAGGAATCAAGGAAAAGATTACACTTCTTTTTCAATATTAATTTATTTAATTAGCTTAATTCCATTTCAGATCAATAAATTTGCCAAGACATTGAAGAAGAAACAAATGTCCAAATTCCATTCACTTTTTTTCATTTCATCTTTAGGCAAAACATACTACAATGTAGTATGTTGTGTTGCTGAAAGACTAAATGAAAAAAAGTACATTCACTTTTTTCTTAAACAAACTTTAACAAATTTCTCCACAGCAGGTTTAGGATCAAAATCCTTAAGTTCTGGACCTTCCTCCATCACCCTTATCAATGTTGTTTCAGTTTCTTCTTTTTAAATGCCCACAACCATTTGCCTTGATGCGATTATGTGATGAAAAACCTTGCTCACAAGCCACTGATATTATAGGTGAAACCAGCAACACTTCAGCTAAAACAGAATAAAACTAATAATGTTCCATTGTTTACTTGTTTTTCACCCCATTGGAATGTCCTATTCCATGATTCATTCCACGAATCTCTCTCAGTCTCTTTGGTGTTCTGTTTTCTTTATAAAAACTAGATGCATCTACTAATTTCTGTCGGCTAGTCTTGCGCGAATTGTGCTCATCATACGCCCTTGTGCTTGGCACCAAAAAAAGTATGTAAAGTAACCATCTGAACAGGACTCGTATGATAATCATTTGAAAACGAAAGCATATCTGTCCTAACACTGAAAAACAGCTGATTTTATGACGATTTATGATGATTAACATTCAAGTTTGTATTCCTCCGACAAACAAAATAAATCTAAAAATCTTGGCACTATTTTTCTAAATATGGTATAAAATGAAATGCAAGTGTTCCAAATATCACATAAGGATTTATAATATGATGGATTATAACTGTTCTGAGTAATGCTTTTCAAAGAGGTGTCAAAGCACATGCACATGTAATTAGTCTTTTGATCAAAATGATCATCAGGCACTGAAAATTGATTAACAGGTGTTGTAATCTCCTTGTCTGCTAAGATCTAATTTATGTGGCATCATCTAATCCCATTAAAATCATTTCAACTACATGATTGATACTAACTTTTTAGAAACGTATCAAATAAAAGAGAATTCTGCCGACAAAAAAGCTTGCATACTGAGGACTGAGCTGTTGGAATTTTCATGCATCAAAAAATAAAAAGAATGTATACTTTTACATGGATTTCGGCATCCTGGAGAACCCTGATATCCATTATATTATTTTTTTTAAAAAAAATTATCAAGAGGTAAAAGAAAAAAATTATTCTGACTCAAAATAAAATCCCAGGTGCACCCCACTCCTGAGAAAATTAAATGGTCGGGTACTAAGACTAACATGCAGGGAAATTGGAAACTTCCTACTTAGCCCACCAAATATCACCTGTTCACTATTGTTATTAGAATTAGATTTTTAGTGCACTGTAAGATCATGAGGTAGATTTGCCAGAGAAGCTCATCCATGGTGCACATTTGGTAAACCGCACTGCACCAGCATTTCATTATTAACACAGGAAATAAAGGTAACCTTTTATTGGCAAAAGATGTGACATGCATTGGTGTCATTTATGTCTACATTTAGGTCAAATTATTAGAAAAATGAATTTTTAATTTGCATAGTAATTGTGCACCATGGGTTTTTAAACCACTTGAAAAAATGTGTATGCAAGATACATAAATAAAAATGTAAATTTATATACTCTCAGTACATTTAGAAATGTATAGCTACTAATTGAACTAAATAAATTTTTTCATTTACCGATTCTGATACCTAAAAATTGAAAATGAAATAAATTCACTGACATTATCCTTGTCACTATCAATCATAAAATTACTCCAAAAAATATCAAAATGGAGGGGAAAAATTTATATTCCTTTTGGTACTGATATTAGCACAATATACAATATTAACTTAAAATAGAAACAGTAGAAAATATAAATTGCTTTCCAAAAGAACACTGTTACAGCTAAATCCATCACGTCACCTTATTAAGCACAACTGGGTTTCTAGTCTGTGAACAATTTCACCCCAAATAAGGCCTTTCATTTTACTTGAATAATTCCATTTTAAATAAATCAATCTGCCAAGACACTGGAAGAACAAATGAAAATATTCTATTCACTTTTGTTCATTTCATCTGTGTGCAACACAGTATACTACATTCACTTTTTTTCCTCTAAAAAAACTTGAACTCCACTGTAGGTTTAGGATTGAAATGGCAAGTAAATAATCCTTTGAGACCTCATGCCTAGTGAATATTGAGCCTTGCAAGTTCAGTATTCCATGGGTTGTCATTGAATATTTCCTTCCACAGTCGTGACACCATGAACATAAGCTAATAATTTCCAAGGGAAATGTCAGACTTCATGATTCATTTCATTAATCTTTCAGTCTCTAAGGCATTCTGTTTTCTTTATCAGAATATTTTTATGCAGATTTCAGGGTCCAGAAGAACCCTGGTGGATGGATTAATTTCTACTGTGGAGATGTGGATTTTCCCTAATCCGCAATGCATGCACAGTATCAAGACTAAAATACACACTATTCTACCTTTTCAGGTAAACAGAATCAACATTTTTTTAAAAAAATTAAAAATTGAATGAAAACATATTTTTAAAAAATAAGAAACTATGTTGATCCACCATGAAAGTTTATAAACACTTATAACAAATGTGGTCCTGAGGGATCAAGATTTTGGGGCTGGATACATACTGCAAATTAAAATTCTATATTAGACTAAACTAGGAAATTACTTTAAAGTTGTTCAACTTGAAATCTGATTTCAGATTTTAAAATATCACTAAAAACCGATTCAACCTAGGCTAGAAAATATAATTTAACTGTGTTCTGATAAACCAGGGGTCGTCAACCTATGGCTCTCGAGACAAATGTGGCTCAGTATGGAACAAAATATCGCTCTTTTGTCATCCCTAAAATACACAACATTTTTTTGTAATTAAGAATTAATTTTAAAAAATTTAAAATCCTTAATTACTCATGTCATATCGGTTTTTTTGTCATTTTCTTTTCTTCTCATATTATTAATCAACATGTTTAATATCAATAATGTTAAATTGTATACTGTCAGTTACAAATGGGCTTTCTTAAACTGGCTCTTTGTTGATCTCTTGTTCGGAATTGTGACATAGTTTGGCTCTTTAAATCTTTAAGTATAAACAGTTGCCAACCCTGTGATAAACGTTGATTTAAAAGGCAAGATTCAACAGACGATTTAAACTGACCAGGGATTTAAAAATCCACTTGACCCACTCCGGGACAAGCTCATATTTGGTTTGGGCAAACTGAAGTTTGCAAGGCACTTGCCCTTGGGCAAGTCCAACAAATTGAGAGAGGGATACAAGATACAAGAAATCTGGGTCTGTGCTAGCTATTTTACCGACAAGGGGTTGTGTTCAGTTCCTTATGCTTTATGTTCTGCAAGTTTAATACCCTGCAATCTCGCCACAGTACATATATCAGCACCTTTATTTAGTGTTTATATGTAGCGCATTCTTCTTCTACATAACTGGCCACAGTTTCTTTCATCTATTGTATCTGTCATTTCCATCTTGTAGGCAATGTCAAGGTCAGTCTTACATTTCCTCGCACAGACGTGATAATGTGAATATTTACTTTTAAAAGCATGCTTTTGACAAATAAGGAATAAATATTTATATTTTAACTTATCAGTTACATTTTAATCGTAATATTTGTATGTATCTGCGATTCGCTGACTTTCTGGTCCTAAGTTAGCCTTGGGCAGTTTGTCAGATTGCCGACTCTAAACAATCGGCTTTTCAAAGATTGTTTTGATGCATGTCACTGAGTTTATGGTGAGTAGGTTAATTGTTAATAATACAACTCATGAGATTTCTTTGACAGGTGTGTTTGGAAATAAAAGGCATTCATCTCTAACAATTAACCTGGAGGATTTTGTTCAAAACGTGACTAATCTTACGAAAACATGGCACCCTCAAGCGGTATTTATGGTTTATTGTTTACATGATAATTACAGGAGACTGATACATACTTACTGCTTGGCAAACAATTTAGTGGACAAAAATAAATTCTCAAATCATTCTCAAAAGTTGGATTGTCAAATATTTCGATGCATGTCGTCGATGATAACTGTTAAGGAAATGGATAAAATAAGTGTTCACGAATCCTTCAGTTGTTATACAGTTGTGAGTATAAATAAATCATTACAAACAGTCTAGCTTTCATTATCTCTCTCACTTAAAAATCTAGCTTTTACCAAACAAATTATCAGCATATGGTTTTAAGGTGCCAACAAAGATAAAAAAACAAAAGCTTAAATAAATAGAACGCGATTTCCTTAAAATATACCATATATTTTTTTATCTTATTGTTTTATTCATGTTGGGATATTATATTTGGGGCAAGCTCTGATTTTCCAAGGGCAAGTAAAATTTTCCAGTCAGCTTGCCTTTTATAAAATTTGTAAATCATTGCAGACTTAAAAATGCTACATTTACCATAAAATTATTCATTATTGATTTTAAACAAAATTAGTGGACATACGAATATGGGAACGAAAAGAGTTGGACGAACTGACTTGGGGTACAAACAGGATTGTGAGCGAAACGATCAGGATTACATTATTTCACTATCAAAGTATCATACCCTCTCTTTTCGTAAATCTCGCTGTACTTTGAAAGGTGTTTTTCTTCGCATCCGAGCCATCCTAAAAGTATTACAACTGGTTCTTTCTTTATCTCTCCTTCTGATTCTTCATCTTCGGACCCTTCCTCTTCAGAATCATCCAGAGACGTGGGAGATGGAAAACGAATATTATAGTCTACATCTATTTCCTCCATCTTGTTTGTGAATGGGATAACCTTGAACTCTATCGTAGGAACGAACAGTATACACGAAAAAGGCAAAAGCTACTTGAATAAATGAGACGGCCAAAATTTTGTTATGTTGCACGTCATTGGATCATTTCTCCAAAACAAGCCAATGAATTGTCCTCATACTTAGTTTAATCGTGAAATGCATTCAGTCTAGCAACGACGACGCTGGCGAGCGAAGTCTAATAAGGTGCGCGTTGCTTTGTTTTTTTTAAAAATTGCTTTGTTTTTTTTTAATGGCATTACTGTGCCGTTTAAAGAGACAAATTTTAGAACGGTATTAATAAATTAGATTGTTTATATGGTCAGAAAAAAAAGTCCGGTTTTACCAACGATATCTTGAAAATGACATCCTAATGAGACAAGTCAACTTGTTTATCCGCAAATGAAGATAGTTTTGTTTCTTGAATATTCGTAGTAGAGCGTTTCTAGAACAATGGGTTCAGCTAAACAACAATCTGCCATTTCGAATATCCAAGCGCTCTTGCAGGAATGGGACAAAGGAAACAAGGTTGTAAGGAAGAAAATTTTAGAGGATTTCATAACACAGAACCAAAATAAGACTGGGCCAGAACTGGAACAAGAATTTGCTCAAGCAGCAAGTCTTTTCCTGACCCGGTTAACAGCATGGCTGAGACTAACGTATCCTTTATATGAGCTCAAAACATGATGAATATTTTCAATCAAGGGTTTTTCCTGTCATTTTTATTTATTTTCTTGGGGTTTTTTTTGTTGATCATTTTCATACAACTTGTGTCATGCTTGATTTCTTCCTGATTTATTTTACTGACAGCTGCTTACACTCTTGACATGATTTAAACATATCTCTAATTGGCACAAACATCTTATATGGCACAAATATCCTTAATTTAACTGATTGTAAATACAAATAAAGTTTACATGTACATAATAATGAAGACATTGATATGATTGGTGATTTTCTGGGCTAAATATTGACTTTTCAAACTTCCATAATTAATAAGTCTCACATGCAATGATCTACTTTGACTGTTTTCTCTAAGATTGCAAATATGCTTCAAGTTAGAAAAGACATAAAATAATAGCATGTTAGATAACTGATAATACACTATAAGAAGAAAGTCATTTAAAATGTAGACAGAAAAAATCAAAACATACTTTGTTTAGTTTTCCTTTACTTTATGCAAGTTATATGATTGGTACATGTCTGAATGAACAGCTGCGAGCTATAGCAATATTTCTGTCAGCTTCAAGTGGGTAAGTATTACTTTATTCTTGGTCTGACACTACCTTAAGCCCAAGATCCAGGACTCACATTTGTTACCTTTGGACCTGAGCTATTTTTACCCATAAAAGTCTGGTGGACTCAGTCTCAACTGAATCATAAGAGGTATATTGAACCATGTAGATGAAGATACAGGCAGAAATGAGAAGTGAAACAGTGACATCCCACAGGAAAATATATATACCACTGCAACCATGTACTGCTAAGAATTATATGTGCCATATTACATGTTTAGTGCAACTTCAGTAACATATTGGGACCCAGGTGCTATAAGACCGGACCCAGCATAAATTTGATTCAAAAGTCTGGGACCCACGTATCTAGAAAAAAAATGTCAGCTGTAGTTACTTTAAGGTTCTGTAATATTTAAAACAGTATTGTCCCAGAGCTTTTCAAAAGATATGAATTATATAAATGAGAATATAAATAATATTAGATCATGGATCTTACAGTTTAATTTATGTTATCAAAATTTCAATTAGTGCACCAATATTGATAGGAATTAAATGCAGAATGTTTGGGGGGTGGGGTGTATTGCTTCTAGAACTATGGTAGTCACTGACCCAAACAGAGTTAAGGTCTATGTGAGTTGTATGTCAAATCAATTTTGTTAAATATATCTTCTTGTTGATTTTTACAGTACTTGTTCATTGCATTCAGGTATTTGTAATGATAAGGCAAGATACAACCTTTTGATTCCATGTCTCTGTTGATTTAATGATCTCTGTTTTCACAAACTTTTATGATGCATGTTTCTGTCTTTCCAAAAGTCACAAGTTTATGGCAGAGTTTCTGGAAGTGGGAGGTGTGCTGACTCTATTGGAGGTAATAGGACTGAAGCAGGCAAAGGAACAGGACAAACTTGAGGCCCTGAAGAACATTCAGTATATTGCTAATGCTGGGCGCAAATACAAAGAACTTATCTGTGAAAGCTATGGTAAATTTTAAATGCTGAGTTAAAAGTAATTGTGAAGACTTCTTTGATAAAGATAAAACTTTGGTTCTTATGATGTACCCAGGGGTCTAGCTGGACTTGAAATTTAGTGAGAAGTGACTTATCCTTTTGGGCAGAATAGGGAGAAGTGAGAGCAGAACAGGGAGAAGTGGCAGCGAGTGTGTGTGTGTGAGTGCATGTGCTATGGTTCTCTTATTTGAATTGTGTCATGTATTTCTCATTATGCATTTTTGCATTTAACATTAGTTTTAAGCAATATTTCATCTTCAAGTAGAAAATTCTCCATGTTGTTTGTATTATAAACACATGTTGTCAGTGTATGAATGTATTATACTTTTATGCAGTGTATTCAGACTTAAAAATGTGTATGTTTAGATGGAGAGAAATATGCAATGTATTTTGTCCATATGACTTCAAAAAAGCATAGCAGAAACTATGCATTGTAATTAATTTTAACTGTCAGGAGTACCTAGATTACAGTATTGCAATTAAAAATAGGTAAAAATACTTAAGCAACTGCCAGCTAAAGAACAAATTTAATTTTTTGTTAGTTTCTTCACTAGAAAATGAAAATGAAAACATTTTCGAATTATTTTGAAACAACCCCTATATTAGGCTATAACACGCACATGGGAGCACTTGTAAATGTGTCTTCAGCATCATAGTGTTCATCCATTCAAACCTGTGATCACTGATGAGTAATCTCATCTTTACAACTGCATTTTTAGGGAGTTGATTCTGAATTAAATGTAAATCTTTTGACTGTCATTTTTAGGTATTATAAAAGTAGATGCATCTATTTTTAGAAACAGGGATTTTCTTCATATGACCACTCACTTTCTAGCTTCGTTGCATCAATCCCAATATAGGATTTAAAATTTATGGTTTTAATATTTGTCTACGTGCTCGCAATGACGTCGTGTATTGGTTGGATATTTTTTTTTCTTCTACAAATATGTGTCAGGTAAGCTAACAACCTTGACCTTAAGTTACAGCGCTTATCAATTTGACAACATAGAAATTGTCCGATACGTTTCTGACCAACAAATTTTAATTTTTAGGCTAAATCTTTTATCACATAGTAGTTACAGTTTGCCTTCTACGTATTGTATAATTTCCTTAATGTATGTGCCCAATGAATTACGAAAACAGACAGTCTAATGAAGACGTACTTCCAAGACACAATGATGTCCACCATTATTACCCCATAGCAGGTTCACTTATGGTTTCAAACTGATTTTATGAAGAAAATAATGCAAGCACGGCTGTTAAAATCTTCAAAAGATATATTTAGAAAGTGCTATCACCGATTCTATTCTTAAAACACAAATTGTTATTTACATATACCGTATTTGCCGGCCTATAAGTCGATGCGGAGTATAAGTCGAATTCGCTAATTTCGTCAATTTTCAATCCTTCATCCATATATAAGTCGATGCGGAGTATAAGACGAAGCCAGATAAACACCTTGGCTTTGTCACTTTCGCTAGTAACTTCCGGTTTCATGAATATTAATGGTATCACTATGCTATTCCAGATTAATTGGAAAAATGATTAAGATGGTCTGTACATGTATTATTTATAGGTATTATTTATTGGTACATTGTATGCAATGATTTTCACGTACGAAAATTACATTAACATACGGTAAAGCAATTTCAATGACATAATCCATATATAAGTCGATTCGGAGTATAAGACGAAGCCCAGACTTCCAGGTAAAAAAGTATCGACTTATAGGCTGGCAAATACGGTAGATGATTTAGTTTCAAAACAGAAGTTATTAAGTTTTCATCAACAAATGATAACTTGCGGAAATCAGGCAGCGATATCTTGCAGGGGAAAGAGTTAATTGGTCAGTTAGCTATTAAAACACATGCCTGTGAATGTGCAAGAGTTTGTTTTGTTGGCGCAATTGATATGAACACATGCTAAGGCAACATGCTATTCATTTTTCCTGGGGCTTAACACTACTTGGCTGGCTTGAGGGAGCATCTCAAAAGCCTTAAACTACAGGCACTCGTGCAGATCTTTAAAAAACCCAAAATGACAGTGCAAAGTCGTTTTCGCTTTCCTAATAAAAGAAGGCGAAGTTTAAATTTTTCCGGTGACTTAGTCGCCCACTTTGCCTGGTAGCGTGACCCCTGGATGTACCGTCTATACTCGCATATAATCCGATACCAACTGCAAACTGCATAGACCGAGATCTGCCATCGCATAATGCGCTGGCAGATCTGGGTCTATGCAGTTTGTAAGGACTAATCAGTAGAACAAACATAGACCCTGATCTGCCGGCGCATTATGCAACAGCAGATCAGGGTCTATGTTGTTTGTATTTGGAATCGGATTATATGCAATTATATATGGTATATGCACCACAGATTGGACAAGTTTTTTTAAAACCCTCCTAATGATGTAAACAAACCATGGTACCTTACAGTTAGGAATTCAAAGACAGTCAGAAGTAGACGATAATTCATTAAGCTGAGAAAGATTTTAATTGTAGGAAATATATCCGAAATAACTGGAATATCATGTTCTACAATTCAGAAACTTTTGAAAATGTTTCACAAACGGGGGTCCAAAGAAAATGAGAAATAAGCAGTGAGAAAAATATCACAAGCAAAAGGAGTGATCATGTACATTCTCGTCTTGTTCATGACAATTTTTGACAATCAAAGATAATCCTTGCAGAATCTGAAGATAACTTTTAATGAGCCTGTCAGCATTCATGTTTGATAAAGTACAGTCAATAGAAGATTAAAGAGTTTAGTTTTCAGGAGATACGCTCTAAGGAAGAAAACTACGATTTCTCAGCAGAATTGTGCATCATGTATTTCATGGTTTAAAGAGAGACATAACTGGACAGTTGAAAACCAGTAGTCAAGAGTAAGTTTTATCAATGAAACTTGAGTTGTTTTGGCTAAAGATCAAATGTTCATATTTGGGGTAAACCCAATGAAGAATGGCAGTCAGAGTGTTAAGGTCTGTATGGTGCACACTTGCCATTTAAGAATATATACATGTAGGCAACGTTTTAGGGGTTGCATTACCTATAATGATGTTGGAAATCTGACCCCAGTGGAAGGTAACATTGATACTGACAAGAGTTGGAAATCTGACCCTAGTGGAGGGTAATATTGACAAGTGTTGGAAATCTGACCCCAGTGGAGGGTAACATTAACACTGACAAGTGTTGGAAATCTGACCCTATTGGAGGGTAGCATTATCACTGAAAATTTGTTGTAAATCTGACCCCAGTGGATAGTAACATTGACAGTAACAAGTGTTGGAAATCTGACCTTAGTGGAGGGTAACATAGACATTGACAAGTGTTGGAAATCTGACCCTAGTGGGGGTAACATTGATGCTGACAAATCTTTGATAAAAATTTGTGCAAAAAGTTTCCAAAATGGGGAATAAACCTTCCAGGAGAATAATTGTCTGGTCCATGTTTCTAGGAGAATACAACAGTGGAAAAGTTGTACAACACTGAAATCTTTCCCTGGCCATTACTGACACATGGACCTCAATATTATTGAGAATATATGGCAAACAATTTAATCCAAGGTCTAATTGGATTCGTGGACTTTATTACTTTATACCTATGTGATCACAAGCTATGATAAGAGCCAAGATTGCAGTTACTTAGTATTAGATGTTTAAATATAATTTTCTTTCATATATTTGTGAGGAGATTTGTTAGAAATAGCATTGACATTAATCTTTTTCTCCTATGATGTGAACATAAGTGGCAACTCACTTATTACCCAGTCTTGTACATGAACAGAATAACTGGAGTGCATACATTTCAATATTTACAGTGAAGACTCTTTCTAGATAATGGTCCTACAGTTTTGTTTTGAAAACATTTAGATGTGTTTCAAATATAATGTTTTTGGGAGTTCATTCCAAAGAATAGCACCAGAGTAAACAAATGATTTTTTAAAATGTCTTTGTATTAATCAATGATGTTCTGTAATATCTAAGTAACTAGTAAGGATATATGTGATGCAAACATGAGGATGTTTTCTATAGATGTTTTAATAAATGTAATGATGATAACATTTTATCTGATTTAGCAAGCCATTAATGTGTTGAAAGTGCTCTTAAAAAGCAACCAGTCAAACGTTCTAAACAAGAAAGAGTTTTTTTTTTTGTGGACCCCTCTTGGACCTCTAACTATGTTGAGCTAAGAGGCCTTTGAGGTGTCCCCCTTTTGTGCCGAAAGATTGAAAATGATTTTATATCTGTGTGTTTCCCCAAAGATCTGTTGTTGTGAGTTTCTTATAAAAAATCAAACAGAATTTTGAAGACAATTTTTATTTTTATTGTTTTGGACTTGGGTTCCACTTATGATTGCTTTTTTAGATGGGGCGTTCTAGATTTGTATCCCGTCTCCAGGTTCCCATTCGTTCCTCCCCTTGGCCAAAAGATCTTTACACTATGGCTTGTACTCCCCTCCTCAGGTATTACCCTTGCGACTGGTTTCCTTGCCATGTTTAAAGAGTGCAACTGGAAGTAAATGTAGGTGACTGTGACCTACATGAAGTTTCAGACAATTAATATAAGCCACAAAATTTGGATCAGCACACAGTTGTCATAATTGAAGCCAGGGAACTTAAAATTTGTGAAGATTTTATCTAAAGCATAGAATCTGCTGTAACATAGTATATATCTGATTAATCATTAATTTTCAAAAAGATTATGTTTTAAATATGCTGCTGATAATAAATGTGTGAAAATGTAAAGATGCTAAAAAATGTATAATACACAATATTGCAGAGATAAGGTGAGTAATTCTTATTTTCTCTACTTAGGAATCCGTGCTGTAGCAGAATGTTTGGCCAAGTCCAAGTCAGAGGAGGCACAGGATGCATGTAGAAACCTGTTACTGATGCTGGCCAAGGGGAATCCCAAGTTCGAGGTCCAAGTATACAAGGGGCTCATTGCCCTCCTACCCTGTAGTTCACCTAAAGCCCAGCAGATGGCAGCACAGTCATTACGTGTGGTGCAGGTTTGTATATACTATACAGCAAAATATTTTATCAGTGAATTAAAATTTGTGAATTTAGTACATTAATAATAACTGTGACACTAGATTTTCATGCCTAATGATCATGGACTAAGTGTACACTACTGTATATACTCGCATATAAGTCAAGTCCAATTGCAAACAACATAGACCCTGATCTGCCAGCGCATAATGTGCCAGCAGATCAGTGTCTGTGTTGTTTGTTCTACTGATTACTCCTAACAAACTACATAGACTCAGATCTGCTAGCACATTATGTGATGGCAGATCTGGGTCTGTGCAGTTTGCAGTTGGACTCGACTTATAAGTGAGTATATACGGTAGGTTGCATCAGTCCCGACGATGAATCATATTGTTGCTCATTCACTTTCCTCACCAAATTAGTGAAAATTGTATGTATCATAGAAAATTTTATGTATCATAAAACATTTTGTCATACTCAGATGATTCATGACCAAGAAAGCAGTTAGTGACAAAATCATACATGACATACAAATTTCGAGCTGTAAAAAAACTCGTTAAGACTAAAATTTTGATTTTTATTTCATTTGTTTGACAATTTTATTTTTTACAAGTCGTCTGCAAAAGCTTTATGGCACATATGAGTCTCACTTTTGCTATAGTAATAAATTGAAGTTTCTTTATCTGAATATTCATTCAGATTTCATGTCAACAGACTGTACTCAGCATTATTTTGCATATCTTGCAAATTGTTTATATTGGTCTGAAATAATTACTTTCCATAATGATCACTGCATTGTACAGATGTTTACGGAACACTTGGGAGGATTTGAGCCTGAAGTTTAATGTCTTTCATGAGTGCTCAAAACTTTTTTGCACTCTGCAAACTCTGTGGGTGTCTTTCAGTACAACAGGCAAACTCTGTGGGTGTCTTTCAGTATGACAGGTCTTGCTTGACACTTGAATAATGTTCTCATAAAGAGTCTTCAGTAACAAGAACATTGTTATCCAACATCGTTCTCTGACTGAGAACTTACATTATGTCTGAAGTGGGAGTGAAGAGAGTAAAGATGGTGGAACATACCAGATGTGATGCTCCATATTTGTTCTTCTGAGATTACGTTTAGGCATTAGGGCATTTTTGAACAAGAATGTCTGAGAATGTGTTCTTGGTATTTAAGCAAAAATCCCCAAACAGGTTGCCCCAAAAATAGCCTGTATGACCATTATTTTTGCATGAATTATTACTACATACATAAATTATGTACCAAATACCTACAAAAAGAAGTTTCTAGGAAATTGCACATGTCAAACTTTAAGGCAAAACTGCCTGATCATGTAAGAATTGTAGTTTAGAAGAAATGGCAAAACAAATTTGGAAAGTTGGCCATAATCCCATATTTTCTGATCTACTGCTATATTCACAAAACTTTTCAACTTGAGTGCATTGCATACTGAAATTTATTTGCAGAGCTCTACATAAGAATTTGATAAATTGGGTATTTTTCTCTCTGGTTTGGAACTAGTTGCATATTTCAAAAATTCAGTAGGATATTTTATGTACAATGCAAATCACAAAACTTACACAACAAGAGAGTCTTAATCATCAAGATGTTAATCATGCATTTTTTTGATGTATCAAGTGACCAAGACTAGTTTATGGTGTGTTTGATTATATGGCTCTATTTGAGCATGTGTTCTCTCAGATTCTGCTCTACAGTTATTATGTACTTCTGAAACCAGGACTGGTATAAGGTGAAGTTGTGTGCATTTGCAACAAACACAATATACAGAATTTTGATATACCTCTATGCTACTTTCATTTACTGTGACCAGAATTTCTTTATATGTGGTATTAGGGAAACAACGTGCTGCCTAAAGCAGACAGATGAACGAAAATGGCTGATCCCATCTGCTTGAAAAACGAACTTAAAATATTCCAAAGTATACTAACTTTAGCTGTTATTAAAATAGGGAAATTTTTGCCAAAGTAGACACCAACTTCTGAAAGTGCAAAAAATGAATCATAAAATATAAAAAAAATAAAAATAAGTTGTCAACTAGTTTTTTTCCAATTACCTCTGAAGTCCAGGAAGTGAAACTGACCAAGCGAAGCTAGCAGTCTTTTGAGAGGTGCACATATGAAGTAAGGCCAAACTATATACTCTATAACCCAAATTATGGCCAACAATCATGTACCAAAATAAAAGGAATTAAAAGTTATTTTAACAATACCTAACAAATAAAAGGTCTTTTTTTAAGTAACTAGGATAACCAGTGAGGAAAACCTGGGAAATTCTTTTTCTTTGAAAATCAAACCCTGTGCAAAGTACAAAACTGTAGAGCAGAATCTCAGAGATCAAGAGCTCTTGTTTCAAATGTGCACAGAACATTTGGAACTTGAACCGATATCATAGTTTATATTGATGGAACATGTCATCATGCAACATGGATCTTAATTAAATTGTTTTCCATAATTTGAATGCAATAACAAATTTCTGTATGCAAATTAGTTAATTGTGTGTGTAAAATACACCAAAAACACAAACTGATTCATCTACAAGAGATTGTTAATTTTCAGCTAGTTTATTATGGTGAAGAGCATGTTGCAGTATAAAAAGTTATTTCAGAAAAATGGTTAATATATAATGTAACCTAATAAAAAGTAGTTTTGTGAATTGTTACAATTGTTGGAGGCATTGATTGTCACAATAAAGTATTGAATAATTTATTAGTTCTATATAAATTTGAGAGTTGAGGTATTTAGAATATTATTTTAAATGTTAAAATGTTTTCCTTTTCTTTCAGCTGTGCAGCTTTGCTGTATTATAATGATATTCAAAAGTTTGAATAACATTTATCAAAACTTTTTTCCAACATTTATGCAACATCAAATAAATTTTTGACTTATTATTGACCTTGTCTTACAGCCAGTTGTAAAGGTTACCAACCACAGCATTGTGGAACCACTTCTGAACCTACTGAAGACACTTCACCTAGAGGTTCAGTTTGAAGGTTAGACTAATATGTAAAGTTTGTACTTATTTTACTTGATTTTTCTTGTTTATTATTAAATGTCATCATAATTTTTGAGTTGTTTAGTCCCAACATAGTCGTACAATGTTCCATAACCTTTTAATTCATAAACAGTTTTCTTATTAGTTAGATAATAACTTATGACATAAATGTGTCATTAATTTTCAGGAGTAAGGCTACAATAAATACCTCATTAGAATATATTAGTTACAGTATAACTTGTCTACAGACAAAAAAACAGCATGTTTGTCTTTATAAGCAGTATTCTAAAATATAGAGAAAGTATTGCATGTAAATAAAATCTCTGTCAAAATATAATTTGTAATAGTTCAACATAAAAACTATGCATCAATGGTAAATTGGTATATAGTGGAAGCAGTGACTTATCAAAAACTACTTACTAATGTCCCTCTTTTTCCCAAAAGTTTTAAGAAATTATACATTTGAATTTTAGTATTGTACTTTACATTTAATACAGAAACACATGCAATAATTACAAATCAGGTTTTAAGGTGGTATATTAATTTGATGTAAATAATATTGTTATATTTACTGGTGAATATTTTAGCAGTCGATATGTGCATCATTTCAAAGCCATCACACTGGTACATGTGGCTTGACACACATATAACAAATTGCATAGATGTACAGTGTACCACTCTATGTGATCAAGTACAGTCAGTATTATGACCACTCCAGGGGACCTTTCTATAAGTGTTTTGTATGAGCAAGTGGTCTTCATTTACAGGTAAACACATGTTGTTTTATAAATAAATGGGATCTAATGAGCTTATTTGTTTAAACACAGGTGATCTTCATCTGCAAGTGGTTACTATAGTAGGTTTTGACTGTTTATTGTTCTTTATACAGCTTTTACACATGAATAAAGAGCAGTATGTAAAATATCAGTGTCAAATAGGAGTTCTCAGTGATTGCTACAGTCAGTATCAATGTCAAATAGGAGTTCTCTCAGTGATTGCTACAGCCAATATCATTGTCAAATAGTGTTCTCAGTGATTGCTACAGTCAATATCAATGTCAAATAGAGTTATCTATGATTGCTACAATCAATATCAATGTCAAATAGGAGTTATCAGTGATTGCTACAGTCAATATCAATGTCAAATAGTGTTCTCAGTGATTGCTACAGTCAATATCAATGTCAAATAGAGTTCTCAGTGATTGCTACAGTCGATATCATTGTCAAATAGTAGTTCTCAGTGATTGCTACAGTCAATATCCATGTCAAATAGGAGTTCTCAGTGATTGCTACAGTCAATATCAATGTCAAATAGAGTTCTCAATGATTGCTATAGTAAGTTTGTCTTTATTGTTCTTTACATCTATTAAGCAGAACAAAAAGCAGTGTGTAGAATGTCAATGTCAGGCAGGATTCCTCAGTTAAGGGGAATTTGTATGCCCCTGCCATAACCATGGAGGGTGCATATAGTGCAACCCACATCAGTCCTTACCTGTCACATCCTGTCCATCACATATTTTGTTTCCGCTAAATAACTTTTGAAGGACTTCATGCATTGAAACCAAATTTGGTGTGAGGCTTTACAATAAGAAGCTTGAGGTAAAGTTTGATTTGCACCTCTTTTCTACAGAATTAAATGAGTTATGGCCCCTGTTTGACTTAGAACTTTGCCTTTCAGTTGTATCATATTGGTGGGACATCAGAGTTGTATGAACATATTTCTATTTTTAAAATTGTTATTGTAAGTGCCTAAAATATGCTCTATGGACAGGCTTATTTTACTAGGAAGTTAAATGTCATATTAGACAGGTTTTAGAGTAAATTTCAGTTCGAGTACTTTAAATTTACTATTTTTGGTGAGATACCAATTTTCATGGAATTTTGTGTTTGCTACAAACCACAGATTTAAAGATCCAATGAACAATGACTTTTCAATAGGACTCCTTTCTCAATCTGTGAATTTTCTGTGGAAACAATTGGACCCCTTTCCCAATCTGTGAATTTTCCGTGAAAACAATAGGACCCCTTTCCCAATCTGTGAATTTTATGTGGAAACAATAGGACCCCTTTCCCAATCTGTGGAAACAATAGGACCCCTTTGCCAATCTGTGAATTTAAATACCATTGTAGACATAATTTTTCACTAAACCTTTAAAATTGATACCCACAAAAATAAATAAATTCATAGTAGTAGCTATCATGGCCTAGAACAGAAAGAATCAAAATTAACAAAACAAGGCATCAGAATTTACCTTGTGAAGGAGAAGAAACTGTTTAGTGCATGTAGGATAAGTAAAAACAGAGTCAAAACATAATTTGTAAGACTTTAGCATCAACACTCGGCATCAACTGTAAATTGTTATACAGGGTATATCTGGAGGCAGTGATTTATTAGAGTGCTGATACCTGTGTTACACTTTATCAGAAATAGTTATGACAATATACTGATACACGCAATAAAATATTATATATGTATACTGTAAATCATGATATTTTAGCATTATTAAATTTTCGTGACTATTTGTGACATAAAAATAGTCATAGTTTATTTATAAATGTCCTGATATATATAGTCAGTCATTTTTTTAAACACTTTTATTTATCATTTTTGGGGGTGCACAAATAATAATAGGTAAATATATTATTTCTAATTTTCTTGAGTACCTACATATTTGCAAATTTTGAAGAAGAAACAAGTTTTTTCTGTGTAAAATTAGAGGACAAAAAAATACAGACCATACCATACTGTATTATTATTTTTTAGTAAATAATATTTTTTAAAGTAGTTATCTTCTTAAGTTGAATAAAAAAAAAGACATTTGAATAATTTATGATTTTTAGAATATTATACTTTCTGCATTCACTGTGTATGCTTTATATTTTATGATTTATAATTTATGATACAGTCATTTCAATTTTTCATATTGAGTGAAACTCATTCTCTATTTTTATTTCAGTAATGAGAGCTAGAGCATATTCATTTATCATGTATTTTTTTGTAAATCCAAATAACACAGAATAATGATAGATCATGCTTATGCTATTTTACTACATGTTGTGGGTTAAATTTCTTGACAAGAAACTTTATGCCCAAAAGTGTGATATGTTAACTTGGGAGTCATACATGTATGTATCACAGCAAACATTTTATGATAAAGTTTATTGTTTGTTTGAAATCAAAATAAGATATTCCTTAAAGAAGACTATTTGTTACAAAAGGATTAAAATATAATACTGAAATCCATATGGACCTTTCTTCTGGATTTCCAGCTATTGAGCTCATCAAGGAGCTTATGGAATATGATGTCAAGGATTCATTGCTCAGTGGGTTGGTGGCTCTGCTTAGACCAGCCAAGGAAGATACCATTGTCAAACATGAAGTTCTGGAGGGTAAGGCATCATTTCTGACTGCTATATCTCACTACTCTATACAGAGATCCCTCTTTATAATGCCATTCATGGGGGCCATAAAAGTTTCAAGACTTATAAGCACAGTCACCTTATACCAGTGGTGTCAAACTCATTTGCTATGGCGGGCCAGATTTGATATAAATAATAAAAAATAATGAGTCTGAGGGGCCATACATTGGACACCTCTGCCTTATACTGAAGTAGGTTCACTACCAAGTCTACATTCACACATAAACTGGGGTCATGACTATGCCTGTGTTGTATGAGGGACTGTGTTATACTGAGATAGGTTCAATATCAAGTCTACATTCATACAAAAACTTGGGTCATGGCCATACCTGTGTTGTATGAGGGACCATGTTATACTGAGGTAGGTTCAATATCAAGTCTACATTCATATGGAAAATGGGGTCATGACCATGCCTGTGTTGTATGAGGGACTGTGTTATACTGAGGCAGGTTCAATATCCAGTCTACATTCATACAGAAAATGGGGTTATAACTATGCCTGTGTTGTATGAGGGACTGTGTTATACTGAGGTAGGTTTAATACCAAGTCTACATTCATACAGAAACTTGGGTCATGGCCATACCTGTGTTGTATGAGGGACCATGTTATACTGAGGTTGGTTCAATATCAAGTCTACATTCATATGGAAAATGGGGTCATGACCATACCAATGTTGTATGAAGGACTGTGTTAAACTGAGGTAGGTTCAATATCTGGTCAACATTGCTATAGAAAATTGGGTCATGACCGTATCTTTGTTGTATGAGGAACAATGCTATGCTGAAGTATGTTCAATATCGAGTCTACATTCATACAGAAAATGGGGTTATGACAATACCTCTGTTGTATGAGTAACCATCTAACTGTAAAGAAAACTTTCTCTAGGAAACATTTCGGTTGTTTCGTGCTCATATTTAGGGGGGGTGCATGTCGGCTCTGCCCCTTCGACACCAAGATCTGCCCCTGTGAAGAATCATTGCTTCTATGCGCTGGTGTCTGCATATGCCTGGTGATATAATTTCTTCCCTCATATATTATCTTAAAATCCATTTTACATGAAACACACATTGCAAACTCAGGACCTTGCTACTCACCTGCACCCGCTTAAACTCTGATTTCCAAGCATTGTTGAATTTGTAATATTTCTTAGCCAATGTTTTTTTTTAGCATTGAGAGAAAGCATACATTTCATTATTCTGGCATGAATTGACCCAAAAATAGATAATAGAGAACTGTCCTTAAATATTTCTCTTAAAACATCTTGATAAACACTATAACATAAAAATAAGACAAAAGAATAAAAATACTCACATAAGTGTTTCTGTCAATATTGTTTTTTTGGTCAGTTTCTCTGTTTTATCTCACCTTATAGGTCAGATGACTTTTAATCAGAGACTCACAAGCCATCATTGACCACTTTTGATCCCTTTATTACTTATAACACCTCAATAAATATCCTGCCGTTGGCCTGAAGCTCTCCAAATTACAACAATAAGGTAATCAATTTACAGCTTTTTGTTTACACATGTCAGTCTTAATCAGATTACTCAGCATGCATCATTGCACTGGTCATTGCCCTGTTGGAATAGTTCTGGTCTACAGTAGACTGGATCCTACTGGTTTCTATAATGTGTGGATAGAACACGCAAAAATATGGTTTTTTTTTCTTAACAATGTCTTTTTTATTTCTTTAAATTTTCCAAAATGGTAGATGTCAAATGTAAAATGGTATTGTGGTAGATATCCTTTAAAACAGTATTTTGTCCTACTGGCAGTAGAATCACATGTATGGGATTGTGACCATACCTGTGTTATTTGAGGGATTGTGTTATACTGAGCTAGGTTCAATATCAGGTCTATATTTATACAGAAAATGGGGTCAAAACAATACATGTGTTGTATGAGGGACTGTGTTATACTGAGCTAGGTTCAATATCGAGTGTACATTCATACAGAAAATGGGTTCATGACCATACCTGTGTTGTATGAGGGACTGTGTTATACTAAGGTAGGTTCAATATCGAGTCTACATTCATACAGAAAATAGGGTCATGACAATACCTATGTTGTATGAGAGACTGTGCTATACTGGGCACTTTGCAATAATGGACCACTGTATTTGCTTGCATACTCTATGTACACTGTAAAAGAGATTGAAAGCCTGTCAAAATTTGCTTTCTGTTCTTATCTGCTTTTGGACAGTTTTCTCAAACTGACCAGTTTTGCCAAGTCTAATACTCATTAAGAGTTTGACTTAGTTGATAGGCTAAATCTACATATGATATATTTGGAATCTACTGCCCTTGAGGATATGGCTGTCTGTTACCTCCAGAATATATCAAGTTACCATGGTGTTAAAAGTCGGCATGTTGTCATTAAAAATAAAGTTTTACCTCATCTTGGTTTTAAAATGGGGAGTTTATGTGTATTTGTTATCATCTAAACATTAGGTAATTTGAATGTTAGTTTGTATAAATATTTTGAAAAATATGAAAATATAAGTGTCCAAGATCTATTATTGAGCAAAATGTTTTATTTTCTTGATTTTTAAACATTCTATCATGTCTTGTCAAAGACAGAAAAAAAAGTCCAAACTCTCGTAATAGACAATTTCTGAACCACTTCCCTTGAGCAATACCCTAGTGTCCTCTAAACCTTTTCTTGATCAGTAATAACAACTCTATGTACATGTAATGCCACTAGTATTACAGTATGTGTATTGTACATGCTGCATTCCTATAAATTCCATTGATTATGCCACGAGTATTTGCAATATAGGAATCACACATGCTGCATTCATATAAATTCCATTGATTATGCCACGAGTTTTACAATATAGGAATCACACATGCTGCATTCCTATAAATTCCATTGATTATGCCATGAGTATTGCAATATAGGAATCACACATGCTGCTTTCCTATCAATATTGATTAGGTAGCTTATTATCAATGAATATCAATTTTAATTTGACTAGTATTAAAGTATAGGAATCATGTATGCTGCTTTCTTTTTAGTTCTGTTATCACTGGATATCATCATAAATGCTTATATTTTCACTGTAAATAATTATTATCTTATTTTTAGGAGTTAACAAATAATTCTGTTATTTAAAAGTCAATATTACACAAGTATAATGGTTTACTCTGTACAATCAAAAAGCAGGTGGGGATGAAGAATACTTGGAGGCATTCTGCTCATCTCCAGTGGGAAAAATAAATATAAAATACCTTCTTAAAATGTACTGAGTAAACAAAATTTAAATTTAATGTGAGCCCCTTCTTTTCATGTGGTCTTAGAACATCAATGGAGATGGCAAAATGCATGTGTGCTCAACCAGCTGCTGGTATGGATAAATACACCACAAATAGCACAAAACATAATAAAATGATTTATTACTATATTAATCAGAGTTTATGTTGCATACATTGAAAATAAAAAATGAATTATTTCGTACCTACATGTCAAGTCTTGAATCTAGCTGACAACACAGTTGCCACTGTCAAAGTGAATAGCAGTTCTTGCACAATGCAGGCTACCAGTTAATATCCAAAGCTAACATAAGAGTCAGGTAGAGACACAAAATTTCTTGGTCTTTCAGGAATTATCTATTGAACAAAATGTGAAAATATTGATTTTTTAAAATCCTATCATGTCTCTTCATAGACTTCAATGTATGCAAATATTAGTGATCAAGATTTCATAATTGAGCAGAATATTTTCTTTTGTTGATTTTTTTGTACAATTCTATCATGTTTTTCCCAAGACTAAAAAATGTATGCAAATATAGAGGTATCCAAGATCTCATAATTGAGCAGAATGTTTTCTTTTGTTGATTTTTAACAAAATTCTATCATGTCTTGTCAAAGACTTAAACCAAGCTACTTGTAATTCAAAAACACAGTCCTGGTTCAAGTTACTTACCTGTTTTATAACTTAATATAATAAAAAAGAATATTTTAAAGACATTAGCTTGAAAAGCACTTTCTTTCACTATGTTGAAACTTGAAGCATGTATGAGTACCTACTGAAATGATTTCTTTTTTCTCTTATCATCTCATGGTGTTTATCAAGTTCACCATGATTTGCAAGGCATGCAGTTCTTATGTGATGAATTAGTTTTATTACTGTAATATTTCATTGAATTGGGCTTAAGATGATGGTATAAATTCTGGCATATTTCATTTAATGACTAAGGCCTTTTCTACACCTAAAAATGATGCATACCATATGTACAATGTTTTTATTGTACTTTTCATGATAAGATAACAAGCACAAAATATAAACTAGAAATCTGCAACAGAACAGCAGTATCCTAACTTATCCTAATCCCCCTCCCAACCACACCAACAAGGGTGGATCCAAACAGTCCTCCTCCTGGCATCATCAGCAAGGATGGATCCAAACAGTATTCCTCCTGGCATCATCAACTAGGGTGGATCCAAACAGTATCCCTCCTGACATCATCAACAAGGGTGGATCCAAATAATCCACCTTCTGGCCTCATCAACAAGGGCAGATCCAAACTCTTTGACTGTAATGTGCACTATTGCAAAGCACTGCCTATCAAATGCACTCATGCAGAGGGGGGAGGGTAGTCGCAAAATCCCCATGTTTTCTTTAACTGACATGGCAACAGAAATGAATGACATATGGTAATATGTACAGACTGCCTCTAATATAATAATGTTATATTTCAGATCCTGAAGTTCCGACTATAAATGCTCCCCTTCCAGTCTATGTAAAAATACCTCTGATACCCGGCTGTCATATTTCAGATCGTGAAGTTCAGCTGATGAATGGTCCCCTTCCAGTCTATGTACAAATTACCTCTGATACCATGCTGTCATATTTCAGATCCTGAAGTTCAGCCAATGAATGCTCCCCTTCCAGTCTATGTACAACAAGCAGCAGCAGCTAAGACAATAGGGCAAGTAAAGAATTACTTACAATAGAGAGATTGAACTAGTTTTGGCTGTTTAAGAGAGATATATTAAAAAGGGGTGTCCTGTATAGCAAAACTGACAGGAGAAAGAAAAAAACAACTAGCTGAATACCCAATATTAGAGATGGCTGTTGATTGGTGATGATGTTATTGGGTGTTGCACAATATTTTTTGTTTAGAGAAGTCAGAATTAATTTTTTTTAATCCTGCAAGTTTGATGTAACAAGCACTCTTATGAAGTATTTGAAATAGCAATCCGTTCATTTTGGCCATATGACCAAATGAATTAGTTCTGACCTGGAGGATTATGTGACCAAAAACATATTCTTCTTTACCAATGAGAATAGCTTTGGTTGAACCAGACCGGAACTTGGAAATATATTTTCATAAATATTATTTAAATGTTAAATGCTTCAGGTTTTACTTCCAAAATAAAAAAGTTACTGTATATTCACTTTATTTATTTATTTCTATAGTTGGGAAATTTTATTTCAGCAACATACTTTAATTGTGCTTATGTCCAGGTAGTCATTTATTGTTCACCATCTTGCCATATTTTCTTAATCAAGGGTAATTGATCTAGTTACACTTTGGTCAGACCAATGACATCATACCACCCTAACCAAAGTCACCAAAACAGTTATATTAATAAAAGACCAAAAGTGAACCATGTTCCTCATTAAAGCTGGTTCTTGTTGACACTTATAATTTGATGGCAAGTATCTACATTGCCTGCATAATAATTTGTCTTTTAAAAAAATAAATTAAAGTAGTAATTACTTGCTTCCCAATGTAAATCTATAAACATGGGATATGTTATTTATTCATAGATTTTGACCATAGATTGCAGATGACCATGAAATGCTTTTTAGTTTCACTCTTTTGTTTCTATATTACCGTATATACTTGCATATAAGCTGGGTCCAAATGCAAACAACACAAACCCAGATCTGCAGGCGCATAATGTGAGGGCAGATCTGAGTCTATGTTGTTTGTTCTACTGATTAGTCCTTACATACTGCATAGACCCAGATCTGCCAGCACATTATGTGACGGCAGATCTGAGTCTATGCAGTTGCAGTTGGTATCAGCTTATATGCGAGTATATACAGTTATAAGATTGAAATACAAAGCATTAAAAAAGATGAAAACATTTTCAGGATTCTGTGCCGAGAGTCCAATGAACTGGCTGAAAAACTGATACAGGTAATCTTTAAACTTAACCTTTAAACTTGTTAAAATCATTTGGAGTTAGAAAATTAATGCTGATGAAGATATTTTAGAATGGTGCAGGCTCATAGTCACTTCGTTTAAGGTCACTAATAATGGACTTATATGCAGTGACTACATGTTATCATCATGGGTATAAAAACACAAATACTCTCCAAGTAACATTTCCATGAATTTTTACATTCACATAAAGGCAAATATAGAATGAAATATTATTTGTAAATAATCCATATGAAACCAATGTTGATTATATACCACTCAACAGCTTCTATTATAATACTAATAGTATTTGATACTGCTCTAATTTTATTTCTACAGGTAAAATGTATCTTCTCATGTACAGTAAACCTCAAAAATTTACCTGGGTGTCTTTAGGATGAATTGTTTAGCAGTGATGAGGGGTTCATACATAACAGTGTAAAGTAGTTCTCTGCTATGAAGGATGGATGTGTGTATTATTATAAGCTTAAAGTTTAGCAGTGATGAGGTGTTCATATGTAACTATGTAGAATAGATACTTCCCCTTTCTCTGCTAAGTTTGATGGATCTATGTGTAACAATGTAGACTTAAAGTTTAGCAGTGATGAGGTGCTTATATGTAACAATATAGACTAGTTACTTCCCCTTTCTCTGCTAAGTTTGATGGATCTATGTGTAACAATGTAGACTAATTAGAACCCCTTTCTCTGTTAAGTATGATGGATCTATGTGTAACAATGCAGACTAGTTACTTCCCCTTTCTCTGCTAAGTATGATTGATCTATGGGTAACAATGTATACTAGTTACTTCCTCTTTCCCTGCTCCGGATGATGGTTGCATAGGTAACAATGTACACTAGTTACTTCCCCTTTCTCTGCTAAAAAGGATGGATGTATGCATTATTACAAGCTTAAAGTTTAGCAGTGATGAGGTGTTCATATGTAACAATGTAGACTAGTTACTTCCCCTTTTTCTGCTAAGTATGATGGATCTATGTGTAAAAATGTAGACTAGTTACTTCCCCTTTCTCTACTAAGTATGATGGATATATGGGTAACAATGTAGACTAGTTACTTCCCCTTTCTCTGCTAAGTATGATGGATATATGGGTAACAGTGTGAACTAGTTACTTCCCCTTTCTCAGCTAAGTATGATGGATCTATGTGTAAAAATGTAGACTAGGTACTTCCCCTTTCTCTGCTAAGTATAATGGATATATGGGTAACAATGTAGACTAGTTACTTCCCCAGTCTCTGCTAAGTATGATGGATCTATGTGTAAAAATGTAGACTAGTTACTTCCCCTTTCTCTGCTAAGTATGATGGATATATGGGTAACAGTGTGAACTAGTTACTTCCCCTTTCTCAGCTAAGTATGATGGATCTATGTGTAAAAATGTAGACTAGTTACTTCCCCTTTCTCTGCTAAGTATGATGGATATATGGGTAACAATGTAGACTAGTTACTTCCCCTTTCTCTGCTAAGTATGATGGATATATGGGTAACAGTGTGAACTAGTTACTTCCCCTTTCTCAGCTAAGTATGATGGATCTATGTGTAAAAATGTAGACTAGGTACTTCCTCTTTCTCTGCTAAGTATGATGGATATATGGGTAACAATGTAGACTAGTTACTTCCCCAGTCTCTGCTAAGTATGATGGATCTATGTGTAAAAATGTAGACTAGGTACTTCCCCTTTCTCTGCTAAGTATGATGGATCTATGTGTAAAAATGTAGACTAGTTACTTCCCCTTTCTCTACTAAGTATGATGGACCTATGTGTAAAAATGTAGACTAGGTACTTCCCCTTTCTCTGCTAAGTATGATGAATATATGGGTAACAATGTAGACTAGTTACTTCCCCAGTCTCTGCTAAGTATGATGAATCAATGTGTAAAAATGTAGACTAGTTACTTCCCCTTTCTCTGCTAAGTATGATGGATATATGGGTAACAATGTAGTCTAGTTACTTCCCCAGTCTCTGCTAAAAAGAATGAATGTAGTTATTATTTACAAGCTTAAAGCTTAGCAGTGATCATATGTTCATATGTAACAATGTAGACCAGTTAATTCCCCTTTCTCTGCTTAGTATGATGGATATATGGATAACAATGTAGACTAGTTACTTCCCCTTTCTCTGCTAAGTATGATGGATGTATGGGTAACAGTGTGAACTAGTTACTTCCCCAGTCTGTGCTAAAAAGAATGAATGTAGGTATTATTTACAAGCTTAAAGTTTAGCAGCGATCATATGTTCATATGTAACAATGTAGACCAGTTAATTCCCCTGTCTCTGCTTAGTATGATGGATATATGGATAACAATGTAGACTAGTTACTTCCCCTTTCTCTGCTAAGTATGATGGATGTATGGGTAACAGTGTGAACTAGTTACTTCCCCAGTCTGTGCTAAAAAGAATGAATGTAGGTATTATTTACAAGCTTAAAGTTTAGCAGTGATCATATGTTCATATGTAACAATGTAGACCAGTTAATTCCCCTTTCTCTGCTAAGTGTGATGAATCTATGTTTAACAATGCAAGTATAATGAATGTATGTATTAATGCAAGCATAAATTTTAGCAGTGATGAGGGTTTCATGTATAACAATATATACAGTAATGCCTGATTTGAGCAACCTCTGCTGTGATTTATGACACAAATCATTATTCATGGATTGATTTTTGTATATAAATGTACTGTCATGAGCAACCACCTGCTGAAAACAGCCAGTTTTCATGATTTTTAGGCAAACTATGTGTTACAACACTGCTAAGAACAAATGCATTGAAAAACCGGATAAAAACATGAATGGTCTTTATTTAATTCTTTTTACCCACAATCCCTGAGGAAGGTCAGTAGGTAGAGTGCAGGTTATTCTGCACCCAGATGAAAAAACAAAAGAGGAGTCGAGTCTGGCTCCTGGTTTCCTTAAACCAACAGTTAGCATTATATGCTACTGACGGTAAACCGGACTAAATTTAAATACATGTCACTAACCACCATTTGTTGTGCCAGAGTAATGTAAATCCCAGTTATGATTAACCACTTCTTCTTTAAAAGAAATGGTCATATGGACCTACATAGTTCAGAGGTTCATACTGTTTCCTTATCTGTTGTGAAAAAACAGTACAACGCTGATAAAATGTTATATTGAGAGAATGAGGGATCTTCTCACCTGGCTTTTTACTGTTGAATGTTGAGTACATTGTTTGTGTATGGAGTTATTGTAATGCTGTGGATGAATGCGATGTAAGTCTCTTAATAAGTTACTAGCATTTACTAGATGAGATAATTCTATAGTGATTGTAAAAGTTCCTATTGTTTGTTGCTTTATTGATGTTACAGTTACCATATATACTCGCGTATAGGCCGATACCAACTGCAAACTGCATAGACCCAGATCTGCCATCGCATAATGCGCCGGCAGATATGGGTCTATGCAGTTTGTAAGGACTAATCAGTAGAACAAACAACATAGACCCTGATCTGCTGGCACATTGTGCGATATCAGATCAGGGTCTATGTTGTTTGCATTTCGACCTGGATTATATGCAAGTATATACAGTATTAAAATGCAGACAGCAAGCTAAAATTGACACTGTCAGGGATCTCATCAGCTGTTATAATCATATCACGTCATTTATGTTCTTTATTTATTGCGGGTATCCATTTATGTTGTGGGTGAATTAAACATTTGGATTTTGTGTGTAAATAAATGTATTCTGTTTTTCTTGATGAGTTAATTCTGTTTTTTGATTTAATCAGTACATATATATTCCATATTTACCCAAGGTCTGATCAGAACTGCTACAGTTATTAATACAACTATCACAGATACATTATCATCTTCACAAATATAAATGTGAAAGTTTTATGATAGGTGTATATCTTTATTACAACATCCAATTATATCAAGATAAATGCATGTAATACTTTAAAAATAACTATGAATAAAGAATAAAATACATGTACCAGTTGAATTTTTACTTTGAAAAATACTCCTCCTGTTATGAGAGACCACCTGTCTTGAGAGACTTCTATTTGTTGGCAGAAGGGTTGGTATCTCAAGACAGGTTTTATTGTGCAAGTTACTTCTCCTTCCTCTGCTAAGGATGATGGAAGTATATATTAATGCAAGCCTAACATTTCTTTTTTTTAGCAGAGTTGAGGTTTTCATATGTAATAGTTACTTCCCCTTTCTATGCTAAGGATGATGGATGTATGCATTAATACACACCTAAAAAGTTTCGCAGTGATGAGTTCATATGTATCAATGAACTTCCCCTTTCTCTGCAAATAATGATGGATGTATTAATTAATGCAAGCCTAAATTAAATATTAAGAACAAATGCATACATAATAAAAATTACATTCTATTATAAATTTAGAAAGATGGGATGTATTATTTTCATGACATTTAAAGTAAAGAAAGTCTCAGTAAATTTCATGAAAATAATTTGTTTCCCTTCTTCGTCAGAAAAAAGTAGATTTTTGAAAGATGCTGTTTGACTTTTTTCTTTTAGCTTAGAGTTACACATAACCTCCTATATGCTATGGGAAATATGGACTATGCAGACAGTCAGAGACAAGCTAGTATTTCCCTTGAGGTAGGTTACTATTTTTCAGAGAGTAATTACATCTTGCTACTATTACATCTGGTTGCATGCACCACCCTCTACCTCAGGTGTATACATTTTTAAGCAGGTATTGATAATGCAGTTGGAGAGGAGTGATTAATGCAGTCTGAAAGGATATACATGTTTATCTATATATATCTTATCAAAAAACCGTTGGCATTGCCATTGAAACATGTTGCAAGTTGGCCTGTGTATACATACATAGTACACAAATAAATTGTTGAAAATGTTGAAAATAATCTAATCAAGTTAATTAATCAGGTGTTAAAAGTCTAGCTTCAGTATATATGGGTTTACATCAAGTGTTAAAGGTGTAACTTCAGTATATATGGGTTTACATCAGGTGTTAAAGGTGTAACTTCAGTATATATGGGTTTACATCAGGTGTTAAAGGTGTAACTTCAGTATATATGGGTTTACATCAAGTGTTAAAGGTGTAACTTCAGTATATATGGGTTTACATCAGGTGTTAAAGGTGTAACTTCAGTATATATGGGTTTACATCAGGTGTTAAAGGTGTAACTTCAGTATATATGGGTTTACATCAGGTGTTAAAGGTGTAACTTCAGTATATACAAGTTATACAAATTTACATCAGCTATTAAAGGTGTAGCTTCAGTATATATATATATGTAATGACACAAAAATTGATAACTGCGCAAATGCAAAACAGTTTCCCAATGTTTCGAGCTAAACAAGCTCTTCATCAGGGGAAGAAACAATTTACATCCACAAAACAAACACTAAACACAAAAGCCAAGAAGAATTCTTGACTCCTACATGTTTCAATGATGGGGAAATAAACAAACAAAGTATAAACAATAGAAGAAAGAAAGAAGACAAAAATAAAATGTTATGCATGGAGGTACTAAGGAAGTATGTCAAGAGCATGGTATGGTGGGATAATGGACAAGAGTTCAAATAAGAATAAGAATAATAATAATAATAATAGCATAATAATGATAATAATAATAAAAATGATGATAATAATAGCAATAATAAAAATGATGATAATAATAGCAATAATAATAATAACAACTATACTAATAAGAAGAAGAAGAAGAAGAAGAATACCAATAATACATGTAAAGAGTTATGGAATATTTATTTGGGTAAAATTTGTCACAAAAAATGTGTATGTCTGATAAACTGATGCCTGGCTGTAGTTTTGATAAGATTGCAATAGGAAGGTTAAACTTTTTCATTTAGGCCAAACTCTACATGAGTTTTCAATTGAAGTATCCAGTATTGTTCCTTATGTGTGCATTGTATATCGGTCCACCCCAGGTTAGAATCAATCGGTAGCATCTCGTGGGACTCGACTGAATGCCCAGTCGAGTTGTAATGGTTGGGGAGTTTTGCATTGATTTTGTTGTGAATGTGGCTCTTGTGGTTATTCATTCATTTTCTGAAATCAACAGTTTCGCCAACATATTGAGTACCACAGATCTTGTATGTTAGAAGATAGATTACATATTTGGTTCGGCATCCTAACTTCTGATTGATAGTGTAGCTAACTCCTGTTGTTGAACTTTGGAATGATTTGGTCTAGGGCATATGTTTGCAAATTAGGCAATGCTTTTCTTTGCAGCAATATGTGCCTGAATCTGTGGTCTTGTTTGAAGTTACCTTGGCACATACCAGATGGTTCTTCAGATTTTTAGATCTGTGGTATGCAACCATAGGAACTTCTTGTAATATGCCCTTCAGATGTTCAGAGGATTCAATCTGGTTCCAATGCTTCAGAATTATCTGTTGTAACTTTGGGGCGTCGGGGTGGAAAGTAACCATGAAGGGGACGCGTTTGTTGGTTTTCTTGGTTTTATATTTCAGGAGGGTTCCTGTATCGAGGAGTCTAGTTTAGTTAATAGTCTCCTCGATGTAGCTAATTATGTATCCTCTCCTTCTAAGGTACCCCTTGAGCTCTCTCAGTATCTTTTCAAAGGTAGCCGGATTAGTGCAATTGGTACAAACGCACATACCATATGTAAGACTTTTTTTTACATGTTGGGGGTGGTAGCTGGTTGGGAGTAGATGCTGGTGTGAGTCGGTTTAGAATACAGGTCAGTTTCTATGTTCTCCTCCAGGAGGTTAGATTGAGTATCCAAAAAGATGTTGGACCTGTTTGATGACTCTGATGTAAATTTAATCGTAGGATGGAAGTTTTTGGTGAATTCAAGAAATATTTTGAAATTGTTGCCTGTTTCAATCCATTTTGATTCTATGTTGTCAATAAATCTGCACCAGCTTAGAGGTTTATAGGGTGCCTCATTGAGAAGCTTTTGCTAGGGTCTTCCCATAAATATATTGGCATATGAAGGTGCCATTTTAGTGCCCATTGCAGTTCCATTTATTTGTAGGCAGTGTTGGTTGTTGAATTCAAAATTGTTAAACTTAAGAACATGTGTTAAGAGTTTGTCCAAATAGTATGCTGGTGGGGAAGGATCAGGTCGACTGTCCCATGCTTCCTTACAGGCTGTGATACCATCCTCATGTGGAATGTTGGTGTATAAGGAACAGATGTCCATAGTTACGAGGAGAGTGTTATCTGGAAGTTAGTTTTTGGTGTTTTTCTGAGTTAGTCCATTGTATATTGGACATATGAAGGCAGTTTTTCCATGAAAGGCTGAAGGTGATAATCAACGAATCCAGAAATTTTGTCTGTGGGATGTTTGTTTCCAGAAATTATTGGTCATCCCCGGGTTCCCTTCTTTGTGTATTTTAGGGAGTAAATAAAATTTCCCTGGTTTGGGGTCATCTGGTAGGGGGTAAGTCAGTGTTTTGTCATCAATGTGATCTATGTATATATGTTTACATCAGCTGTTGAAGGTGTAGCTTCAGTATATATGGGTTTCAAATTAATATAAAGGAAGGAAGTACAAATGTAACACATGTATATTTCTTTTGATATGATTTAGATACAACATTACACTCGAGTCAAATTTCTTGTACAAATTCAGAAGTGCTGAAAGATTTGGCTATGCTGATTACACTATTTCTCCTGTGATAAGGTGAGAGGGACCACCTAATAACTTTTTGGGAAGTGGGGTGGGGTGTGATGGTCTTGTATTTGGATAAAACGTGCAATAAAAATTGGGTAAAATTTTCCATAAGTAGCATATGGAATTATCACTGAGCATATATATATATATATATATATATATATATATATATATATATATATATATATATATATATATATATATATATATATATATATATATCTGTTTTGTCTCATAAATTAAATTGGTATAATAAATCACTCATTCATTCTTGACATTGCAGCATGGGACATACACAATATATATGTAATCAGAAATTTATTTATGTTTTTTTCTATAAATAAGACTTCACAATATGATTTCTTTTCTTGCCAGTATCTGTGCCGTACTTTTCCAATTGTGGATGACCATGTGAAGGATGCCATGGGTGACAACCTATATGAACTTTTCATGGTGAGATTTTGTAAATCAGTAACAATTGTTAATTATTAAATCAGTTTTATAGAAAGTCTTCTTGAGCCAGTAGGTCCTGAAAAACAGTAACCTACCTCAAGGGTCCTATACAGTGAGAACTTATTCTTGTTTCCTCAGTGTAAGGTGAATGAGGCAGCCTGATGTACATCCTCCCAGTTCATCACAGGTTAACCCACTGACAGCTTGGTCAGCTGAAGTAATCAAGGCCAAAGACCTTATTTACAGAGACAACAGCAATGCCATGCAAGGACTTAAACCCATAACCTTCTGATCCCAAATCTACATTGACAATGATTATACTAGCCTTATTTCTATGATATTTTTCAATTATTTTTTTCTTAGAGGGAGCACAATAGAGCTCAACTCAAGTTAATGTACTAACTGAGAATGTAAGGTTTTAGTAAACTCATCTACCATATCATTAAGCATTAAGTTTTTGATGTCTTACTAAATGAACATAGCTCAGACTTGTAATTATCAGATCTGTCATCCAATCTAAATCCGAGTTAATAGACTCAAAGCCACAGGAGACTCAATAATTGTCCCTCGCCCAATAGTTGGTGGGAATATAAATATGGGCTCCATTTTCCCATCACATTTATATTTCCAGAATGTAACTCAAACGCCATTTGAAATATGTTTATGAAACTTACTATGCATACCAAACTAATGACATAGCCTTTTGCTATAAAGAATTTTTGGTGTTAAAAGTTTTGACATTGCTGTGGAAACAAGTTGCAAATAGGACAGATTGTTTCCTGGTTTCAAAAGTGTAACACAAAACCCATTTGACTTACCATTACAATAAAAAAAATCGGTACACACAGCAACAAGTAATTTTTCACTTTCAGTTGCTTGACTTCTGGTTTAAATACATTCCTGTCAATAAAAAATGATTGCATAAAGAAACATAGGTGGGTTGGGTAAAACTTAAAGCTCACTATAATTTTCCTACATTTTTTAATATACATAAACAATATCTATAGAGGTGCAGTGACATATGTGTTTAAATGGTCTTACAATGACAAGATAATATATTTTAAATGCATTTTGCCTGGAGTTTCTGAGAAATCTACAAGAATAACATTTTTGCCACAAATTAACTAAAGAAATAGCAATGTAACATTTTGCAGAAAAATCATCCTGGCTTTATTGTGTGTTATTTCAGAGCAATCCAGAGACACTGTACATGAACATGAACCATGTACAAGCAGACATACTGGTTTCCAACAAAGTCAACATACCAAAACGTATGTATTCCTTATAATTATTTCGCCTTGCTTTTGGAACTTAATGGGAAATATCAGTGATGGTATTACACATATTCTTTTTAAGTTCTAATTTAAAAAAAAAATAATATTGGTTTTAGTTAATTTGTCTTGATATCTATCATTCGAGTCCAGGTATGGATTTGCATCAGCATCTTTGACCCTTTTACAGATACATGTATATCATATAGGTTATAGTTTTGAACTGTCATTTTACATTTAGTTTACTTATAATAGAAACTCTTTAACTGTTTGAGTAAGAATAAGTTAACACAGCATCTGGAGGTAAAATACAATTAAATGAACGTTTTATTCATTAATCAATTTGCACTTGTTTTGACACGAGGTCTTTAAGAATTTCTGATTACATGTACTTTTAAAGCGATTGTGAAATATTCTGTGCATGATATCTCATTATAGCTGGATCTAATTATTTTAGTTATTTCATATGTAATTTGTCAATAAGAATGTCTAAAACTGGTGAAGATACACCTGTGTTTGGTTATAAGAATGCCTAAAATTGGTCAAGATACATCTGTTTGTCAATAAGAATGCCTAAAATTGGTCAAGATACATGTGTTTGTCAATAAGAATGTCTAAAATTGGTCCAGATACACCTGTGTTTGTTGATAAGAATGCCTAAAATTGGTCAAAATACATCAGTGTTTGTCAATAAGAGTGTCTAAAATTGGTCAAGATACATGTTTTTGTCCATAAGAGTGTCTAAAATTGGTGATGATACATCAGTGTTTGACAATAAAAATGTCTAAAATTGGTGAAGATACATCTGTTTGTCAATAAGAATACCTAAAATTGGTCAACATACATCTGTGTTTGTCTGTAAGAATGTCTAAAATTGGTCAAGATACATCTGTGTTTGTCAATAAGAATGTCTAAAATTGGTCAAGATACATGTGTTTGTCATTATCTTATGTTGACAACTACTTTCACATCTTTTGATGGATTGACATATATGTTAAATGTTTTCAACTTTTCATCATGACATACAGATGTACATATAATTTTACTTGTTAAAGTCCAATGAGTTTTGAGTTTTTTCCCCCAATGTTATGCCTCCTTCGATTTAAAGAAACATTTTGTTTATGACAACTCTTTTGTATGCTGCAGTGCAAACGTTTCAAGTTTTCATGGATTGACCTCAATATTGGTAAACATTATCATCATGAACTTAAGAGTTACATTTCTTGGAGTTATTTCTGTCTGATAAATTTTTTCAGTTACGCCCACTTTCAACAGAGTGCTTGTGTTTGTTACCTTTATCTTTCATTTTATATACATTGTACATAATTTTAACATCCTTACATTTTATATTTTATCATGTTGTATTTCATGTTTACATTTATTTTGAAGAGTTTATCTTGCTAAATTTTTGTGCAATCTATTTTTACATTTGTCAAACTTTACCTTTAGTTTTCATCATATAGCCACTATTGTGCTGAGATGCCATAAATTGCTACTACATACATACATACATAGATACATACATACATAGGTACATAGATACATACATACATACATACATACATACATACATACATACATACATACATACATAAAGAAGCATCCATGACATATTGTTGTGCTGTACTAATCATCTGGATACCATATTAAAAATAATGCCGAATTTATTTTACTGTGAATTCAGTATTTTTCATGGAGTATCAGTTTTCATGGATTTCATGAGAGCAACAAACCACAAATTTAAAGACATAATAAACACGGATCCTTCTGTGGAAACAATAATCCATGATTTTAAGTTTCAATGAAAATGTCAGTTTTTGAAATACCACAAAAATTTATACCCATAAAAAAATAAATGAATTCACAGTATTTTGTATTTTCATTTATGCCAAAATAAATACAGCCAAAATAAACCACACCTCAGAAAATCAAATTTGCAAAAACCCTGTGTGAAAAAAACCCAACAATATCAGATACATAAATTGAGCATGCCATTAATCCATTAATGTAATATATATATAATTACCATTTATCATCCTGTATGATACATATATTTTCATCTAGGTATGAAAAGTAAACAAGGTAAACGAAGTCTCACTTATTAAAATATATTGCACTGAATGACCCCAGAGCTGCAATCTGCACATGTAACATTCACAGCTATTTTCACAGTTGACCTCTAAACAAAACTATCTTGAATATTTAATGTGATACTGTATGTTCTACTTTTTTTTCTAAATTTAAAATAATTGAAAGCCATACATAAACATACCTTTATTGGAAATATAACCCTTAAGGTTCAATATATCACCATGTAGCCACTATTGTGCTGAGGTGCCATAAAATTGCTACTGCATACAAGCATGCATGACATATGACTTCAAAAAAGCACAGTACAAACTATACATTGTAATCAATTGTAGCTGCTGGTAGCATCTAGATTATGTTATGGGTAATTACAAATAGGTAAAAATATTGTATAAACTCCAACTAGAACAAACAATAATTTTTTAGTTTATTAAACTTCACCTAAAATTTACAAAGTCCAAAACATTCACATACACTTTTGACTTGACCCCTTAAATATGTAGTTGTGAAGTTGAGGTTACTCACATGTAACATAAGTTACCACTACTCTGTATGGTCTGAACATACTTATCACTATAACTGCAGTTCCCAACCTCAGGTCATGACCCAAATCAGGGTCGTGAGGGGTCCTCAGCTGTATCACAAATGGTCATCAGAAGAAAAGTTTTCAATGCTATCATAAGCATGAGGATTGGGAGGTCCTGTTGGTGGTAAATAGGGTTGCAGCAAAGAAAGGTTGGGAACCCCTGCACTATAGTGTAAAGACATTTTGCGATCTCCTGTACATTTTATAGCAGCTGGTTTAAAATAACTTTGAAATGTTTTGGACTTTGTCAATTTTTGTTGAATTTTTAGAAACTAAAAAAAAACAAACAAAAAAAACAATTGTGTGTTCTAGTGGGAGTTCATTTAATATTTTTATCTATTTGTAATTACCATAATGTAATTTAGGTGCTACCTGCAGTTAGAATTCATTGTAATGTATAGTGTTTGCTGTGTTCATGGTCAAAATACATGGTGTAATGACCAAAGTGGTATGATGAATCTGAAAATGGAAATGAAAGTGTTTGAAAGTGCTCTCCTAGCTTGTACTGAAATATTACCAGGATAAAGGATGATATTCATTAACCTAATTATTCAGAAATAATTATGTGAAATACCATGTAGTGAGTTGTTTTAGTGGTGGAGAAATTTTAGGGATTTAGCGGTTTCAAATTGACATTGTGAAATAAATTCGGTCAGAAATTAATATCCACTGAAATAAATGTAACCAAAATTTCTATCATTTTGTGAAACTTTGAAATAATAATGCAAAGAAACAGTCTTCCATTTTGTTCCATGGGTATGTTTCAGTAGTCAGTCTATATTCTCAGCTACATGGTAAAAATGACTTGACACTGATGGTATTTGAAGGAAATATTTATTCCTTTCAAGTAGCATCCAATCTTTGATGCTGTAGATTAACTGAATAATACATAAATTAAATACCTTAGTGATTATTAAGTAGAAATACCATAATGAATTGCTGTCATTTAGACTGTAAATAAAGAGTTTATGGAACTGTAACCTACCTGACCCTGGTGACTGCTATGGACAACAGTGTTCCTGTTCATGCCATGTACCTTGACTGGCAAGTTGTCAACACACAGTACTTAGCCCCACTGCTATAGACAACATTATGCCTGTTCATGCCATGTACCTTGACTGGCAAGTTGTCAACACACAGTACTTAGCCCCACTGCTATAGACATCATTATGCCTGTTCATGCCATGTACCCCAACTTGCAACACAGTATTTAGCCTCACTGTCATGGACTACATTATGCATGTTCATGCTATGTACCTCAGCTTGCAAGTTGTCAACACAAAGTTCTGAGCTCCACAGCTGTTGACAACATTATGCCTGTTCATGCCATGTATCTTGACTGGCAATTTGTCAACACACAGTTACTAAGCCACACTGTTATAGACAACATTATGCCTGTTCATGCCATGTACCTCAGCTGGCAAGTTGTGAACACACAGTTACTGAGCCCCACTGTTATAGACAACATTATGCCTGTTCATGCCATGCACCTCAACTTGCAAGTTGTGAACACAGTACTTCACGTATCAAGCTCACAGTAAGAGAGGCAGGGAGTAATCTTGTTTGTAATCCCAGCCATCAGCTCAGATTAATTGAACACCACTGAACTATTATCTTTTAGCTCTATTGGTCATAGACCAGAAGAGCTTATGGAATGGCCTCTTGTCCCTTGTCTGACATCTGTTCATTAGTGCAAGTTTGTTATTGCAACTCCTCCTAAACTACTTGGAGGATTGCCATGAAACCTTACACACACATTCATCCCAAGGTGTAGTTGGTCCTAAATGAAAATGGTGCTGCTCAAACATCCAATATGGCCACCACAGAAAATCTTGTTGTCAACCATGTACCTTGACTGGCAAATTTATAAATACACAATACTTAACCACACTGCTATAGACATTATTGCTGCTCCTCCTGAATGGAAAGTCATATCAGCATGGGGTTTTCACCGATGTCTAGTTGGTCCTAAATGAAAATAGTTCCATTCAAACATCCAATATGGCCACAACAGTGGACATTGTAAAAATCTTTCTATCACTACTCTCCTGAATGGATGGTCATATCAACATTGGGTTTTCACTAAAAAACTTTTATGATGTCTAGTTGGTTTTAAATGAAAATGGTGCTGATCTGACACCCAATATGACCATCATGGTAGCCATCTTCAGAAACTTGTTATTGCTACTCCTCCTGAAGGGAGAATCATATTGGCATGATTTTTTCACCAGGGGATTTGTTATGATGTCTTTTTGGTCCTAGATGAAAATGGTTCTGTCTGGATATCCAATATTGCCACCACAGTGGCCATCTTGAAAATCTTGTTATCGCTATTCCATCTGAATGGATGGTCATATGAACATAGGGTTTTCACAAAAGAACTTCTTATGATGTCTAGTTGGTTCTAAATGAAAATGGTGCTGATCTGAGATCCAGTATGGCCACCATAGTATCCACCTTGAAAGTCTTGTTATTTTACTACCGGTACTCCTTCTGAGCAGAAAGTCTTATCAGCATGAGGTTTTCACTGAAAGATTTCTTGTGGTGTCTATAATAATTGTGCCGATCTGATATCTAATATGGCAATCACAGTGGTCATCTTGAAAATCTTATAGCTACTTCTAGATGGAAAGTCATATTGACATTGGGTTTTCATTGGAAGACTTTTTATGATGTCTTGTTGGTACTAAATGAAAATGGTGCTAATCTAACATACAGTATGGCCACCATGGCAGCCATCTTGGAAATTGTGTTTTTGTTACTCCTCCTAAAGGGAAATTCATATTGACAGAGTTTTAACCAGAAGACTAATTATGATATCTAGTTGGTCCTGAATAAAAATGGTGCTGATCTGACCTCAAATATGGCTGCCACAATGAACATATAGAAAATCTTGTCATTAATTCTACAGAATTGATCATCATGTCACCATGGGGTTTTCACCAAAAGTCTTCTAATGGTGTCTAGTTTGTTTGAATGAAAATGGTGCCAGTCTTACAGCAAATATAGCTGCCACAGTGACTAATTTGAAAATCTTAAGGCCCAATAATATCAGAGATGGTTTTGACACTCAGCAATTAAAAAGAAGAAATGGTCTTATTTTAAAATCCTGGAAATTCTTTTCAGACAGTAAAGATTCAGTTCCTTTGAGGGACTCTTGCTTTAAAGAACAGACTGACATTTCAGTTAAATAACATATTTCAGTGGCATGATTTGTTCTTTCTGGTTTTTCTCTAGTTGACTGGTAAAAAATAATTTTTACCTGTCCTCACTAGAGTGTTGTGTAGTGAAGATTAATTTAGTGTAGGTTAAAAGGGCAATTTATTATCAGGAATAGAAAATACCACCACTAAATCAAAACCCTACCTTTGGCTGCAATCACTAAAATATAACTTGCTAAAATTAAAAACAACTCTTTTTAGATAAAATATCTAAATTTTATGCTCACAAAAATAAACTGCAATACAGTGCATTATAAATGATCATTGCAAGGTTTTGAAATTGGAAATCAAAATTTACATCAGGTTTCTGTCAAACACAAAGATAATTTTTGAAAACAGGTTTTTGTTATGCTTATGTAACACCAAAGCCCAAGAGAAAGATGGATTTTATGATATGTACTGTGTATACTTGATTATGAGTCGGATCCAATTACAAACTGCATAGACCCATATCTGCTGTCACATAATATGCCAGCAGATCTGGGTATATGCAGTTTGTTATGACTAATCAGTAGAACAAACAACATAGATCCTGATGTGTTTTTGTATTATGCAACAGCAGATCTGGGTCTATGTTGTTTGCAGTTGACCCAACTTATAAGCAAGTACATACAGTAAGTTTTAATCACTAGTCAGGGGATCTGATCTAAATTATAATCAAAACTACAACAACCTGATGCTAGCACTTGTGCGGAAGAATCAGTTGTGAGCTTGAACTTGGTACAGAAATACTAATTTCTCTTAATCAAATTATTCATGACAAGAAAGATTACTGAATTGATTCAGTGTCCTTATTGGCAAAGTCTCTTACTTGATTGAGCTTGAAAGAACAGGACAATAAATATATAAACTTTTATGTAGAAAGAGAGTTCTTTAAAAACTTTGTTAAACCATTGATAATTACCCTGCAACCACTTTATTAAACCAGTGCTAATTACCCTGCAACCACTTTGTTAAACCATTGCCAATTAACCTGCAACCACTTTGTTAAACCAGTGCTAATTAATCTGCAACCACTTTGTTAAACCATTGCCAATTACCCTGCAACCACTTTGTTAAACCAGTGCTAATTACCCTGCAACCACTTTGTTAAACCATTGCCAATTACCCTGCAACTATTTTGTTAAACCATTGCCAATTACCCTGCAACCACTTTATTAAACCAGTGCTAACTACCCTGCAGCCACTTTGTTAAAACACTGCCAATTATCCTGCAATCAATGTCAAACCATTGCTAATTACCCTGCAACCACTTTGTCAAACCACTGCCAATTATCCTGCAACCACTTTGTCAAACCATTGCTAATTACCCTGCAAATGACTCTGACTTTATAATAGATGCATCATCCCTACCTTTGAACATTAATCAATTTAACTAGCACTTACCTGAATTTCTTTTGTTTTCTAAATCCAGATATGCAACATCAGTATGCAGAACTTGCAAGAGCTAATAGTTTTTCCCTCTCTCAGAATGACACCATACTGCTTTCATACCAATCTCCCTTTAAGGAAAAAACAGAAAAAACCAACCCATACATGACTATCTTAACCCACAGCTATTGCAAAGAAACCTGAACACCAAGCTAATCTTTGAGCCTGCTTCTAGCTTACTGCAAATACACTAAACCTCCTTATACAAACCTTCTGTTTTCCCACCTCACAAGGTATGATGTACATGTATAGGTTTTCAACCACATTTGTTGATACTTCAATTGAAATTGTAGTTTTATCAATGCAAGTTTTTTTTAATCTTCTTTACAAATTTACCACCTACAATTAATTTGAATCAATATTTCTGTAGATCACTATGCTCAGCAATTATACCATATGTACTAACTTATAAGTCAGGAAAAACTGCAAACTGCATAGACCCAGATCTGCCATTACACAATGCACTGGCAAATCTGGGTTCATGCAGTTTGTTAGGTGTAATCGGTAGAACAAATAACACAGACCCTGATCTGCTGGCACATTATACAATGGCAGAAAAGGTTCTATGTTGTTTGCAGTTGGATCCAACTTATAAAGGAGTATATATGGTAGATACAGTATACCCATTTTTAATAGGGGCATAAGCATCAAACTTTAATTTCTTTCCTTGCATATTCAAAACACATATTCATCTCTTATTTAATAAAACAAAATTCTTTTCCTATATGACCAAGTGAAACATTGTCAGTATGTTAAATCTTTATCATGTAAGCTGTACATATTTGGTATATGCTTGGTATTGATAAATGAATCTACCATATATACTCATGTATAAGCCTGGTCCAAATGCAAACAACATAGACCCTGATCTGCCGGCGCATTATGCAATGGCAGATCAAGGTCTATGTTGTTTGTTCTACGGATTAGTCCTTATAAACTGCATAGACCCAGATCTGCTGGTGCATTATGCAATGGCAAATCTGGGTCTATGCAGTTTGCAGTTGGTATTAGGTTATACGCGAGTATATACAGTAGCCTAAAATCAATAAGTCGTTTTAAACAAGCCTTTAGGATACTGATTGGATATATCAACACTTTGTTTTAATCCTTATGCATGAATTAGTTACAATCACATGACATTGGCTTCTTTAGGGTGAGACAAACTTGGACCAGGTAGCAATATGTCTCAACTTTATCTGCCTTGTGCAAGTTTGTCAGTACATAATACATATGAGAAAGTCCTGAACTGACTGCTTGTTGCTATTTCCTTTCTAAAGCTAAAAGATCTGTGTCTGTTTGACGTCACACATGTAAACAAACCCTGTAGGTGTACTGCATGATGGGATTGAATGGGGGCTGGATGGGTAGTAAACTAGCAATCTGTCTTTCAGTATCATCACTAAATAATAATAACAATATGGGCTGTTAAGAGCTGAAACAAAGTGCCAGACGTCGGACATTGAATTTTTAAGGCTATTGAAGAAATGAGAAGTAAAATAACAGCTCAAAATATCAGTGTTCATGCCAAATCAATTTATAACAATGGAAGTAAGTTTTTGACTTTATAGTCCATGTAGAAACTATCTTAACTTTCCCTGCTCAAAAGTACTGCCATTGGAAATTAGTCCTACACTTCATAAATGATACACAAATATTAAAAGGTTATCCTATTACAGTAACTTTATTCTCATACTAGAGAAACACTGAAAATAATACTGATTAAAGTCCAACCTAGTAGAGGTCAAATATACAGTCAGATAAAACAGTTTTTAGCAAGTTTTTATTAAACTACATGGACTTATTTTGATCAAGATATTTAATACATGTACATGGCATCTCAAACAATAAACAAGATATTATTGGCATTAAACTGAATATAATTCTCACTTACATACATCTATACAATTAGGCCACTGTTGTGAATGGCCATTGCTGTAAGCCTACCCCCTTATGTTTACATCAGTGACATCATTATGCAGTAAGGATATTGACATTACCATTCTCTGTTGCTTTAATTGGCTTTAGATTAGTACAGTTTACTTGTGTACATTGTATGTATCCAACTTCAAAAGTGTAGACCTAGATCTACCATTAGATAATGAGCTGGCATATCAAGGTCTACATCCTTTACTTTAAATCATAACAAGAATGAATTGCATTGACTCTGTTCTGCTGACTTGTTATGTGAAGGAAGATTTGAGTCTTTAAGTCCATATTTCTTCTGACCTTTTCCACCCAGTCAGAGTTTCCTCCAACCTTTTCCATCGTGTGTAAGATATTTCAACACATATGACATATCTAACATGGGATAGGAAATATCTGAAGAAACTTCAATTAATCCGAGTCCATACTGTTCCCAGTTGGTTACATGCTGTACACAAGAAAAATTTATATATACTCTTAAAAACTGACTACTTCATAAATTTTACTGGGGTGCACATTTTGGCAGTTTAAGTTATACATTAAATGTTATGCTAAAAATATATTCAGTGTTTGATTATATATGAAATGTGGCACTGACTGTACAAAGTGCATGCTTACCTGCTTTCAGTATACATAAAGGGAGAATGCCATATTTGGAAAGAGTGACTGAGTTTGACAGTATTTATTCCTGTCTTGATATACCTGTTGATAATATTTGATGAAATAGTATGATGGTATGAATATCTTGGTTTTACACTAGCCTAGACATAAGTATATAAACCACCATACCATTTTTTTAAATATTTGTCTCAATATACAATACATTTTCACATTTGTGTTATAGTTTTAATAACTTTGATCTTCATAGTCATTGTCAATACTTAATGATATCAGTATGAATGAAGATTATATTAAAGACCATGTGCATGAAGAACTTCATTATAATGTGATTCCAGCTAAAACATGGTACTACTATAGACCCCCATGAATAAAATTATAAAATTGTACTTCCATTCGTCTATCAAATATATGACAATATGGATTGAAAGAAAACAACATAAAGCTTAGTACTGTATCTTTCATTTCCTTTTTTGACAAAATTAAATGCACAAATACTATGAAGGGAAAAAATATATTTATTTTACATAATCTCACATTTATGCTGTACATTTAACTGGGTTTTGTTTATCCCCCACCCCCACCCCCAAGCAAATTAATCTAATTTTCTATTATTTTTGCTTTACTGTGGTTCTGTACATAACAATCCACAGTTATGGACCCTAACTATTGTGTTATTATGAGGGAGAACTGTATAAACATTTTGATTGACAGTGAAATTAATATACCTTTTATCACAGTTAAAATTATATTATGGTAACGGTATTGTAATTCTCTTCATTAATCATATTCTTCAGTCTGAACAGGAGACAAAGTACGGCAAGACAAGGTGAACTTAAGACTGGCTACATCCAGGCAGAATTTAAATGTGTTATTGCCATAGTTATGGTTATGGAATAATTGGCATATCAGATGGTCTACAAAATTACCAAAATGTTGAGCTGTCCAAACAAATGTTTTAAAATGAATATACTGTGAATATGTTTATTTGCAAAGACATAAATTTTCATAGTTTTGCAAAAAAGATGACATTTTCCTTGGTATTTAAATGCTTGTATTGGTGAAGGGGTCCTATTTTTTCCTCAGAAGGGGTCCTATTGTTTCCACAGAAGGGGTCCTATTGTTTCCATGGAATGATCACTGATCATTGGGTCTTTAAATCTGTGGTTTGTTGCAACCACAAAATATTTGAAAATTGGTACCCTACAACAAATACAGTGAACCCCTCAAAACTGGACCCCCGGTTGGTATCTTACAAAAAGCTGAATCGACAGCATATAAAAAAACATGTTCCTAATTTAGAAACTTAAAGAAAAGCACGCAATTATGTTACCGTATTTGTTTGTGTATAATACATGCACAACTATAAACAACATAGACCCAGAACTGCTGACATATAAGGGACTACACATACGATTAGAAGTGAACAACCTAGATCATGATTTGCGGGCTTGAACACTTGAGCTTGAGTTTTACCATTGGCTAATCAAAAAAGGTGTTACAAAAGTTAAGTCTTTTGCGATTGGTTGATCACAAATATCACTTTCAGACTCAAGGTCAAGTGTTTTATGATCTCCAGGCATGGTGACATTTTTTTTTAGCCATTCATCTCATACAGTCATTCTTCATTAAATTAGCCATTTAAACATTTTAATATAAAGGTGTGTACAAGTATTTTTTATTAAATTTAGAATCTAGTATATTTTATTTGTCATGTGCCATCACCTGATTGTAGAGAAGACCTGAATATTGTAGACAGAATCTGATATGTCAAAAACTGTATAGTCTGTAACTTGGGACAAGGAAATTGAATTTCAGTAGATGACTAGTTGTTACATTTTGCACTTGTATGATAATTTAATGTTATGATCCATATTTAGAATTCTGCAAAATGGATAAAAGTGGACATTCTATTTTTTCATACTTTTAAAAGGAAGGAATTAATAACTATTTTCATAAATTTATTCAAAAAGTCCTATTTTTTTTATATTTTCTTACTTCCATAACCTGTGCTTGTAGTTTTCATCAGAAATTTATATGTATTATAAGTCTCGGCTTTATACATGCAATGTTATTTTTTTTAAAGAAAACAATTCAATTAGAAAAAAAAGCTTTTGTTATGACAGGCTTATATCTGAAAAATTGGCTCTTTTGATCAGCACTTACCTTTAATTTGCTTAATACTTCACAAGTTTATATGCAAATAAGTTTTAACAGTATGTGTGTTCTTTAAATTAACATGGAAAGGGGAAACTGGTGGTTGGACAGTGATTGTTTGACAAATATTGTTACGTTTTTCATAATTAATTTTAAACTTCTCATAACTATTGTAGTTGACTACATTATCATTATCTGCTTGAAGTGGTTTATTTCACAGTACCATAGCTACCGGTATTCTGTTTTGAAAGTGTAACTTAATGTATTTGTGTACAATGCAAACCTAACTGTGAACAGCAGACACCGATCTGCCATTTCATAATATGCAGGAAGATTAATCTAAACAATTTACCATATATAATTGCATATAAGCTCATACCAACTGCAAACTGCATAAACCCAGATCTGCGGTTGCATAATGCACAGGCAGATCTTGGTCTATGCAGTTCGTAAGGACTAATCAGTTTGAACAAACAACATAGACCCTGATTTGCTGGCACATAATCGCATTATGCAACGACAGATCAGGGTCTATGTTGTTTGCATTTGGATCTGGATTATACGTGAGTATATATGGTACTTAAAATCATGTGTAGACAGAGTATAGACCTTGATAGATCTGCTGGCATGTTATGAAGTGACACAGATCTAGGTATGTTCTGTTCAAACACAATATTTGTATTTCTTCACAATTCACACAACTGATATGAAGGTGATTAGGCATTCATATGTACCTGTTATTACAATCATTAAGCATTCATATATACCTGTCATTACAGTCATTAAGCATTCATATGTACCTGTCATTACAATCATTAAGCATTCATATGTACCTGTCATTACAATCATTAAGCATTCATATGTACCTGTCATTACAATCATTAAGCATTCATATGTACCTGTCATTACAGTCATTAAGCATTCATATGTACCTGTCATTACAATCATTAAGCATTCATATGTACCTGTCATTACAGTCATTAAGCATTCATATGTACCTGTCATTACAATCATTAAGCATTCATATGTACCTGTCATTACAATCATTAAGCATTCATATGTACCTGTCATTAGTCATTAAGCATTCATATGTACCTGTCATTACAATCATTAAGCATTCATATGTACCTGTCATTACAGTCATTAAGCATTTATATGTACCTATCATTACAATCATTAAGCATTCATATGTACCTATCATTACAATCATTGCCTTGTTATACATCTCTTTAACTTTCTCATTTTTTATGATGGAGTATCCATTAAACAAAAGCAATGAATAGAGCAAACATTTTATGCATAATATTCATCCAAGTTTCTCAACAAATATACCATGGAGAAAGAATTAATATCATTTTCGTTTGGCAAGGATTCATGTAAAAAATGGTTAGCAGGTTTGATTAATGATAAACGCCAACTTCTCTGTTTCTATATAGGAAATAAAAAAATTTTGCTATCAGTGCAGTCTGTCAAAAACATGGATGTTCATATTCATCAACTGCTTTTCCTTCATGGCTTAAAATGTTTCATGCAGGTTTTTCTGTTAAGTTTAGATGCAATACTTGCCCTTGTTCATGCTCACCATTCTGTAATTATTAGTTAGTATCTGACGAAATCATTTTTACATTCAATTTTATTGTCAGTGCTCCATCTCCATAAAAAGATTGCATGTTTTTAGTTCTAATGTTTTTATAGTTTTTGTTAAAAAGTAATTTTAACTTATATTTTTGTCTTGTTATCATTTCAGTCATGGAGAGAGTGGACTGATGCATTTCAGTTCTGGAGGACAGTGGAGACTTATAGAATGGTCGACTCATTTTTCAGAACTTCTGACCTAAACTCTGCCTGTGTCCAAAACATTCGTGCATTCTGGCATGTTTTTACTTTAGCTAACATTTTATGCTTTATAAAGAAGGACTTGAACTTATATTGGATTTAAATTCATGAGTGAAATGTTGACCTTTATTCAGACTTTTAAACAAAAATAATAACTTATTTTCATACAGAAATAATTAAAAACACCCAAGAAATGTTTCTATATAGGAAATAATTTTTTTTGCTGAATTCTTTGATGGACATGTAATTTCACTTTCCATGCATTAATTCATAAATGAAATGTATAAGATTTATCGGTGTTATATACATTCCTTGTCTTGTAGAAGTTGTTGTCCCTGCCTGTTGAGTTGTTGCATTAAATAAATGTCACCTCACTCTGTATTGACACAAACATTATTGTCTGGTGATACTCTATTACATACCCATTTAATCTTACATGGTTGATCTGGCATTTGATACAGCTGTTCAATCCATATTTTCATATCACACACCCAGTCTGGAACTATTTAAGTGTTTTAACTGATGTCCATCCATCTATATTCTTAGATGCACCAAACTGAACTTATATAAATCTCAGCTGGTTTTGAATTCCATTCACACATTACATGCTAAAGACAAAACCTGCAATGCATGAAGGAGGGTTATGTAATAAATACAAAGCTGCATTCACATTTTATTGTGTGTTGAGTTCAAGAACTTGTTTGATATTGTGTATGAACATGTCTCAGTCTAACAGCCTCGACTCATCCATACACAATCTCACACTTGTTGTTTCTGCTGACTGACATAAGTAGTTTTGTATATTTGCTTGTGTTTATCTCATGCTGAACTGTAGGAAGCATAGACCCAGACGTGTCAACACATAATGCCCTGTCAGATCTGTGTATATGCTGTACATTCTACTAATGATTTGAAGTAAACAATACAGACTGTGATCTATCAATGCAGGACATATCTGGGTCCATGGCTTTCAAGGAAACATTGTCGACTAGGATTTGTCATCACATAATGTCCTGCCCGATCTAGGTCTGTGCTTTTCAAATAAGCAGTTTAGACTGATCTGTCATGACATAATGTCCTGGTAGATGTATGTCTAATTGCTGTTCATTCTGCTAATGATTTCAAGTAAACTGTGTAGACTGATTTGTCATCACATAATGCCCTAATATATCTGAGTCTACACTGTTCATTCTACTCTCTTACATAAACAATGTAGACTGTGATCTGTCATCACAATGTCCTGGCTATGTTGTTTATTCCACTAAACATTTTAGTAGATTTGGGTCAACACTGTTCATTCTGCTAATGATTTCAAGCAAACAATGTAACCTCTGATCTGTCATAACAGTGTTCTGGTAGATCGGTGTCTACGCTGTTCATTCTACTAATTTCAAGTAAACAGTGTAGACTGATCTGTCATCACACAATGTCCTAGCAGATTTGGGTCTACGCTGTTCATTCTGATATCGATTTCAATCTAACATTGTAGACTGATCTGTCATCACATAATATCATGACAGATCTGTCTGTGCTGTTCATTCTACTAATGATTCATGTAAACAATGCAGAATGTGATTGTCATCACATAATATCATGGTAGATCAGTGTACACTGTTCATTCTGATAATTATTTCAAGTAAACAGTGTCAACTGTGATCCATCATCACATAATGTCCTTACAGATCAGTGTATACACTGTTCATTTCAAGTAAACAATGTACACTGATCTGTCATGACATAATATCCTTACACATCAGTGTCTACACTATTCATTTTAAGTAAATAGTGTAGACTGCAATCTGTCATCACATAATGTCCTGGCAGATTAGTGTCTACACTGTTCATTGTCCCCCACACCTCCATCTGTCCATTTGTCACACCTTCCACTATAACTTTAGAGCTGTTTGAGATATGGCTCAATATGTTATGTTTCCATCACACTTTCCATTCCACTAGACTATAACTTTAAAGCCATTTGAGATTAAGGGATGAAACTTGCATATATGTGACAGACCCAGGATTTCAAACCAGTAGATTTGCAAATTTTGATCAGTAGATTGGCTTCTAAACCAGTGGATACTTAATTGGCATACATTTTACGTGCTTTAAGTGATTGAAAATAAAACAAGTGCATTTTTTTCCACAATATTTTGTCTCTTCATGCTATAATAAAACAGCAAGTTTTGAACATAAGATTCAGATTCTGATGGAAAATATTACAATTATAATTAATTAATACAAGTCAGTATATTGTCAATTAAATGAAAAAGGAACCATTGTATATCTTTTGGTTCACTGGAAAGTTATTTCTTTTCTTTATAAAATCCACAAGCATTTTTAATATCTTTCACAATATCACAGTCTAGTGACCACTGATGACATTCATTGTGATTATTAAGTTTCACACTTAACAGGCTCTCAATAGTTTTCTGGTCCAGATTTTTCTTAAATATAGAATATAGAATTAAATGAAAACACACAAATCTGGTTCATTGATCTGAAGATCAATTAGCTTGTGCCTATGTTGCATGCTGGAATATCAAAGAATCTGGTACAAATACGCTGAACTTTTTGATCATACACATGGCCTAGAACATTCAGCATTTTATTATTTCCTTGATCATTCGATATATCAATTGTGACACTGAACTTCTGACTTGTATACATTTTTTCAACTTTTCTGGCCTGAGTGACAATGTGCGTTGTCTTTGTATGCTGGCATGAAAATTGTTGTGCAATCTCAGAATCTGGAAACATTACTTTAACCAGTTTAGTAAAATGATCTGCTATGAGGAATGGTAAATTGTGCTCTGCCACAAAATTTGCAAAGTTTCTACAAGTGCCACTTTTGATCCAGTCTCAAATAAGTGTGTGTGTTTATTACAGAAGAATCATTGCTCCTATGTAATGGTGTCATCATATGCCTGGTGATATTTCTTCCTCCATATACTATCTTAGAATCCACTTTGCATGAAACACACAATGCAAACTCAGGACGTTTGTTGCTCGCCTGCACACACTTAAACTCTGATATCCACGCATTGTTGAACTTGTTGTAATATTTTTTAGTCAGTCATTTCTTAGCATTGAGAGACAGCACACGTTTTGGCATTCTGACATGAATTGAACACAGAATATAAGAGCTGTCCTTAAATGTTCCTCTTAAAGCATCTTGAACAATACAATACCAATAAAACAAGACAAAAAAATCAAAATGATTAATAAAGTTTTTTTTTTTTTTTGGTCAGTCTCTCCATTTTATCTCCCCTTCGCAAAAGGTCAACCGATTATCATAAAAAACTCAAAGCCATCATGGAGCACCTTTGATCCCTTTGTTACTTACAACACCTCAAATAACATCCTGCATTTGGCCTAAAACTCTCTCGATTATAACAAAAAGGTAATCAATTAACAGCTTGTTGTGCACACATGTTTACTGTTGTTTAACAATTTTAATCCTATTACTCGACCACGCATCATCGCACTGGTAGAACATTTTCAGTCCCCAGTAGACTGGTTCTGGCTGGTTTCTCTAATATGTTGATAGAACGCATACAAACTCTGTGTTTTGTTGTTTGTTTTTTTTTATTAAATTTTTTTAAAAATTCTTGTAATATTCAAAACCAGTAGATTTCAACTATACAATGGTATGTGTGATAGACAGCCTTTAAAACAGTATTTTTGGCCTACCTGCCAGTAGAATCACATGTGTGAACTTGGTATGCTTGTTCATCATCACTAGAAGTCACATACCACATTGAGATCCTATCTTCAAGGTCAGGGTCATCATGGCTCAATATTTTATATTTCCATCATAATTCACTTTCCACTATAAAATGTTAAAACAGTTCTAGATCAAGTGATGAAACTTGGTATACTTGTATATCATCGCTAGAATGTGTCACATACTACATTGAGTGCTATCTTCAAGGTCAAGATCACAACTCAATGTTTTGTTTTCCATCACACTTTTTTTCACTCTATATCTTTAGAACTGTTTGAGATTAAGTAATATAAATTTGGTATACATATATATCATGATTAGCAGGTGTTCTGTGTATTACATTTGGGGTCTTGTCTTTAAGATCAATGTCATGATGTTATATGTTGAATTTTTCTATTACACTTTCCTTTCCACTCTATTATTTTAAAGCCATTTGAGATGAAACTTGGTATAACTATACCACATACCACATGTGGGGACCTGTCTTTAAGGTCAAGGTCACACATAAATAGTAAAATAGTTGATGCTGCAGTCACATTTTCCTTCTGCTTTCTAATTTAATAGCTGTTTAAGATAAATGGTATACTTCTGAGAGGTATTTGAAAAGTTATGAATATTTTGTTCTAACTTTTTTGTTTCTGTGAAACTGTCAATAAATTTAACGCTGATCGATAGACGAAATAATGTTCTTTAAAATGACCTGGTGCTGCATGTGCAGCACACCTGACACATGCAGATAAATGCGTGTGATGTAAATAACAGGGTCCTAAAAATGTCACAGAGAAGAACAATTCTGCTACTGAGTGAAGAGCATGCTGTGAAATCCAGACTCTCTTAGGGTACTCTCCCACTGATATCAAGGCAGACATGGATGAAGTTTACAGGTGTAATTCTCTGTGAGATCCAACAATTCTGAGGTGGATTCATTGTTTTAAAGATGAGATAATCTAAAAACCATCATGTGGTTAAAAGTGCAGTTTTCCCATGTACCAACATACCAAAAAGAGAATAAAAAATAGCATTTATTATCAGCAGGGAGGGCAGGCAGAGTAGGTTACAGGGGGTGGGGCTGCCACTTTCCACAGCACCTCCCACCACCTTTTGCAACCCACCAAAACTGGCCAACAAACAACCAGCCTCCATTTTTAAAAAGTTTTGTCTCTCCCCCCACCAGCAACACAAAAACCAGGTATGTTTGAAAAAAATGCTCATTACTTGGGGAGGCCCTTTTGCCAGTTTGCCTTTTTCATCAATATGAGGTCAATGGAAAACCACACACTCCACAGGTCAGGAAGACACATTGAAAATGTGAGCAAAGGAGTACTGCAGCAGACTGAAAAGATGGCCCAGGTAGCAGGTGTGTTAAACATGTACCTATACATTATCATGGATGCACAGCTCAATATACAAAATGGCCACTTCGTATTGGTCATCTGCTAGTCTGCTGTTCCGGTAAGTGATCTTTGATCACAGCGACACTGTGCCATGAGCCTCTGTCGCAGTTGCTGCCACAATACCATGTTTGCCTGTGAACTGCTCAAATCAGCATTTAAGAGCCACTTTGATTTTATCGTCATCATCTGCTCTACTATATATCTGAACAAGGCATATGACAGGCCATATTTAAGAGTACTGCAATTATGCTGCACTGTATGGGATTAATGCATACAAGCAAGTAATTACCATAAAATCAAACTTTGAAAAACTGCATGCTAGAATTATACTGGCTGCTGTTCCAATGACACCATCTGTAGACCGCTTTCAGTCAATAAACTGACTTCATTTCACAAAAGAATTCCATATCACAGGTGCATTTTTATTTATAAAGCTGTTCATAACTGGAGACCTTCTTGCTGAAGTGATATGTTTGCTTCAGTTGGCAATAGTAACACTATATACTTTCTAATATAAATGCCAAACCTAAGTTTACAAACTACCTGAACCAAGAACTAATGCACTAGTCAGTTACTTATACTGGATCTACTAAATGGAATCAATTACCACTTTAAGTAAAATGATCTGAAACTCTTTCCATATTTAAAGCAGGATGTTACAGCTATCTTAACATTTCTGACTACTGTATATACATATGTTTAAGCTGATACCAATTGCAAACTGTATAGACCCAGATCTGCAGTTTGTAAGGACTAATCAGCAGAACAAACAACATAGACCCTAGTCTGCCGGTGCAGGGTCTATGTTGTCTGCATTTTGACCTGGATAATATGCAAGTATATATGGTAAATGTTCCTTTAGTTTCTACTTTTTACATGTTATACATCTTACGTTTTTATGTTTTTATTTGCACCATCTATATATCTTTTTGGTAAAATATTTGTGTGCCAGACAATGAACCCTAAACTCTATATGTTTTAGTTCTTTTTTTAAAAATGTTCTTACTACACCTAGTACATGTATGAAAAATGAATCATTATTGGACATCAATGCATAATTAGCTAAATGAATAATGTAAAAAAAAGTATTATGATTATTTCATATAATAAACTGTTTAATCACAGTTAGTTCAAATTACTTGAGTGCATGGGGCCAGCACCTACAAAATGAGTCAAAAGAGACTTTGTAACCAATACAGTAGGTGAATAAAATTCATCATTGCATATATATTTGATTAATGCTGTGTTAAAAAATGTCAGAATCTACTTGTCTTTGAATTAATTGGCCACTTTTATTCTGGTTACAAATTAGTGATTGACATTTAAAAATTGAATTGGTTGTTTTACTAAGTACTTATTTGTTTCATACATATCCCAGTTTCTCAAGATTAACGACAAGTGGATGATGGCCAGTTAAGCTGCCAGGGACATGACATAGCTCTACTTCACTTAAACACAGGCACACCTACAATGACAATGTTGATGATGACTGGCTAAGCTGCAGGGATATGACATAGTTCCATTTCACTTAAATACAGGCACACCAACAATGACAATGTGGATGATGACTGGCTAAGCTGCCTGGGATATGACATAGCTCCACTTCACTTCAACACAGGCACACCAACAATGACAATGTGGATGATGACTGGTTAAGCTGCCAGGGATATGACATAGCTCCATTTCACTTAAATGCAGACAAGCCGAAATTGGCAAAACAACAAATTTTAACAAGTCTGTGAAACATGATTATTTTTAAGTTGGTCATGGTACAGTGTTCATTCCAGAAATGAAAAAAGTGGGACCCAGTGGCCCCTCGCAGATCAAAAAGTTGGGTCATTTAGAAAAAACATGGGTTGCAGATACCTTTACCTCAATCTTGTTTATTTAAGAAATTCAAATACATATCATTATCGTAAGTACTCAGGTCGTGGATTTATTAATGACTGCAGTAAATATTCTCTTTTTCAGCATTGCATGCTTCGAATCAGTCATTGAAGAGCCAAACTTGAGCATGGTTTTCTACAATTTCCTTGTCCTTGTAACTGTGTCCACTCTTCACATCAGTCATTTTAGGACCGACTATTTACTTTTTGGAATGGGGAGGAACCTTAGATTTTCTTTTGAACCAGAATTTTTTTTCTATTACCTCAAGACAATCGGTTATTTTTTTCTATAAATCAAAGCAAGAATATTGTTATCAAGCTGTTTGAGAACTTTCATTTTTGTCACCCACCCACCCCCATTAAATGGTTGGTTGCTTAGTTGAGAAGAAAACTGTAGCAAATCATACTCTAGCGTGACTCAGCAACTACTGATTCAAAGTATATAATGCTGGAAAAATGAATATTTATTGCAGAAATTAATAAATCCTATGACCTGAACACCTGTGATTGTCATCAGACTTTTATCTTGAGAGCCTGGAGTACTCTGACTTGAATATCTATGGTAACCATTCCCTTCTAGAATTTATTTTGAACATTTGAGTACATTTTTTCCTCTCTGTCACTACAATGGAAATAAATGCAGCAGTGTTTTCACTTAAGATTTCATCTTTTCTTCTTTACATTTTCAATCAGTGTTCATGTAGCATGTACTCTTTATGCCCAAGCTAATCAAACTCAGTAAGACATTTCTGTCAGCCAATGAAATTGATCGCCTTATGCTTCTTTGGCAGTGAACACATTTAATGAAGTAAGCTTGAGATACACTCAATTCAGTCTAAGCGTACTATGTATGGAACATTCTTGTGCCAAAGATGAAAAATATGGGTCACTGGCACAAGGGCGCAGTCTAGAATGAACCCTGATGGTGACCTACATGTTTGGTAGAATGGCAATAGTACTCCAACATGCAACAAAACTATGCATATACTTCTTCCATTTTTATTTTATTGTCCTTTACATGCAGTCAATCACTATCATCTTTCCATATTGGACAGGTGTCCTTAGAACAGAAAACAAGCATATTTGTATTGGTGATTCCTGAAACCGATCCTTTTCAAATGGTGTCCTTTGTATTCAGGTATACACTGGGACAGGTTGCACTGCATTTGTTATGTTCTGATTTTGACAAACTAATAAAGTATTGAAAATGAAGCTAAAAGTTATGAATTCAACTGTCATGTTTCTTCATGAAAAGAAAATTTCTTCCAGCAGAAAAGAAGCTCATTTTTGTGATTCACACCTGTCATAGATGGCATAAGCCTGCCAGTTTTTCTCATCCCTTACAGCCCTTATACACTGTCTGGAATAAACAAAACAAAAAAAAACAGTTAGAGAGAATAGGTTGCTGAAGTCTTTGAATTGTGAGGAAAATACACTATACTGCTCAATTGCCAAGTAAAAGTGAATCTTATTTTGATTGACAGCTCAAGAAAACGATTCATATATTTATTTGGCCATGAAGATAATTTGTTCCTGCATGCATCTCTGGGTCATCATCAAGCCATTTTGCCAGTTTTCTTTGCAGTTTTGCTTTTTGTTGACAGTCACTACAAATCCAGAGATGCATCTATTCTTTCTTTCACTTTGATGAATAAGTCCTGTTCATCCCATAAATACATGTAGATGGAGGAGGCAGGACAGAGCAAACAAAGAGTGAAAGCCTTAAGTGATATGACACATCATAGTAAATACAGTCTGGTCCAATAAATCTGACTTTTCTTATTATTCAACCATTGCTTTAATATGTCAATGCCATGACTGGGAATACTGTGTGAAAAGATTTGTTCAAAATTAAACCTATTCAGCTGACACTGAACTAAAGTATATACAGGTGTAGAATGTACACACAAGATAGACCAAGATCAGCCATCACATAATGTGGCAGTTTATTAGGGTGTATGCTGATGCCTTGAAATAATATGTAAAACAAATAGCACAGACCCTGGTCTGCGAGTACATTATGCCATGGCAGATCTGGGTCTATGCTGTTTGAAGTTAAATATGCATTACATATGGATAAATAGAACTACTGTTCACCCTAATTTTTTAATATGTGGTTTTTGGCAGGAGTAAAACTAGTTTTAATTACGCAATACTTACCAGTCGCTATTGCATAGCTTTACTTTTTTGTGTAGAAAAACCTCGTCTGTTTTGGTGTAAATACATCCTCCCACATAGTGGATAATTGTCAATAAGACACAGTCCACTGGTGCACCTCGCATGCCCATGTGCAGAACAGTCTTTTTCATAGACAATGATTACACCAGGACATCAGAGTGGGTGGGCGGAGGGCATTTCACCATCGCAATGGCAATCGCAACTGGTAAGTATTGCATAATTCAAATCAGTTTACCCACCAAAAATCTACATTTTATTAGCAACAATAACTGACCCGTCGCTATTGCGTAGCTGAATTTGTCAGTTAGGTGGGTAGGCTGATATGTTAAACTGATCAAAAGATCAAAAACAGAGAAAAAAATGGAATATACATTATAGCCAAAGTGGCCTTTGTAGACAGGTGACCTCTGAAGGCAGGTTCAGCTCTCAAATTTGGTTCATGACAAATACATGTACTATGCACTGAATAGCATTAGGGGTTGTCCATAAAGGACGTCCGCAGATAATACCTGTTTTCCTACCCCCCCTCTCCCCTTGTCCGCTTTTGTCTGCATGTGGCTTACCCCCACCCCCCCCCCCGGGCTGCGGATGTCCCCAGCTAGCATTATACACTGCTCTATGGTCTGGCAGTGTAATAGCTGGTGCATCTTATTTGGCTATTTGTATACTCGCTCAGGTCCGCAGGGCCGATATGTGGGCCATGTAATCAACCTCAGGCACTGGGAGCCAGACCTATGTATTAATGCCAACCCATTCATATATATTCTGTGGCACGAATCGTACAAATTGAAATTAACAAATAATGTATACTTAGGGATCACCCATAAAGGACGTCCGCAAAACATACTGGAATACACGCAGTAGGCCTAAAGCAGATGTTCAACACAGAATATCATAACAAAAAATAATAGCTTGCGGACGTCCGCAAGGTCCTTTACACCCCCTCCCCTCTTGTCCGCAGTTGTCCGCATTTGAACGAACCCCCCTCCCCCCATCTTTGCGGATATCCTTTATGGATGATCCCTTAGCATTATTATTAGCAGTAGTATGCTATCAAGATACATATATTTAGTTTAACTATTTAGCAAAAAGAAAAATAACAAAATAAAAAGCTATACTTTAATCCATCATGTACATTATCTCATCACTTATTGGTAGAAATGGCGTCTAAATAAAATTACCAGCTGACAGCTTACCTGTGATTTTCAAGCACAGGTCTGACCTTCTGTTAGGACAGCTGGTATAATTAGGCACGAAACAGGTGTTTACACTTCAAACAATTGATGGATTAAGCAGTTGCTCAAACTCACAGAGATCAAAAGACAGTCAGCTTTTATGATAGACCTTTGATGATTACTGATTAGGGAATGAAAAGAAACTTCCTGCTGCTATTGTTAGTAGCATATGAACTGTAAAGGATATCACAAGTGCAGCGTAAATGTATCTCTACTCATTTGGTGTGATTGTATGTAATCTCTTACACTCCAGATTAACATTGTCCTCAAAATCAACCATAATATCTCACGTTTAATATTCCAATTAATATGAGTTCACTTGACTCCCATTTCTGCTGCAACTACACAACTACTTTGTCTACTATCCAGCAAATGAATTGCCTTGATTCTCTCATGTAAGGACAAAAACTGCCTTGCTCTCAAAGCCGACATGTTGACATCTTTGAGTTTGACTGACAGCGTGACTGGACTACAGTAAGTACAATCAAGGTATGAAATGCTTGGAACAGTCACTGGTGGTACACTCCAGTGACCACTTAAGGCAAGGTGAAACCAGTGTTTGGTTAGGAAACACCTGGCTGCTAACCGCTGAAAGCAGGTGACCATTATATATAGGTCATTTAGATAAAAAATTTGCTCGGGGGAAATTAGAACGACAGTTGTGGTGACCACTGAACACAGGCGACCGTTAGGACAGGTTTGATTGTATTCGCCATTAGAGGGAGAAATCCATTTATAGAAAGTTGGTGTTCTTCTGGGCCACATGTTGTGCTGCAACTATGGGTCTCGGTGAAAAAATGCCTGTGCTTTGTTGCACTAATGAGCGGAGATAGAAGGTAGTATGAGATAGCCAAAATGCTGCCTTCATGATGTCCTCCAAGGAAGAATGATTTAGATAAGCCCATGAGGCAGCAACGGCTTGAACCTCATGGACTTTTAGTTTCATAAAAGAAAGGTCTCTATTGGTAAGGGACTGATAAGCTCTTTTGATTGTGAGAGAGTGGACATTTCCTACTATTCCTTTTCCCTTTGGAGGCATTTAGATAGAAACAGTGCCCTAACTGGGCATAAAAGCCTATCTTGATCATCTCCAGCACAGATTCAACTGAGACTGGGAATCTCTATAGGAAATATAGCTACCAAAGGCAACTGATTTTTGGCTAAGAATCTAAGAGTTGACAAAGAAGAGAAATGGATTCATAATTGCCATTAAACCAGAGACAGCCAATGTCAATAGACAATGCATGAATCTCGCTACATCTTCACACAGATGCCAAAGCAAATAAAACCAGTCTTGAGTGTGAGGTCCTGTAAGGAAGCCTCACTCAATGGTTCATAGGGGGTTTTGGTTAAAGACCATAAAACACAACATAGATTCCATCTGGACGTAAGAGAGAGGGAGACAGGTCTCTGTAGCTCAAAATACTTAATGAGATCAGCAAGGTGTGAATCTGAACTGATTTCTGAGTCCTGAGTGAATTTAAGTGGGTTGGAAATGGCAGCTCTGAAGTCCTTGATATTTGACACTGAACATATTCTGTTCTCGAAAAAGAACAAAAGGAAATCAGCAACGGAAGTTACAGAGGAACAGCTTGGATCAACGTGTTTCCTACTGTACCAATCACAGAAGATTTTTCACCTGGCATCATAGACCCTGGATGTCAAAGCTCTCCTGGCCTGAATGATGCAACTGGCAACCTGGTCCAAAACTTCTTCTGGTGGGTAGATCGCCTGAGATAAGTCAAGCGTGAAGGTAGAGTATCCATGGGCTGTTGTGGAGGAGGGTGCCCGTGTTGTGACAGAAGATCCCTCCTGTGAGGTAGATACCTTGGTTTGAGGTCTAGAAGATCGTTGAACCACAATCATTGGGACCACAGTGGGGTTATGAAAATGATGTGAGCAGTGGAAGTTCTGAATTTGTAGAACTGGAGGTAGCAGCCAGAACGGTGGGAAGGCGTACTTGAACAGACGATTCCACTGGAAGCTGAATGCATCCACTGCCCATGCTCTCTGGTCCGGGACTGGAGAATGTAGAAAGGAAGTTTGTTATTGAGCCTGGTCGCAAACAAGTCCACCAAAGGCTTTCTCCACAGTGAGAAAAGGATCTCTGTTACGGAGTGGTGAAGAGACCATTCTGTGAAGACTGTTTTGCCTGTCCAACTGTCTGCTAATAGTTTTTCTTCCCTGGAATGTGGCAAACTCTGAGATTGATGTTCTCCGATGTTGCCCAGCAAAGGAGGTTCCAGACCTCCATGCAGAGAGAAGGGGCGTGTGTGCCTCCCTGACATAGGAGATACGCTATGACAGACATGTGGTCAGAAGAGACCATGACACATCAACTCCTTTCTCTGTCAATGCACCCTTGCAAGACTAGAAATAGTTTTAATTTCAAGATTGTTGATGTGGAGGGAGTCCAGTGACCCTGGAGAATTATGCCCTCTGGCTCTGAATGAGCGCCCCAATCAAATCTGAGGTATCGGCAAACAGATAGGAGTGTGGGTTGGGTGCTTTCTCTTGTGCAGTCAGGAATCTGTCCTGATTCATCCACCAGAGCAAATGGTGATGAAATTCTGGCCCTAGAGTAATCAAAGCTGATACAGAATCTTTGTGACGTTTCCACATTGCGCAAAGGAGAAACTGTAGAGGGCGCATATTGACACATCCTAGGGGAACCAAGTTAGCAGCGGTGCTCAAGGTTCCCAACAGCGATACGTGAAGGCAAGCAGACGATTTTTTTGCTTTTAGCACCTCTAGAAGTGCCAAGAATTGATCTATGCGATTCTGACTAAGTTCTGGTAAATGAGGAAGTTCATTCCCATGTAAACAAAGTCCTGAGATGGAATGAGGTCTGATTTATTGAGGTCGGGTAAGAGGTCCAACCGAGTTACTGTGGACCAACAATGGAGCAGATCCTGATGGAGGGACTGAACCTGAACATTGTCGAAATACTGGAAAATCAGGGTTCCCAGTAATCAGAGGTAATGCTCTACTACTTGCATAACTTGGGTGAATACTCTGGCTATTGAAGCGATTCTGAGCAACAGAACCCAGAATTTTAAAACGTCCTGGTGCAAGCAAAACCGGAGGTATTTCAGTGAGGCCGAAATATCAGAATGTGCAAATAGGCATCCTGAAGGTGGATGGAGACCGCGTTCCGGATTGAGGAAGTGGTCTTCATCTTAAAATGTTCCTCCAGAAGAAACTAGTTTAATGGGGAGAGATTGATTATGATATGAAATTTCCTGCTTCTTGGTGACCAGGAATATTCAGAAGTAGAATGCAGGAGACTGATCATTCAGGACCCTCTCGACTGCCCCTTTCTGCAAAAGGGTGTGCACCTCTTCCCCTAATTTCACCAGACTGGACTGGTGAAAGAACATGGGAGTCTTTGATAGAGTGAGTTGTTCCCAAAACTGAAGTCAGTAACCCTTGCTCACAATAAAAAGGACCCAGCCATCATGCGCAATGATTGACCAAACATCCAAAAAGAGGCCTAGACAAGCACCAATGGGGACATTTGGGAGAGGAATGCACCGCAGAAGAGGGTGTAGGTCCTTAGGGCTATTCCCCCCCCCCCTCCTTGGGAAAGGAAGGCAGGTTAGAGAACTTCCTCCTATAAGCTCTTCGGCGATTTTCATACTGTGAACCCAACTCATGAGGAGGAGGTCTCATTTGAGGTTGCGCATTGGACTGCAGCTGCATCTGTTTAAAAAATTTAGCGGATGGCCCCTGGGGGCAATTTGCTTTAGTACACTTCCTGGCCAATTGTGATGGGCCAGAAGTGGGTGTAAAGGATCTATGTTGATGATCCAGAAGGTCTTCACTGTGGTTAAGTAAGACTTTTGAGGAGTCCAGCACAGCATCATGGTGGATGTGCAGGCGTTCAACTGATACAGCCATTGCAACAGAAAGTGAATGCCACGATGTCTTGGCCACAGCTTCCAGCACACACTGTAATGCAGCTAGGTTCAGAGAGGCCTCCTTCAGCATACTAAATGAAGTAGCTGAGAAGAGGTCAGCATGTGAAGCTATGGTGACCAGAAGCTGGATTTCCTGCTCAATACCTTCAATTGTTTTAATGGGAAGGCGTAGGCAGGCTCAAGTTGAAATACCCACTTGGGATGCACCTGCGTCCTACTGGAGAGGTTCAATGGGCCCTTTGGGCAATGAACTCAGTAACTCAAGGCAGAGACCATAGGTCTCAAGGTAGAGGGAGGAATGGACCACCCTCTACTCTGCCGATTAATGTCTTGGCCTCATGAAACCTTTGTGATATTTCCTCAATTGTAGAGGAATGAGGAAGAAGCAGGAGATCTGATTGCAGTCGAGCCCTGGAGGTCTTTTCCAAAATGGAAAGGATCATCTTCGGCTTTGCGCCAGATCGTCCGGGCACCAGTCCATGGGTAAGAGGCAGTAAACTTCATTTACTGTCTAATCAAAGGACCAGATCTCCTCCTCCTCATCCAACTGAGAGGTGTTGGTGTGCCTGATAGGAGGTGTCAAATGATCTGTTTTTTCTTGAACTTATTGGAGTCGATGAGGATAGATAAAGCATCATCATCCAGAACACTCTGAACAGGTGAGTGGCTGGGCATCACTATGTTCTTCAGAGGAAGTGATATAGGAGCACTCTGTACCAATTCTAGTACTTGTTTGTCATGGTGAGTAGGGGCTCTATATGTTTTAGAAGTTCCATGATGAATTCAAGACCCCTTGTCTTTCCTGGATGAATGGTATACTCTGGGTCCAGGGTCCAGTAGCCCAAGGGGCATAAGGGACCAATTATGGATTCATTGGGAGAATATGAGAGGGGGGATACTGATCAGGTCACCTTCCCTAGTCTGGACCCATTGGGCAGACTCCCAATCCTGTAACGGGTGTGATGGTAAAGTGGAGAGAGGGGGGAACTCTGTCAGATCCCTATCCCTGTACCATGAGGCTTATGAGTACTGACTGGTGTCAAGTCACCGACAGGTACGATCTGACCAGTGATTGGTATGATCGGACTGGTCACCGGGATAAAGTGATCGGTGACTGGTCACCATATATTGACTGTTGACTGGTCCAGTCAATGACCAGTGAGGTAACAAAGACATGTCAGAGCCTAGTTCTTCTTCATCACTGATCAAGGTGCGGTGCTGCTTCTCCTGTTCAGAGTGGTGCACTTCCTTCCTCGCGAAAGGCAGCAACACACTACCCTGAGACAAGTGGTGCACTTACTTCCTTGTGAATGGCAGCAACACACTACCCTGAGATGAGCAGTGCACTTACTTCCTCGCGGAAGGCAGCATCACGCTACTGTGAACATTAGGGGTGTTCGACTTCTCCTCCCTTCTGGGGGGAGGCTATCTACTCCTTAAATGGTCATTCACTCCTACAGGAGGGGCCTTACCTGTCTCCAAAGAGACTGGTCCCATAAGCTTCTGGTCCCCAGGAGTGTTTTTTAGAGCTGAAGAACTAGTCCTCTTACAGTCGGCTTCTTGGGGCTCAGTAACAGAAATCCCTGAAAATTCAAACGATGAGGGGGATCGATGTTTCCTCCACCTTCTATAAGTACGTCTGGAATTGGCTCCAGATTTCATTAGTCTTCTTAGACCTCAATTAAAAAGCAATTCTTCGTGTGCATTCTGAACAAGTGAGGCAGTCTGGGTGAGTGTCCCAAAGATCCTTCTTGTGACCACACTTCACCACAGACTGTTCTGACATTGTTAACTGAAATAAAAATTTCTTGAAAGAAAACAATGAATAATGACAATATGTTATATATGTCACACGTGAACTCATCTGTTGTCTATGTGGCATGTGCTTCATACACCCCAGTGCATGAACTCACCTGTGCACAAGGTAAACAATGAGAACTTACCTGTCTTTGTTATATTAAAGAAAGACATTCCATTGTTAAATCTTTATTGAGGGGCGTGAACTCGCCTGATTGCAAACACACACTAAAATAACAATGCGAAGTGAGTAATGAGAAAGTGCATACATCTCATCGAATCTAGGCAAGTTATTGAAATTTTGGGATAAGTGGATAAAACAAAATTGGATCAGCCCTGACATTGCAAGCATTTTTGTAATAAGTTCCATGCTGTGGATATAATATAATAAGCATCATTTCTATCATGATCGTATGATTAATCCTCACAATCTCTTATAAAGTATCCCAGGTATGTGTGGAAATACCATTAAGATGCGAGTGCTGAATCAAGCAATCTGCCATTTTAGAACTTCCCCTGCCCCCAACTTAACTGATTCGCCTTTGAGTATGTCTTATGTGCTGAATAACAATTTTCTGTTTTGTTATTTGGATCAATGTACTGGGTACTGTATTTTAATGAAAGAAGATTAACTTATCACTGATGTGGACTGACCTTAGTCACTGCCTTCACATGAGTTGCATTTACGATTGATGTCCTTTCTTCTCTGGCTTTATCCTCAGCCTGTCGGCTAAGTCGTGTCAGGTACAACAGGTAGTTCAGCCATACCTGGGAAACAAGGCACTAGCACATTAATACCGATATAATCAGCTGACATTGATTAGAAGCTTTTGTAATATATATATATATATATTACATGTTGTATTGGCATTAAATAATGGAAATGCATAATAACCTTATAAATTTGAAAGAAGGATATTATACTTCTGAACATCAATTCAGGTATTAAGTTCCTTGACTCTACATACACCATTATGGAAGAAACGTGGCCACTAATTTCTCTCATGTAAAAATGCTATGATGAGAGAACTGTGAGAGGGACCTTTCAGTTATGCATGATTGAGCTAGAATGTAGACAAAATATTTAGTTCTCTAACTGAAAGGGACATCTCTCTTGCTACATATCTAGTTTTAAATACTGTATATACTCATTGTAAGTTGGATTCAACTGCAAACTGCACAGACCCAGATCTGCCCTAGCATATTACGCTGGCAGATCTGGGTCTATGCAGTTTGCTAGGAGTAATCACTAGAACAAACAATATAGACTCTTATCTACTGGTTCATTATGCCATGGCAGATCAAGCTCTATGTTGTTTGCAGTTGGACATAACTTATAAGTGAGTACATATGGCATCTAAGAATGTCAATGGACCAGTTCATCACATTTCCTTTGTTGTCTCAAAAATATGAGTTATTGTACATCTGAAGATTTGGTGCTAAAATTTTTCAAGAAGTAAACTTGTCTCTGATTGAGTATGCATGTGAGGTAACAGACATATCTATACTCAGGCCTAGAATTTAACATAAATTTCTTTGTAACCAGAAGGACGAGTAGATTAAGAAATTTACTAGTCCTGCTGACTCTTCACTAGTCCTTCCCACAAAATACTGACTGGCAACAACTGAAAGTTTATACTAGCCATCGGACTATTGAAATTATGAAAACTACTAGTCTGACAGGAAATTTACTAGCCTTAGGCTAGTAGGCTAACATTAATTTTGAATCCTGATATAATACCTCAAAACTTGTACCACTCCAGCAAACAAAAGTGTAAAATGTTTTCAATGCTAGAGCCAGTACTTTAAGGACCTGTGCTGGGATTGAAAAGAATTTAAAATCCATGGTTGTCCCTGGGCAACCAGCTTTGAAAAACTGGTTGGCCAGCCAATTTTTCTGGTTGCCCGATAAATTGCTCCAAATGCCCCCAAGATCGCTGTAAATAAAATTATTCTACAACTTTTGTCATTTATATAGTTAGTTCTAATTGCATACAATATGTCTTGTTGTCAATCAGCTTTCTAGTAGTTGGCCACCCATAATCAGAAAAGTATTCATATTTTATGTTTATCTGAATCTATATCATTACAGTTCACATTATCGGTAATCTGATACTATTATTCTGGTGTCTTAACTGTCAGGTGAATGTAAACTTTCCACATGGTTTTTGCTTAGCCATTACCCTACAAGCCAATATATACTTGCTATATTCCTTTAGCTAAAGTTAGCCAACAGAGACAACTGTCACATGCTCTGCAGTGAATTTCCATTTCTTCAACTGACCAATGGGAAAGTGTACTTCTTGATCACAGGCATTCAGTGTGTCAAGTCAAAAATCATGGTGTGTTGACAAAAGACGAACATTCGCAAGTCTTGTTTCTTTACGGGTTCACCCAGAGCAGTTAGTAGTATGGAATGTGATCACCTAATCAGATAATGAGTAGTCAACACATGTAGATTAGTGTAGCTTCTTACCTATAGAAATCACCCAACACACCACTATGGAGACAATTCAGGCACCCTGCTATAGGTACCCAGAGGGTCAATTTAACAATTAAATGTTTGTCACTGGAAAAAATATACAATTCCATTATAATTTCTAACATGATCATTTTTTAATAGCATTTTTGTGGTTTCCCAACCGAGCTTTTGTAGTCTGAAAAATGGTTGCCTGGCATTAATTTTGGGTTCTCCTGGGCAATGGATTTTTCTACTCCTGTTGTGCCAAATCAACTAAATCCATCAAATAATGCTTCTTGGGCAATGGATTTTTCTACTCCTGTTGTGCCAAATCAACTAAATCCATCAAATAATGCTTCAGAATGCTGTCAATAATATAATCAAAATGAAGCTGCAAACTAAGTTTGTTTGACAACCAATAAATGGAAACATAAATTAATGCAAATTACAAAGTCATTGCGGCTGTTGCAGCTATGGTCCTATCAAATTTGGTTCATAAATGTACACACTAAAACAGAAACACACATGCAAATGACTTTATTGGAAAAATATTTTGTGAAAGAAATACTTTATTTCATTTTGCCTTCACCCCTACGAAATAGCAAGGCTTTTTGTATAAGGAAATGCCCCCACCCCATGATGTGGGAATGGCAAATACCCCCCCAAAATTCAACTGCAATGGCCCAGAGTATAGCTGTTAGCAATTAGGGGTGTGCAGTTTTACCTGTATATCAGTACAGTATATTGTGGTACTGATCCTGCCAGTATATGTATCACAGTATACTGTTATACTCTTAATAAACCATTTTTTTTTTTTGTATTTCTGTAAATAGTATAAAATGAGTTTTACTTCAGCCTCAGGGTCTTTTTTAGAACAGAAAATTATGGGGCTGTGGGGAGGGGGGGAATTCCCACTCAATTTGTAAAGAAGTGGGAAATTTCTGAATGTATGAGAGATCTCATGAAGAAATAAAGGTGGGGCTTGAAAATATCATTCATGATTTTTGTACTTTCAGTTGATTTTTTTGGTGAGATGCAAATCTTGCAAGTCTTGCATTAGCTGGTGCCCCAAAATGGCAGCATTTTTTTACTGTAATGCTCCAAATAAGATGGAAAATTAATCAATAATCTTGCCATTTGTTGGTGATGTAATGTGGAGGTGAAATAAGTAGATGTGACAATGAACTTGACTGTCTACATTTGCTGGCATCATCACATTCTAACCACCAATGTGGCCAGAGTTGAGAAGATGCAAATTAAACATCAGGGATTTAATTTTTTTTATAAAAGTCGGCTTGCCCTGGGCAAGCTGACTGGAAAATTGAACTTGCCCTTGGAAAATCTGAGCTTGCCCCAAACATAATATTCAAACATGAGTAAAACAAAAAGATAAAATAAAATATGGTATATTTTAAGGAAATTGCATTATATTTATTTAAACTTTTGTTTCCTTTTTATCTTTGTTGGCACCTTAAAACCATATGCCAATAATTAAAGTTATCAAAACATATATATGCAAGTAATACATACAGATAGATATGTAGATTAGAAAGAGTTAGAATGCAGATATAGTTAGAAGAGCAAAAGCAGACACATAAATGTATAAAGACAGATAAAAATAGTTTGATTTTTAAGAAAGAGAGAGCGAGAGAATAACTCGACTGTTTGTAATGATTTATTTATACTTACTACTGAAGGATTTGTGAACACTTATTTTATCTATTTACTTAACAATTACCATCTAGTCACCTTTGAAATCTGCAACATGCATCAAAATATTTAAAATCCGACTTTTGAGAACGATTTGAGAAAACATATTTTTGTCCAATTAATTGTTTGATAAATAGTAAACATGTATCAGTCTCCTGCAATTATCACGTAAACAATGTATCATAAACACTGCTTGTGGGTGCTACATTTTTGTAACATCAATCACGCTTTGAATGAAATCCTCCAGGTGGTTAATCGTTAGTGATGAGTGCCTTTTGGTTCCAAACACACCTGTCAAAGAAATTTCACGAGTTGTATTATTAACAATTAACACATACTCACCGTGACATGCATCAAACCAATCTTATAAAAGCTGATTGTTTTGAGTCAGCAATCTGACAAACTGCCTGAGGCTAACTTATGATCTGAAAGTCAGCGAATCCTGGATACATACATATATTAAGATCAAAATGCAACTGATAAGTTAAAATATAAATATTTATTCCTTATTTGTCAAAAACTTGCTTTAAATAGTAACTATTCACATTATCATGTCTGCACGAGAATATGCAAGACTGACCTTGTCACTGACTACAAGATTGAAATGACACATACAATAGATGAAAGAAACTGGCCAGTTATGTAGAAGAATGTGCTACATATAAACGCTAAATAAAGGTGCTAATATATGTACTGTGACAAGATTGCAGGGTATAAAACTTGCAGAACATAAAGCATTAGGAATTGAACATAACCCCTTGTCGGTAAAATAGCTCGCACAGAGCTAGTGTTGTATGTATTTTACCCAGACTACCGACGTTAAATAAAATTTCTTTTATCCCTCTCTCAATTTTTTGCACTTGCCCATGGGCAAGTGCCTTGCAAACTTGAGCTTGCCCAAACCGAATTGGAGCTTGTCACAGGAGTCTGGCAAGTGGATTTGTAAATCCCCGAACATGAATCGATTTTATGTAGCTCTGGCTCACCCACATGTAAAGATGCTTCCTAGTCATTGGCTATGAAGAGATTTAAGAGAAATTAAAGTCATATGACACTTTAACTTCTTGTTCACTATTTAATATCATTCTGCACATTCTACAGATTTTCCCAATATATTGCATAATGCATCACACACAATACATTGCTGTGACCGAATAACAATATATTGCAATACAAATATTCTGACGATACCCAACCTATCTCTATCTGTATCTACGATGATGCAGTCACACTTGACTATTAAACAATGGGTGGTGCTCAGTCAAGAATATTGGCAATAAGCGGTAGGACAGACAAAAGAGTAATAATAGGAAAGGTAGAATTAAGTGAAAGGGTGTCAATCTACGTTTTTGTTCTTTTCATACTCGGGCCAATCTGGCTACTGTGGCGGTGAAGAGATAAATGAACCTAAACCGGCACAGCCCTGAAAAGCACAAGGTCCTACTTGTAGCCAGTGATTGCATTAGAAGGTGATGGTGGAAAGCTCCTGCTTGTGAGATACCAAGTCAGGAGCTTCTGCAACTGTTGCCGGTAATTTGTCCCATGTCCCTATTGTGCACGGAAAGAAGCTGAACTTGAGTTTCTTGCTGCCAACTTCTGCATGAAATTCGTGGTGTGATTTGCCCTGGTTCATCTTGGGTCAGATATTTGTCCGCAGGTATGACCATTAGGTTCTTCACTATCTTGTATAACATGGTCAGCTGGGCCTTGGTTCGCCTGGACTCAAAGCGATTCCCACTGGAGATGATCCAGCATAGCACTGACGCTGCTAGTATTTCTGTATCTGTTTGTAGTGTATCTAGTAACCCTCCTCTGAACCATCTCTATCTTGTTTATCAGGTCTTTGTTATGTGGGTTCCACACGGTTGAGCAGTACTCAAGGCCAGGTCACACGAGCGAGAAATATGCTGAGCTTTTTACTTCCTCATTGCTTATTCAGAGGTTGTGGCACAGGAAACCATGGGTGTTTCTCCCTTTTTTCACCATCTTGTCTATGTGGCATTTCCAAGATAGGTCTTTAGAGAATTATACCCCAAGATACTTTGTTGCATACTCAGTGGCTAGCTTGTGCCCCTTAAGGGTGTAGATGGACATGATAGGAGATTTCTTCCTGTAAACTCTCAGGATGCTACATTTTTCTGGTGGAACAACATATCCCAAGTTCTTTCCCAGGGAACCAATCATTTCAGGTCTTCTTGTAGGATCTTGCAATCCTTGGGGGCATTGATTTTCCGATAGACCATACAATCATCTGCAAACAGCCTTGTGTTGGATTTGATGCTTGATGGTAGATCATTGATGAACACCAGGAAGAGGATGGGATCCAAAACACTCCCTTGAGGTACTCCACTAACTGGTGCTGAGTCTTATGTTGCTCAATTTGGGATGTCTGTCAGAAAATCCATTTCAGAGCATTACACCTGATGCCATAGTGGTCCAGCTTATAAAGGAGTCTTTCTTGGGAACACAAATGAAAGCCTTACAAAAGTAAAGGACGGCAAGGTCATACTGCTTTCCTCTGTGTAAGGATTTGGCAAGCTCATCCACAAGGGTTAGGAGTTGTGTTTCACAGTTTCATCTGGCACAGAAACCATGTTGGCAGTCTGTTAGGATGCTGAAGTGATCTAGATGACACATCATATTGCTGACTATGATGTGTTCAAGCATTTTGCAGCAGATACATGTAAGAGAGACAGGTCGATAGTTGCTGGCCTTGAATATTTCTCCATTTTTGAAGATAGCCATGACATTTGCTGTTTTTCCACACATCAGTGATTTAACCTGTTGAGAGGCACTTCTGGTAAATATGACTCTAATATGGTGCACACTCTTGTGCTAGATCTTTCATGATCCTTGCTGGAATCATGTCTGGTCCGGTGGCCTTCTGTGGGTTAAGTTTTTGCAATAAGCTGTATACACCTTCTGTGGAAGCTTGGATGTCAGGCATAGATGGGTAAGGATCTCCATGTGGGTTGGGCAGGTCACTCTTGTCCTCTCGTGTGAAGACAGACTGGTATTGTTGATTTGGTATGTTGGCCTTGTCGGATGCATCTGAATGTAGTTTCTTGTGTTCCTTGAGAGGTGCCAAACCACAGTTGTCTCTCTTACGGACTTGATGTAGTTCCAAAATCTTTTCTGCTTGTTAGGTTGGTGGTCTTGATCAGTTTCCAACTTCTATGAGGTTTTCAATATATCTCCAGTAGACCTGCCATTCTAAGCACTGGGATCATGATTTTGCTTCTTGGTAAAGTTTCCTATATATTGGGCATTGTTTGTTGCTTTTGGCAGTGGATACTCGTTTTCCCAGTCAATATCTGCCAGGTTGAAGTCTCCTCCTAGCCATAGGTGCGCACCCTGTGATTCTTGTAAGGCATGAATGAACATGGTCTAGGTAGTTTGGATCGGTTAAGGATGGAGGTTTGTAGAAAGCGCCGACATATAGGCCTGTTGCCCCTTTAACTCTTTAACTACGACCGACGTGTATATCCGCTGCATACATGTGCCTTGCCTCTGCAGTGACTGATAAATCCGTTTGTAAACAAAGCGGTATTATCCACTCTGTATATTTATATTACAATCTTATTCGTCAGTAATGGGTGGTAAAAGGACATTTAACCAATCAAAATAGAGTTAACAAATTATGGTTCCTACTATGAAATATGTCATATTCTAAATATTGGCACAAGATACAGGGATTTTCTGGAATTTCTACCAGGTGATAGTTAATACATGTGGTTGTTGACAGTGGAAATAATCGCTTTTGCTAGTGATTTGGAATTGTAATTTTCAGGTTTTTCAGAGGGCAAAATTGATGATATTGATTTAGGAAGTGTTGGCAGTGACATTGAATTATAGTCTTTGTCAAGTCTGTCAGAAATTGAGATAGAATCAGATGATGAAGACAGTGCATTGTGGACAAGAGAGCCACATGCTCTGCAAGTCACCGAGTTCACTGAAAGTGTTGGTTATACATGTACTTTCATTTTGGATGAGGGGAGAAGAAAAAAAAAGAGATAGATTTCTTCTTTAAATATTTACCCCTGATATTTAAATGATAGAACTGTGGCTGATTCTAACAACTATGCAGCAAAATGTGTGAAAGAGAAGCCAGACAATGTTTGACAGAAAAAACGCAGCGTGAGGTGTCTATTATGTGCAAGCAGTGTGATGTTCCTCTTTGACTTTGTTTAAAACATAACTGCTTTTATAAATATCAACAGGAACTACAGAACTAGTAGAACATAATGACCAATTAAACATTTGTATTATGTGTCCAACTTTGACATATAACTTTGTATAAATAATGACAGACAGATTTTAGTGTTACAAATAGTGTGTTCTATGTTTAATTCATGGATTTTCTTATCAAACTTGTGGAAGTCAGTGGGATAAAAGAATCATACAGACAAAAGGTAGTTATAGCTTTTATATATGCATGGTTTTAGTATATCAATCAGTCAATTATAAGGACAATAACTAAAACAATTGGTCCATATCCCCAAATCATCAGCTAAGAGGTTATAATTTGGCAGCATCAGCATCAGGCTCTGGTCAGCCCTCAAGTCAGCTGCAGTAGTGACTCCATCAGCTAGGCAGAGCAGGGAGCCACTACAGTAGCACTAGTAGTTCAAGAGTTAACCTTGATTTTGGCCCTGATTATCTCAGAGTTATTGTCTGCCTTAAGTTCTTCTGACTCGCAGCTGGCATACTGGTCAGATACAAGGACAAATACACTGCTCCCATGGGATCCATCTGGACGATCTTCACGGTAGGACCTGAAGTTTGCTGGGAATACTTGAGCTGAATTTATGCTCATGTCTAGCCATGATTCTGTACCAATAATAATGGTGACTTAGGTAGAGGAGATCATACTGCTAAGTAGTCCCTTTTATTGACTGACAATTGATGACTAAGATTATCATGGGCAAGTCAGTTCTAAGTCCAGTTGGAACAAGTGTTGTGGAGGCACTCCGCAGCTTGCGTGGAGATGAAGTAGCAGTTGAGTTGTTGAAGATTATCTAACTGTCTGCTTGGGTGCAATCACTAAGGCAGTGGTAGCTGTTGCTGGTATCAAAGAGAAAAGTGTCGAATATTCCAGTAGAGAAATTTGGCAAGCCACATTGAATACATTCCCAGCTTACATTGGAGAGGGTTTCAAACATGGCATCTGGCATACCCATACACTCTTGACGATACTATACTTCACAGGAGTCACAGCACACACAAGGTGTTGTCCACCTACAGGCTTTGTTGCAGACCCCACAAGGAAACTTGATGGTTCTTGTCCCCGGATTTGTTTCAGGTGCATATGATTCAGCCAACAATAGGCTACATAGATAGAGAAGAACAAGTTTGTTCCTACAAACTAGTCATTTTACTTTCGATGTGGTTATTTTCAGAATGGCAATGAGGTGGGTGGAGAGTGGTAATCTTGGACAATCCTTAATCAGTACAAGACTAAAAGGTTCTGACCAGCTAGGATGGCTAGTAGGAGAACTGATAGAGCCTTTACCACTACCAAAATAAAACGTTATTGTGTAGAAACAAAAGTGGGATGGATTGAGCACTGGACATGCCTTGACTTAATAAGGTAATCCACAATGTTCCGAAGAAAGTCATTTTATTGAATACAGGATTGTATTGAATTTTCTCAAATTTGCCCATCTTGGAATATATATAAATGAAGAAAAAGGTAACAAGACTGTAAATATTGGCAAATTATTCAAGTGTTTCCGATGAAATGTATCGACATAAGCGTTTAACTTGAGTTTTAGACGAATTTCGATAGATTACAAAATTAAATACAGTTTAATATACTCTGGTTTATCTATAAAACGTAAAAACATTGTGTACTTTAATACATATTGTGGAAATAATGTCCTCCCAGGTGCCCCACCCTCTCATTTGTTTTTGTCATGAGATCCTACCTAACCCTGTGATACTTGTTTTCTACAGTACTGATAGAAGTGACTACCAGTATATGGGCATTCGCTGCTAACGCTTTTGTACGTTTTTGCCTCCTCTTGATGCCTTTTTTAAGTTTAGGTTTAGGAACTTTTGTCAGAGGCATCATCAAAGCTTGAAGATTGAAATCCCCCGCGTATTATTTTTAACCAATGAAACGAGTTTTGTCCTTCCTTATCTAGAATGCACTGCATCTTCCGGTTCCGGCAAGCTGTGAAATCGTGGTTGCCTGTAATTCTTAAAACTTAGGTTCTATTCACACAGCAGTCATGGTGAAAACAGACAAGAAGAAAATCAGGATCAGAGAGGGAATAAATAAGTCTGGCCATAGCATGAATCCAGGTAGAATTTTCAACCCAAAATGAACAACAAGAGTGCACATGTAGGGATGGTACCTGGACATTTCGCCCTATGGGCATTTCGGCCCAAGACATTTCGCCCCACATTCAGTGGACATTTCTACATTTCTTGACTATGAATTAGGGACGTTTCGGCCCAAGACATTTCGCCCCACTTCAATGGTCATTTCGCCCCATTTCAATGGACATTTCGCCCCACTTCAAATGGACATTTCGCCACACTTCAATGGACGTTTCGGACCATGACATTGTATGTTCTGACATCGTTTAATAAATGGTCATGTTCGTTTAAAACGGTGTTCTTTTGAAATTATAATTATTTTTGAAATAATGATCATTATAAATGATAGCTTCATTTTCTGATCAGTCTTATTACATAAACGAAGAAAAAGGGAAAAATATTGTCAGATATAATGACAGGCTGAATGTAACTCAAACAAATTGAAATGGGTCCGTAAATCGAATAGTCTAAGTACAAGCCTATTTCTTCTTCTTCTTATTATTATTATTACTATCTCCTTCTGATAAGAGGATAACTTGTCTTACTATCTCTTTTCTTTTCTATACTCTTCATCAATCATTTGCAGTCCTTAGGTCCATACACTAGAGGGTGACGATACATGGAAAAAAATACATTTTCTCAAAGACTTGTTTCAAAAATAATTATAATTTCAAAAGAATACAGTTTTAAACGAACATGATTATCGAGCAAGTGTTCTTTGGGCTTAATTACAACCTGGTAGCTTGTTTGATCTTCGTAGTTAGAGAATCCACTCAATGTGGTATCAATGTATTTAAGCTGAGGCAAGGTTTGGAGTAAGTCATGGAAGCTTTATTGCAAAGGAAATACAATATTAGCACATATGTTTTGAAATATAAAAAAATAATTTAATTGAATTTAAACATTTATTTTTATTAAACGATGTCAGAACATACAATGTCATGGTCCAAAACGTCAATTAAAGTGGGGCGAAACGTCCATTAAAGTGGGGCGAAATGTCCATGGGGTGAAACATCCCTAATTCGTAGGGATACCATACATTCTCTTTTGCCCAGAGATGTTCTCCTTTTAGGTCCTTAAATCTCAAATGTCTTGGGCCGAAACGTCCATGGGGTGAAACATCTCTAATTCGTAGGGATACCATACGTTCTCTTTTGCCCAGAGATGTTCTCCTTTTCGGTCCTTAAATCTCCTCTTTGTCTCTCATGTATATTATGGGATATATATATATATATATATATATATATATATATATATATATATATATATATATATATATATATATATATGAAGTAGATGTAGTTGAACACTTTTCTATGGTTATTTGAATAGATTCTCATAATATTATAATGAATGCATTAAAATTCACGTTAAGGGCACGAAATATGGAGGTTCAAGGATATATCTACTTCATTTAATCGTTAAAAAGATGTTGGCATTCATGTAGTTCAGAATTACCGTTTTTCCGAGCGTGTGTAAGTTTACTTATTTCTGGAAATGAGTCTATGATTCATGCCACTGACTAAAAAGTCACATGACATATGACCAGAATGCCAGGTAGACCAAGGTATGGATAATATTAGTATGTAGCGTCTCCATGTTTTTGAAATAAAAATAATAATTTTTTAAAAAAAATTTTAAAAATATTTCACTTTCAAATGAAATAATACAGGCACAGAAAAAGTCCATAGTGAATATACATTTCCAGTGTACATTTTTCTTACATTGTATAAGAACCCCACATGATTAAAACCAAATATTTACATTGGCTTTGCCATTGTATAAATTCCTAAAGTGGATTTTCCTCTTCAAGAAATGTAAACAAAGCCAACATGTGATCAGCTGACCTATCTTCAGCATATAATACACAATTCAAAGCCAAAATGTCAGACACAAATAAGGCATTGGTCAAAATATAGATTTTCATTCAGATTTTTTAAAATTATATGAAATCTCATTTTGTCTGATTTTACTTGTTAAATTCTTGATGGTGACACATTTGCTGAAGTCATTATCTTGAAACAAGTACGTTAGGTCATTAGAAACATGACGGGAATGTAGTTAGGAGGGTGGACGATATATATATGTATATATTTGCTTGTTTGTAGGGATAACCAGTGATTTTTCAAATTTTTAACTACTGAAGAAGAAAAAAACTTTGCACCTTGCCAACTTTCACAGACAAGGTACTCAGTAGAATGAAAAAATGAAGTATTTTGGATAGTATGACTTTCTGTTTGATTTTGGCAAGTTTTCACTATTTTCATCTATGACGTGTTTCAAACCACGTAAAATTTCTTGTTCCGAAATTCTGATCAGTGTTAAATTTCTTGCCCTAAAATCTGTTGCATGTGGATTTTTTTTCTTGTTTAACTTATCATCATTCCTTTCAGTTATTTAAGTAAAAAAATATTTTGAATCACAATCCCAAGATGTTTAAAACTGTAATCCCCCCCCCCCCCCTTCATGGTACATATATGCATAACAAACAAATAACATTTCTTTATGCCCTATTAGACTTTATTACTCGCAAACATTAATTGCTGACTCTTTTCTTTCAAAAAGAGTTTAATTTCAGTATTATCTTTCAGAAAAGAAATTAATTTCAGTAGTATCCAGAGATTAATTTCAGTATTATCCAGATATCATAAGAATGAAAAGCACATTTATTAGTTCTTGGTAAACTCCTTGCATTGAATGCCTAGGTAACCAGGTAACATATAAATGCTGGAAAAAATGATACCCATAATATAAACACACAGATAAAACACTTCAATTTTTTAACTGAACATGTGAAATAAGGAAACATTGATAAAACAGAAAAAAGTATCATTGGTTACAATTACTGCATTATTTGAGTAATTTTTCAAACATTCTTCTATCTCTGGATTAAAACTAGTTAATAATAATATTTCTTAATTTTATTTACTGATAACACTTAGATGCTGGTGACGTAGGCTTTTGACTGTATGACATTATGTGACATTTGTGTTTTGATGGTATAGAATTGGGATTATTTTTCTTGCAAATTATAAGCATGTTCATACTGATACTTTATTCAATGTTGTCAAAATAATTGTACTTTTCAGATATGTATAAATCATCCAGTTAAAATACCAGAATGAAATTATAGGCAAAATAAGGAGACAACTAAATCCTGATAGAAGAGAACGTAGAGAAACACAACACCTGTGGTTTACATGGGTGCAGCCATATTGAAATATGCACTTCCGGTTTTGTCGCTGCATCACCCCACATACAAGATTCTACTAATTACTGCTTTTTCCCTAAAATCAATAAAATTTTCATCAAATGATCTTAATTTATATACTACGCTCATTAAAATAATATATGATTCATAAATACACCCTGCATATAACTAATTTTATAATTTTCGGAATATTTTGCTGATGTGAGAAATTAATGACTCTGCCTCAGAATCAAGAATGAATCAAAAGTATATTTAGAGTAATGTCTCTAGTTTCAGCATTGGTAGTTTTTTTTCTTCCATCCAATTGCAAGTTTTGATACAATAGAAGGTAGAAGAGTGTGGGTGTTTACGCATAAATTATGCCCCGAACAATGGCGCCTGGAAATATTTGGTACTAAGAGTAGTCTCCCCCATTGGTTATTGCTATTGTTTGTTTGCTTTGAACACATGCATGTGCGTTGATGCATATATCCGATCAGTATATCTGTATAGACATACACAAGTTTTATTTAGAATCAGAATTATATTTACATAATAAGAAAATTAGCTCATTGGAGCTATTTTACTGACTATAAACAATAAATGTTATAATATAAAAATTAACTTAAATAATCGTATATATATATAATGTAACTTGTTATTTAAAAAAATCATGTTTCTATGCTAAAAATAGATACCCCCTCTCCTGTTTAATTTCTGTTGTTTTTCTAAATGTGAAAAGAAATAAATGCAGATAAATCAGTTTACATGAATAGATTAGATTCTACTCTACAGTTACATGCAACCTTACAATATATATCCATAATGGCTGATCAATACACTGGTAAGATACCATTTTACATGCATCAGGGATTTACAAATTTTATAAACATAATATCCCAATATGAGTAAAACAATATGATGAAATAAAATATCGTATATTTTAGGGAAATCACGTCATATTTATTTGAACTTTTGTTTTCTTTTTATCTTTGTTGGCACCTTAAAACCATATGCTGATAATTAAAGTCATCATGTAATATATATCTAAATAATACATGTAGATAGATATGTAAAAATTTAGAAAGAGTTGGAATGCAGATATAGTTAAAAGAGCTAAAGCAGACATGTATATGTATAATGACAAATAGATAGGTAGAAAATAGTTTGGAAATAGCTAGATTTGTAAGTAAGAGAGAGAGAGAGAGAGAGGGCTAGACTGTTTGTAATGATTTATTTATACTCACAACTGAAGAATTTGTGAACACTTATTTTATCCATTTACTTAACAATTGTCTAGTCACCTTGAAATCGGCATCAAAATATTTGACAATCCGACTTTTGAGAATAATTTGAGAACACTTACTTTTGTCCATTTAATTGTTTGACAAGCAGTAAGTATATATCGGTCTCCTGTAATTATCACATAAACAACAGATCATGAACGTTTGTAGGTGCTACATTTTCGTAACACCATTCATGTTTGGAACGAACTCCTCCTAGTGGTTAATCGTTAGAGGCGAGTGTTTTTTATTTTCAAACACACCTGTCAAAGATATCTCAGTTATATTATTAACAATTAACACCTACTCACCATAAAATCGCCAACATGCATCAAAACAATCTTTGAAAAACCGAGTGTTTAGAGTCGCCAGTCTGACAAACTGCCCGAGCCTAACTTATGACCTGAAAGTCAGCAAATCCCTGATATGTACAAATATTATGATTAAAATGTAACTGATAAGTTAAAATATAAATATTTTTTCCGCTTGCTTTAAAGAGTAAGTATTCACATTATCATGTCTGTGCAAGTAAAAGCAAGACTGACATTGACTACAATATGGAAATGACACATACAATAGATGAAAGAAACTGTTGCCAGTTATGTAGAAGAAGAGTGCGCTATGCTAAATAAAGGTGCTGATATATGTACTATGGTGAGATCGCAGGGTATAAAACTTGCAGAACATAAAGTATTAGGAACTGAACATGACCACTTGTCTGTAAAATAGCTCGCACAGAGCTAGTGTTTTATGTATTTTATCCAGATCACCAATGTTAAATAAAATTTCTTGTAGCCCTCTCTTCATTTTTTGTACTTGCCCGAGAGCAAGTGTCTTCAAAACGTGAGCTTGCACGAACCGAATTTGAGTTGTCCCGAGAGTCAGGCAAGTGGATTTGTAAATCCCTGCATGCATACATATTTTAGTAGTAGTAGATTTATTCTGGAATGATCATCATTTACAATAATAATGGATAATATCATGAAATATGTTTACAGTAAGAAGACATAGTTAAAGTTGAATTAATAATTAAAAATAATGTACCTCATCAGGATTACTATTTTTAAAATTATACAAAATTAATAAAAGAATTTTCTTATCTTGAGACCATAATAATGTGAATACTTACAATTTAAAATAATAATTTCTCATAAGAAAACAAAAATTCACATTTGAGGCATGCACCTATTTATGGTATATGAAAACAGATTAAACAAAGTGCAGATCTAAAAAAAATCCAATAGCCTGACACCCAGGGCCCCTTTAAATCTAGATCGGGCTCCTCTCATTTCATAAGTGAGTTGCCAGTCGAGCCTGTCAAAAAAAAGAGTTTTGTCTAAACCTTGACCGTGCAGACGAAATGTTGCATTTTGAAGTTCTTAAAAGACACTGGTAAATTATTAATACTCGGCTCCCTGCTGGGTCCCATCTATAGATCCCTTCACGTTATGAAGATCCTCTGCTTAATTGTATCAAAAGCTATAAACTTTGTGTGTACAAAGCGAAACACATGACCTATGAATGGGGAAGAGTACTTTTTCTATTCTCTGTATTTCATTGGTTATCTATAATTAGCGCTCACTTGTACAGCATGAATAATAATCTGTCCTTTGCTCATGGTGACTTGGTAATGCATTGCTGATTAAATGTATCAAGTAATACCTGTGTGATCATTTGACTGTTAAGCTAAACTGGGGGATTAGGGACTTATGAAAGCCCTCAATACAATGTTTTTATCACTTTAAGGAACTGAGATCATTACATTATGTTTAAATCCATTTAGTTCAAAGAGTTGGTAGCCGCTGATTCTATTGATATGGAGTGAGTTTTTTCTGTAATTGTGACACATCCACAGTACTATAACATGAACTAATTAAGAACTTTAATCTACTTTTTTACTGATTGATATAAAAAAATATAAATGTTTCTGTGATTTCATTTCTATTTTCAACTTTGAATGAGAAACATGGAGACTTTTGCAGCATTCAGTGAACAAAACTCAAAGCAAATACTTATCTCTACATTCAGATTGTAATAAAATACAGACTTGTACATTGACCTGAAGACAAAGCTGAATGCATACAGTCTGAAATCAAAAACATTTAATGTCTGAGCATTGTTACGACCCTATGGTATAAAATACGTAACAGAAAGAAAGTGAAACCAACAATGTTTATAAAAATCAACAAACAATTTATTTCAAAATAATTAACGTGAAAATCAAAATACACTTACATTATCGTGTATTAAAATCCAAAAAATCCAACAATTATTAGTGTCCTAATCACAAGTCCTGTATATATAGAAACTATAAAATGTTCAGAATGGATGAATGTTCCAAGTTAATGAATGTTCCAAATGAATCTTCGTAATGAATGAATGTTCTGAATGAATGAGTCTGTAATGTTCTGATGTACCAACGATAATGTAATCCAGATCATCTTTAAGAATGTTCACAGGCATCTGAGAAAGTCCTAAATATAACTCCAGGTAGCTCTGATGAATGGTCCAATAAATAATTCCTTTTGGGCACATGAAATTGAGTCAATGCTGGTGGAATTTGAGTCATGGCTGGTGATTTTTTTAAAGTCACTTGCCCTTGGCCTGTGACTGAAAATGTTTTCTTAGAGCACTGAAGTGTAATAAATTAGGAAATAAAATGTACAGATATGTTGACCTATCCAAGGATAAACTACTAAAGCCTTACACACTCATTTCCAATAGGGTACTTAATTTAGTCAAAATATTGGAGGCTGGGACAGAACATAAGCCTTAGCTTAGTACATTTTATTGCAAAAACATAATTCAGTGGTCCCCCTCTTATGAGGCCACCCCATCTGCACTGGGAAAGTGGCCTTATAAGAGGGGTGACCTTTCCAGAGGGGGAATATGTTTGTGAGAAGTATATGTATGTGTATGAAGTAAGAAAGATACATGTAACTTCAAAAGATTTAATAGCTTCATTTAAAAGTAACATTAATTATCAAAAAGGTCTTCTTGTTTTAAGAATAGACTTATTTCAAGTGAACATATATTAATAGTTCTTAATTCTTAACCATGAAATATATATCCAGTTTTGTTTGTATTATGTTGTCCACAGCTTTCCTTTTGTCTTTTTTAAGAATGTCCTGTGTTTTCATGATTAAATCCACAAGTTAAACATTTTTATTTTTCATAAAACCATACTCCTTATCGGTTACAATGTTGTTTATTTCAGTCTTTCCAACATAACATTTTTTCAGCAAGAACTCTTGATCTCTCTCCACTGTTGTTGAGTCAAATAACTTTTACTTCTAAAGTAAGAATTTTCCATTTATGTGATGACATGTTAAACTTTTGAAATGACTTATTCCTATGTTGCAAATTGTACAGTGCCCATCAGCTAAATTTTTTAAAGCTGCAGGGCCCCAGGCGAATCAACAGCCCCAATTCAGAGCTACTCCTCAGCAGTCAGGCCCTAGGAGGGGGCGCCGCAAAGACTCTGGGAAGAAGTTCACAGTGCCTTCCCCCTCTCCTGCTAAGCACACCTTTTCCATCCATTCCCATGGGCACCAGACTGGGTCTCTTTTTAGATGCCTGGTTAGACATAACGGTCGATGGCTGGGTCCTTTCCGTCTTAAGGGATGGCTACCGGCTTCGGTTCCGGGATCCCCCTCCCCTCTTAAGATCCCCCATTTGCTTCCACCAGTCAAATCTGGGGCTTTTAAAGGAAGAAGTTCATTCCCTTCTGTGGAACACAGTAGAGAGGGTGTTAAAAGACAAATCAACGGCCATCTACTCCTGGATTTTCCTGGTCTCAAAAAGAGGAGGAAAGTAGATAAGATCATGTCCTTGTTGGAGATGCTGAGAGCAAAGACTACATTAACAGCTCGTATTTTTCTCTCTCTCTGCTGGGGACCTTGAATGCTGCAGCAGACTGCACCTACGTCCTCGTTTCCCCTTTTTAGCTGCATGCAAACCCCACAGGGACCCTCTGAATACTCCCGATTTCTTTGAGTACAGAGTTTCACCTTCATCTCATATGGTGGACAAATCAGAGCTGGGTTTTGGCATGATCCCCATACACCCCCCAGAACCCCACTCTTATCTGTTTGCAGATGTGTCAGATTCAGGGTGGGGCACTCACCTAGAGCCAGAGGGACTGATTCTTCAGGGTTTTTGGTCCCGGGAAGAATTGACTCTCCACATAAACAATTTAGAAATGAGAGCAGTGTTCTTAGGCCTTCAGGGTTGTGACCATCAAATAAGAGGTCGCTATGTGATTGTCTCCTTTGACAACACATTGGTGGTTGCATACCTCGGGAGACAAGGAGGCACACATGCACCTTCTCTCTGCATGTAGGTTTGAAACCTCCTTCGCTGGGCAACTTTGGAAGGTATTTTCCTTCGAGTTCGCCATATTCCTGGCAGGGAAAACCTTTTGGCAGATGGTCTGTCCAGGAAAGGGAAGGTAATCCTTATGGAATGGTCGTTCCACCAATCCATAGCAGACTCCCTGTTTCAACTTTGGGGACCTCCCCTGGTGGATTTGTTTGCCACCAGGTTGAACAACAAGTGCCCTTTTTACATTTCCCCAGTCCCTGACCAGAGGGCCTAGGCGGTGGACGCTTTCAGCCTAACTGGGATTATCTGTTTGCATACGCCTTTCCACTATTCAGGTTGATTCCACAGGTCCTTCACAAAGTCAGAAACTACACGGTCCAGCTCATCTTGATAGCCCTTCTGTGGTCCCAGGGCTTGTGGTTTAATGATCTTCTTGATCTGCTGGTGGACCATCCACAGACCTTGCCTCAGAGGATGGACCTCCTGTTGCAACACAGGGGCTCTCTCCTGCACAGCACAGATTCTCCACCTTCATGCTTGGCTCATCTCAAAGGATCTCTCCGCAAGTAAAAGCTTTTGTTCAATGTTGCCAAGTGTATCATTCAGCCCTGGAGAGGCTCAACATCCAAGATATATAATGCCAAATGGAGAATCTTTTGTGATTGGTGTAGCAGAAAATGTGTCAATCCTAGCTGTCCCTCTGTGAGTGCTGTAGCTGATTTTCTTCTCTTTCTTTTTGAAGAGAAACCAGTGATCTCCCCAGAAATTTTCGATAGCATCGGGGTAAGCGCGTTAGGGTCATACAATGTTTTAAAAAGCGCGCGTTAACGTCATAAAAGTGAAACAAATTAATATCAATTAAATAAAAAAGAAGTGTATATATTTGCATAGTATTCTTTATTTACCCTGGTTATGACAAGGCTTAATGTCTATCACGTTTGTTTCTTAATTTAAATAAATGATATACATATTTTCTTCTTTTCGCCATATATACTGACTGCCACATCAAAATTAAAGTCTTTTAAGGATTGTCCTTCAGTACTGATTGTCATCAGGTAGTTCAGTACCCTCTGTGTCAACTTGTTCCTTAAAACACTCTTAATTCTATTCATTGAGGAGAATGACCTTTTGCAATCTGAAATAAATGGAACATAACATTTATTAATGGATGTACAAAAAAGAGACAAAACTACCTGAATCATAATTAAGTGAATTACCTAGGACAAATTCTTCAAGAGTCAAGATAGTGATGTGTTTTCAAATAATCATAACAGAATAAGATAATACATATTCCTTTCCATTGAGAACAATATATCAAAGTGTTTGTTATTGTTTAATTTCTTCACTGAATCAATGTCGGAGAGCTGAAAAAATGTTCAAAAATGACTTTACTGGTTAATTAGTAAGCATATGGATGAAACTATTTAAGTTATATTTATGAAGGAATACTTTTTATTTGTATCTTTTCAAAAGAGGTAAAACTGGATGATAAAGATTGTTCTGTTTATTACTTGGACAGAAAGAAAGGAGAAAGGAGAAATTAATAGGGCAGCACCCACTTAAGTTAAGGTTTACTGACCAAACTATATTTCTCTTGCTGACAGTAAACTATGTAAACATAATAACAACTGGTGAATAAAATACAACTTTCATTCCTCATCAGAACTTAATAAGAATGACTACAATTACAACTACAACTACTGGTTACTACTATACAAAAATATATTACAACACCCACCCACCCCACACACCTCAAGTAGATCTGAACCAAAATTTAGCAATATGGAAAACTTACCATCCGATCTAGCAATTTCCACCCAAAGGTATAACGTCTTCCATTCATTGTTAAATCCCGTCCTTCGTTTCTTGATCTCTTTCTTTCTGGAAATCACGCTGACACTATCGGAATCGGAATCACTGCCACTATTGGTGATGCTAATTTCTGATTTTCGTAACCAGGCCAACATGGGGCTAGCCGGGCGCTGGTTAATTTAACGTTTCTTAGAGAGTGGTATGTTCATTTTTCACAAGAAATTTTAATGTAATATGTGTAACTGCTTTGGCTGGTAGTGAAAATGACTGAAATATACACAACACACTACCAGTAGACTCCATCGTCGCTGGACAATCACGTGACTATATATGTGCAGACGAAACCCGCACCAAAGGTCGTCCACGGCAGTCGCGCAAGCCAGGTACAAAAGATAATGGTTAAGTGAGTGAGTAATTATCCTGGATTATCTTAATAAAATACCCAAGAAGAGGTAAGAACATGTGTGATTTGAGTAATAGGACTTTGAATTAGGTGACAGGATGTTTGTTTAACAGATTAATTTTATGAGGGAGGTGGGAAACATTAAAGCGTAGCGGCAGAAGAGCATAGCGTAGCGGCAGGTTCTAAAGCATCGGAGGTTATCGGGGTTTGAAACGATAGCGTAGTGGGCCCGCTACGGTAAAAGGCCCAGGGGAGAACACTGGAAACAATGCTCAGTCTCTACTATTAAGGGCTATCGAGCAGCCCTTTCCGACACTCGCAAATTCTCAAAAAGCCGGCCATTGGCACAGACTTTAATTTGGGAGACCTGATCCGATATTTTGAATTACAAAAGACCAGTGTCTCGCTCTCTAATGCCTAAATGGAATCACTCTTGTATGATGTGGTCTCTTACAAAACACTCCTTTGAGTCTTTGGGTGAAACTTCCTTTGAGAACCTCACCCTCAAGACGTCCTTTTTGCTTGCCTTAGCGTCTGCAAGATGAAGGAGTGAACTTCATGCCTTATCATAGAACAGGGCGATATCAGGTTCAATGGGTATTATGAGTCAGTTTCTCTTCTCTGTCAACCAGGTTTTTTTTAGCAAAAAAACAGCTTACCTTGGTTGCACCACACCTGATAGATATCCCCAGTCTCAGCTGTATCTGTGCTGGGGATGTTCAAGATCGACTTTTATGTCTAGTTAGGGCTTCATGTTTTTATTTGGCAGCCTCAAAAGAGAGAAGGAAAGGTAGGAAGCATCTTTTCATACCCATTAAAAGTTCAACTTATATTTCAGCTTCCACCATTTCTAGGTGGATTACTTTAACTATCAAGAGAGCTTATCAGTCCCTTGCTGATAGGGACCTGTCTTTCATAAAAAATTAAAGCCCATGAGGTTCGTGCCATTGCTACCTCATGGGCCCATCTAACACATTCCTCTTTGGACGATTTGATCAATGTTGCATTTTGACACTCTCATACTACTTTTTCCTCTTTTTACCTTCGCTCGTTGGCCCACCAAAGCGAAGGCATTTTCTCATTGGGCCCAATTGTCATCGCTCAGAAAATGGTCCAGGCAGATTCCGTTCCACAGTAGTTGTCTGCTCATCTGTGAGGGTGAGTATTCCTTGTGTTGTTTGTTATTCGCCAATGGGTTCATCAACTTCCCACCAAACTGACAAATTCAGTTATGGAATAACAATATTAAAATGTTTTTTTTTTTGGGGGGGGGAATAAAACTTATTTTATTGATGTAATACCTACCTGTTGTTATTGCCAGATTCCATCCTTCCATCCCACTCTGATGTCCCACTACATAAGATGCGCCCTTGAAAAGAATGAAGCCTATGGCACATGTCAGAGCATGCACACTATACGATCCAGTGTTCTGGAACTTTCTAGTTCTCACTAATTGGGAGGACAAATTTTCATCACTTGGTTGCGGTATTTTCCCCCAGGAAAAGTACAGCTATGCAATAACAACAGTTAGGTATTACATCATTAAAATTAGTTCCCCCCAACCCCCAACCCCTCAAATTTTGTGGTTGAAAAAATTACATTTTGCAGACTTCTTGATCAAAGATAAATCAACATCTATGTCCACACGTACATGCAACAACCTTGATCATCAATGATTGATCAAGTTACTCAGTATATATTTAGTGGTGGTGGTTGGAGTGGGTGGGTGAATGGCAACATAGGTAATTTTTCATGGTAACTTTAACTTTGTAGTTTAGCTACAAGGGGTACCCATTAACACCACAAAAATTGATACTTTTAAATATGCTGAAGGAATCACAATCATGAAATCTGTTCCATATGTTGATAACTCTGTTTAAAAATGAATGTATGACATTCATTGTCATTTATTTTGTTTATAAAGTTTTTTGTTGTTGCTCAATGTACTTTGATAGCTACTTGTTCATTAACTTCATGAAAGTTCATATCTGAACATTTTAATGTCTTTTACAGAATCTCAGGCTGCCATTAAGTGCTGGGGAGTTGTGGTAACTAGGTAGAGCATAGGACTCATAATCCAAGGGTGACAGGTTCAATAGCTTCCCAGGTCGGCTGCCTCAGTGTGTCCTTAGGAAAGGCACTTAGCTACTATTTCCTTAGCATGTTATGGCCCATAAAAGTGTCGTTAACCCGCCCCCCCCATAAATGCTGCTTATTTACATTGCGCTTGCTCATTAATCCTACTGATTGAAATATAAATAAAGTTCTAAAAGATAAAACAAAATTCAAAACTGTTACAAGCTGAATTCTTTCTTTCATCATTCCTTTCTTTATGTTGTGTAGAAACATTTGCTTCATTTTGTACTATTCACATTCTTTACCTTGTAGACCGACCAAAGGGTGCTGGTGGCCATAACATGCGTGACAAAGCAACCATCAAGCGGTTGCTGATGTACAAGAACTTTAAAGCCAAAAGGTAAGATAATCAGACTTAAGTTTCTGTATAGTCCTTCATACAGATGTGTAGGTAAGATAATCAGACTGAAGTTTCTGTGACAAGTATAGTCCATCATACAGATGTGTAGGTAAGATAATCAGACTTAAGTTTTTGTGACAAGTATAGTCCTTCATACAGATGTGTTCATGCTTAAAACAAAATATGTATTCCCTTGACCATTAAAAAAGTCACCTTTTATTTATTGATGATCGCTTGAGTTAACAAATTCATTTAATAATTGCAACAGTTTTGAACAAAGTCAGTATTGCACAGCACCATCACAGCTATCCAGTCAATTTTTTATTTATCTTGCCAAAGGTTATAGATAGCAAAAGACAATTACCACATTTCCAGCAACCTCGGTGATTTCAACTGTGTTGCAGATTTGTGTTAAAGTTTTAGAAAGCGATATGACATATGTCATTGGAATGTTTGAAGGTAAGACCAATGATATGATTCAATTCCTAATTAGTGCCTTATTATCCGTCTTTGTTGTAATTGACATGATGTTGGTTTTAACATGGCAGTCAGGTATTTGTGAAATTGAATATAAAAACATTCAAAGGTGGTATAATATACAATCAAATATTTACATACTTAATGATTAAATGTACCAGAAAATGTGTCATTTTCGGTTCTGGGTTTGTTTTTGCTTTTATCCTTTCGTGCTTCACAAATTTTCTTTAAAACTATTTTTTTTATAAAAATGATTTGTTCTTTCAGAAAACTATACTATTGTACTGTTTTTAAAAATTATTAATTGATAACAAGTAGATATTCTACCCAAAAAAATACATAACATTTAATTAGCGAACATCTCAGGTCAAGTGCAATAATAAAGTTTTATTTGACTAGGTCCTCAAAAAAGTATTTATGGAGGATAATAAAAGCTAGTTGTTGTTGCTATTTTCTTTTTTATTTTCAATTAGGGCCTAGGTTATACATATATTGTTCTGACACACCAGCGCACAGTATAATTAAAAAGCAAATGGTGAAGGACTGAAGTAATGTTTACTGTATTTTGTTGTATAGACGCAGGGGCAAACGTTCAGTTGTAACCTTTTGATAAGTTAGTGAAATATGCTTTTACACCTCATTTATCTTCTGCTTGGGGGTGGGGGTGGTATTTAAACAATTGGAAAAACATAATGACCAAATAATTGCATGGATAATTATTGGCACCTTATGTCCAATGTCCATCAGTCAAGTTAGCAAGCAGTCATTTGTTGGTCATTTTTGGCGAAAACTAACATTTTAGGATCTCATAAAAAAACAAATATATATATATAAATATATATACCAGAAAGTTGCATCATTATAACAGTGTCCCCATGCCAGACCACATTTTAAGCTGTGTTTTCTCACATTCTTTGACAAAATTGTGGTAATGGCACCTGGAAAATTGACACAAAAAGATTTTTTTAAAATGTCCTTCAGAAATGTTAAATGTAAGATGATCTTTCCAACATGTAATTTGACAGTCATTTTTCAGCTGCTTGTGGTGGCAGTGGTGTTAACAGTTTGTTATGGTTTTGGTTATGACGTGCATTACTTGAAATACAACTGACAGTGGACTTTACCATTTTGCAAAAGAGCCATGAGTGAATGGCATTTTGAACATCATTGTCCCTTTCTTTTTTTTTTAAATTTGTAAACAAAAGTCTGAATTGAATTATGGTCAATGTGTGCCCTTCACACATGATTATAAATGCTTTATCTAGCTTTTCTGTCACAGGCAAAATTTTGCCAAATATTGAGTGGTATATTGTGGGGGTGGAGGCATGACTGCAAATATAGTTGAAGGACTGTTCTTGATGTGCAGCCCCTCCTCCATCTACATCAGCCCAACCTCCAAGCACTGCTGTTATTGTTTTGCACGTTCCTACTGATCATAGACCAGAAGAGCTTATGGGATGGTCTGTTGTGTGTCATCCTATGTTTTAACGTCTAGGGGTTAAACGATTCATCGATATATATCGATGCATTGATACTTTTGCCATATCGATACAAGAGGTGAAGAATTGATACAAAATGATATCTACCCTATATAAGTTACTTTAATCTTCAGCAGTCATGAATATCATTTGCCTTCTTACTCTTTAAACTGAGAATCGATAGTGTATCGTATCATAGGCTGTGTATCGTGAATTGTATCGATATGCGGCACAGGTGTATCGTTTCACCCATATTAACGTCTGTTGGCACAAGTTTGTTATTGCTACTCCTAATAAACTACTTGGAGGATTGCCATGAAACTTTTCACACACATTCATCCCAAGGTTTGGTTGGTCTTAAATGAAATTGGTGCTGCTCAGACATCCACAGCAGCCATCTTGAAAATTTTGTTATTGCTACTCCTCCTGAATGGTCATATTAAAATGGGGTTTTCACTAAAAGACTTATTTTTATATCTAGTTGGTCCTAATTGAAAATAGTGCCAATCTGATATTCCAGTATGGCCACTACAGCGGCCATCGTGAAAATCATGTTATTGCTACTCCTTGTCAATGGAAAGTTATATCGACATAGGGGTTTCACCAGAAGACTTGGTCCTAAATGAAAATGATTCCACTCAGACATCCAGTATGGCTGCTACTGTGGACATCTTGACAATTATGTTATCGCTACTCGATCTGAATGGATGGGCATATCAACATAGGGTTTCATTAAAAGACTTTTATGATGTCTAGTTGGTCCTAAATGAAAATGGTGCCAATCTGAAGTCCAATATGGCACCATAGCTGCCATCTTGAAAATATTGGTATCACTACTCCACCTGAATGGAGACTTATATCAGCATGATGTTTTCACTGGAAGATTTCGTATTGTGTCTAATTGGTCTTAAATAAAAATTTTGCCAATCTGATATCCAATATGACTACCATAGTGGACATCTTGAAAATCTTATTGATACTCCTTCTGGATGGGAAGTTGTATCAACATCTGGTTTTCACCAGAAGACTTCTTATGATGTCTACTTGGTACTAAATGAAAATGGTGCCTATCTGACATCCAGTATGGTCACCATGCCAACCATCTTGAAACTCTTGTTATTGCTACTTCTCAAATAGGAAAGTCATATCAACATGGGGGTTTTCACCAAAAGACTAATTATGATATCTTGTTGGTTCTGAATGAAAATGGTGCTGATCTGACCTCAAATATGGGTGCCACAATGAAGATATTGAAAATCTTGCCATTAATTCTCCTGAATGGATACTCATATCAATATGGCAAAATGGAATTTTCACCAAAGTTTTCTAATAATATCTAGTTTGTCCTGAATGCAAATGGTGCCAGTCTTACAGTATATCCAATATAGCTGGCACAGTGGCTAATTTGAAAATGTAATTGCTCAGGAATATCAGCGATACTTTCACTACTCAGCACTTAAAAAAAATAATTGTCTTATCTTGAATTCCTGGATTTTTTTTTGGACAGAAGAGCGTCAGTCCCTTTAAGGGACTCTTGTAATCCTTGGTTACTAGTTTTGGTGGATTTCATTGTTACTACAAACCATCAATTTAAAAGAGCCAACAAACAATGATTCAGCGATGAAGACAATAGGACCCCCTCCCCATCAAAGGCATATCCATGAATTTAGGTACTGAAGATGTCGTTTTGAGGATAAAACCATGAAAATTTATACGAAAAGAAACATAAACAAATTTACAGAAAATGGAACCCCCATTAACCAACAAAAAAACTAGACAATCTATATACAACAGGACCATCATTATAGCCCTGCATTGAGATGCAGTAGCCCTATAGTTGTCACCTTTTCCATCCATCTGTATTTTTGGCGGTCTGTTAACATTTCATTTAACCAACATAGGTCTGCAACCCATACACATAATTGGATGCCATTTGGTAGATGAGTTGCCTATTGCATGTGGGTGTGCCTTTTAAATGTTTCGTCATTTCAGGTCCTGTTTTGATGGAGTTACAGTACAACCTGTCTGGAAAGATCACTGTTGTGAGAGACCACCTGTCTTGAGAGACCAGATTCTCAATGTACAGATTTATTGATTGTATAGTGTTCTGAGCTGTCATGAAAGACCACATGTTTGTAGAGAGCATGATTTTTAGGCAGAAGCAGTGATCTTTCAAGACCGGTTATACTGTATTACCCATTTCCCGTTGATATTACATCTCCATGACAGAATATTCTAGTAGCCAGCATGGTTCAGGAACCATACAACATATCCTATTGCAGTTTGCCATATCCATCGTCTAATAGACCTAGCTGTGACATTTATGCATTTTGTCTTGTCAGTTTCATTTTTGATATTTAGTTATGGCCCTTGACAATTAACTTCATATCTTCACATTTAATGTTGCTTGTAACCAGTGTACAGCTCAGCAAGCCATACAATCTTGCACATAATTTGGCAGTGGATTGCACATTACATGTAGATGTGCCTTTTAAATTTACATCTTCAATGGGATGCTGCTTGTAATTATTATAGCTCAAGAACTATTTAATATAATCTGATGCAATTTGGTGTAAACATGATATTACAGACTTAAATGTGCTTAATATGGGTTTGGTCTTCTTTAGAAGAGGTATGGCCCCCAGATTGCTCATTCTCATGACTTTGCTTTCTGCAATAATAACATAAAAACCAAATGTTTTTGGATTTTAACCAAATGTGGCATGTGGCTTCAGATTGACAAGACCTTGAATGAGTTTGATTTCCAGTGTTCCACGATATCATTTACAGGAGTTATGGTGCCATATTGTCCATTGTCTTGACTTGGTTTCTGCAGCAAAACTTTACGAAGGTTTGCTGGATTTCAACCAGATTTGGCATGCAGCTTTATATTGACAAGACCTTAAATGAGTTTAATTTCAAGTGTTCCACATTATTATTTAGAAGAGTTCTGGCCCCTGATTTCCTCTCCTAACTTTGATTTCTGGAGCATAACTTTACTAAGGAATATTGCATTTCAGCCAGTTATAATGTGCCTTTATATTGATGAGACCTTGAATGAGTTGGATTTTTAGCATTCGCTGTCATAATTTAGAAGAGGTATATCCCCTAAATGTCCATTTTCTCCAAACTTTGGTTTACCAACAGAAGTTTTTAAGTTTATGCACTGCCAAGAAAGTTGTAGAGAGTGAGGTCCCTTTGTGATACACCCATGGCTACTAGTTCTAGTTACAGTTTAAAAGTGATTTTCTAAGCAACTGCAGTTCAAAATTTCCAACATGAAAATTGATTCAAGTTAGAATGTTTCCTTGATTTTGGAATTGCTTCTTTCAGAGACAAATCTGGGAAGATACTGCGACCTGCTCCATTTCAGTCATGGCTGAGTTCTGGAACTGTAGCAAGGGTTGAACCAAACAGACGATGGTTTGGTAAGTTACTAAATAATAGATACACAATATATATATGCTGACATCATCTAACAGAATTAATCTGTTGTAACAATTTTCTGTGCTGGCATGACCGACTTACCTCTAGGAGTGAAATCATTAGTGTCTTTCAGAAAAACTTGCAAATGACCATAAATTGCTCATGTTCTTAATTTTTTAAAAGTATGAATTATGAATAAAAAATAAACAGTGGTGCTTTTCTGTCTTTTGTTGTTGTTGTAAATATACCATTTAAATTATCGTAAAAATTGGTCATTTGCCAGATTGTAAAGCAATTCCTGCTTATGGATGGATGATATTTGTTCAGCCATCTGTCCTCTTTATGGCATCAACATTCAGGTAAAGGTTTGTGTTTAGGTCATTTTCTTAGACACAGTTACTCATAGCATCACGTAATTGTGTCGTGAGGAATTCTACGGCCATCATTGGAGACTAGGTCACTGACCTACATTTCATGCTTCACAATTTGTGCTTACCTTAGCATCGTTCAGTTTCTGTAGGTTTTGGTTTATGTTTAGACCATTTTTGCAGACACTTTCACTCAGATTCACATAAGCAGGGTTTAATCTAGGATATGCAGTTGTGAAAATTCCACCAATATTGAAATGTTTTTGAACCTGATTAGACATATTCATTTTGTTAAAGAAAATTCATCCCTAGACTTCTGCAGTCCTCTGCCACCATTGCCCTTCAAGCAACTGAAATGGAGGTCAACAGAGTTTGAAAAATGCAGCCACTTGATTGTGCCTGGATTTACTTTGAAAAGGAAAAATGCATCAGATTGCGTTTAGTATGAATAAGGCAATTAGACTCTAAGCTGTGCAACAGTGTCAATATGGGCTGACAACTGTGTGAGATATTCTTGAAGATGTTGACTTCCCATCATACATATAAGGGTTGATGTCTTAGATTGTATGACTACCATCATATAATGTGCCAGCTGATCTTGATCCACGCCATTTTGTTCTATTGATGAATTTGAATGATTGACGTAGACACCAATGATAGTTATGCCAGCACATTACAGTTACTTGTTATAATTTCAAAGAATAAGTCTGTTCTGGATGTGTTTATGGAGATTCTTTCATTTCAATTGTTTTTTCATGTGACAGCCAAGTTCAGACATTCGGTGTTATTTTTAAACTTTAGGATGGACATATGTATGATAAACTGTAAGGTGGAAGTGTTAACCTTTTTACAATGTTTTTACCAGCAAGTGTAAAAAAAATAAACAAAGAAGCTTTAAAACATGAGCTAAAGAAATAGAATATGGAGTTTAATTTTCATATTTTATCACCCTTGTTTTGCATTCATTTTTAGTTACTTTTTTATGCTCTGTTAGAGCAGTGTTGCACCTAGGATCACAAGGGCAGGGGACACTGTGTCCCCCACCCACCAAATGGGACCAACAAAAATAGTAGTACATAATGCACTAGTAGCATTACAAAATATGAGATAATCTTATTTACTTTAACAGTTTTACCACCTTAACTTTGTCGTCTGCACTGTACTATCATATTTTGCTTAGACAGTTATATTATTGTATTAAAGGTTTTATTAAGTGCTCAAGTAATTCATGAAAACATTAACATATTTGAATATCTGGTTAACCTGAAATGAGCTGCACCATGGAATTTTCTGTTCCAGATCTTGCTCTCATTTAACTTTAGTGTTCACTCATTACCTACAAGCATTTATTATAATAAATACTCATTTTTTCTTAATTACTTTTGTTTTCAAATTAATAAATCAATGATTTAATGACAAATTGTACATTTGCATACATTTAATCTCTTTTGTCATTAATTCAGTCTCAAAGTAAATTAAATTATCATCTTCTTAGGTGTAACTTTAACCTCAAAAATGCTTTGCACTAGCAGTTATCAAAGACTTTACATTGTCGCTCAGCCATCTACCACAAACCTTGAATGTTTTCATTGCCAGATATATTGTTTTAAAATGGACATTAATTGCAATTGTTTTTTTATTACCTTTAGTGTCTTTGGCTATTTCTAGCATCAACATAGATGTGGATGGACATCTACTAAAGAAAAATTGGTAAAAAAGCGCACCCGTGGCATGTGTTAAGATTTGGGGGACATTGGAGAAAAAATTGCAGGAAACTCGTGATTCTGAGCATAAGGTGTAACATTGTAGAGTCCCCTGCTATGACCAGATTGGCCCCACTTTTTTCAACATTAAGGGGGGACAGTGCACAAATTGACTAATTCCTAGATGCAGCCCTGCATGAGTTGGTGTTTAGATCTGGCAAACTGTGCAAAGAAGCCAAAAAATCAACAAATATTCAAAGATTGGTACCCAATGAATAAAAATGAATTTACAGTATTCATTGCTTGCAATATTGCTCTCAGCAGTTTTCATGTTTTGTTCTGTTTTTAGTCTAAATGTTTCTCTGGTGTCAAATTGTTCATCACTGCCAATCTCTCTCCTGCACAGTGCTTTGCTGTGTTGATAAAACTGAAAAAGAGATTTTCAAGTTATGCAGAAAAGAGATTTATCCAATAAAAACAGAAATTTGTTTTTGTATGAAACATTTTGACAAAGTCAAAGAATCCATTTGACCCATTTATCACCTCAGAAAAATCTTGCTGAACATACGGTTTTGGTGCTGCAATTTTTCTAGTGAAGCACCACAATGTATGGTAGAATATGCCAGGGTGTTTAGATGTTTTATATATGACTGACTCCACCCATGCATATTCTATTGGATATGGTTTGACTTCGTGAGATAAAGGGACACAAAATCTTTACATTTTGCAGCGGTTATAAAAGTAGAGTGATGCATGGGTTGTTTTGCAATTTTAAATTTTTGAAAAGTGATAATTAAAAATAGTTTTTCCTTTTCGTAATAAATGCAGAGATGCCAACTATTTTGGATTTTGTTGAATTATTATGAACATTTCTCATTCTGAATTATGGTGACAATATTCAGAAAGTCAGAATTATTTTGGATACAATTTTGAACCAGTTTTCGATGTCGACATAGGTAGGGAGAAAAGTACTTAAGCAAAAATATGATTGATGGTAAGAATGGGATCAGAATGGAAATCCAGGAATTGATTAAGAAAAACTTATGATTCTTAATATTCCGATGCTCCATTCTTTCTACAGTACTTTCATATTCTTCATTCCACCCACCCCTGTTCCCATTATTCCTAGTAGCATAAATTGTACCATTTGGTCTTTGTTTTCATATACTACAGATCTAACTATGATGGAATTGGTGTAAGAATAAAGTACATGTGCCCTGAATTTATGAATTTCAAACACATCATGGAAACAAAATATCACAAATTATTGCCTCAGGAAGAACAGCCAATATCACCAAGCCTGCCATGACAGTGGAAGTTACATGTTGAGTGGTGCTAAAACAAAATTACTACTGCTGAAATTGGCTCCACCACATAACAGATATCATGTGAAAACCAAGTTCGATGTAGATTGTGCACTGAAATTGGCTCCACCACATAACAGATATCATATGAAAACCAAATTTGATGTAGATTGTACACTGAAATTGGCTCCACCACATAACAGATATCATGTGAAAACCAAGTTTGATGTAGATTGTACACTGAAATTGACTCCACCACATAACAGATATCATGTGAAAACCAAGTTCGATGTAGATTGTGCACTGAAATTGGCTCCACCGCATAACAGATATCATGTGAAAACCAAATTCGATGTAGATTGTGCACTGAAATTGACTCCACCACATAACAGATATAATATGAAAACCAAATTCGATGTAGATTGTACACTGAAATTGACTCCACCACATAACAGATATCATATGAAAACCAAATTCGATGTAGATTGTACTCTGAAATTGACTCCACCACATAACAGATATCATGTGAAAACCAAATTCGATGTAGATTGTACACTGAAATTGACTCCACCACATAACAGATATCATATGAAAACCAAATTCGATGTAGATAGTACACTGAAATCGACTCCACCACATAACAGATATCATGTGAAAACCAAGTTCGATGTAGATTGTACACTGAAATTGACTCCACCACATAACAGATATCATGTGAAAACCAAATTCGATGTAGATTGTACACTGAAAGAAACTTACCTACTGTGTAATTTTATTCATTTGAAACAGTTATGAGAAATTTCTGCATTGATCCTGAACTCTGGATTTTGCATTCATGATTTTACATTATACCAACCAAAAGTCCACAGGAAATATTTGAACTAAATTTTGAGCTGTCTGTTGGACTATAGACATATATTAAGAATAAAAATATGATTTAAAGGCACAAAAAAAAGCTCATAAAATGTAAGTCATCATTTTCATTCTTTTAAAACAGACAGTCAAACCTGTCAACAATGGCCATCCATGGGAAAAGGCAAAAATAGTGTACACATGTTCACATTTTAAAATATGTTTTTGAACAAATACCATGCACTGAATATCATTATCTTTATTATTATTATTATTATTATTATTATTATTATTATTATTATTATTATTATTATTATTATTATTATAAATGTTGTTTTATGTGCACTATTAAAAAAAATCATAAAATATGTGTATATATTGTCCTCTCCCAAAGTTATGTTCCACACAAGGTTACTATATTCTGCTCACTTTAATCCATCCTATAAATTAAATCATCACTGACTTCAAATAATCACCAATCTTAGTTTGTATTGTGCACCATGACACTCATTTCACTACTTACTTGCAGCTTACATATGATTGTAAAACAGAGGACTGACTTTTTCATCTGTCAGCTTGTATAAATTTCACTTGGAAACAGCTGTTCACACTTTAAAAGTAATATCGGGATAAGCCAGTTGCTCAGCTTGACGAGATCAAAAGACAGTCGGCTTATGTGAGAAGCCTGAGATGAATAGGAAATCCAAAGAAGCTATATATGGCTATTCTTTGTGACCCATGAACTGAAACTTCTCCTGACTTCACAGACAAGTTTTAGATATTGAATGACCCCTGATCCTCATGAAAAGGGATGTAACTCATATCTCTTCTCAAAGACAAACTTTTTCTTCAGAGATAGCTTTAATTCACAGGCAAATAGATGAAGATATCGAACTATACCTGTCACACTGGCACATTTCTGATGCGATAGCACAACAACTTTTCCCACCATTCAGCACATGAATTGCTTCAACCCTCTACCGTAATGATAAAAACTGCCTTGCTTTCAAATTTGACATATTGACACCTTTGAGTTACACTGTCAGTGTGACTGGAGTTACGAGTACAAGCGAGATGAGATATGTTTGCACATTGATTCACATGATATTCCTTTATCTAAACAATGCTTTCCTCATGAAGCAAAAGTTCAGTTTACATAGACTGCAAGGGAACTGTTGATATGTTCCATTGTTTTGTTATGAACTATGTGGCTGCTGACCATGGAATGCAGGTGACCATTACATATAGGACATTTATATAGGAAATTGGTGGGTTGGATTAGAATGGCTGTTGTGAAGAGGTGTCTGCTGAATAAAGGTGACCATTAGGACAGGTTTGACTTTACTCTGAGTATAATTTGAGACAAATGTTCATGATTAGGAATTCTGGATGGGTGTGGATGGCAAAAGAAGGGTTACTTCTGATAATTGGTTATAAACTTCAGAATCAATCTTCTACTTTTCTGATTTACTATCATGATAACCCTTTTATCATTCTACCCACTAATAAACTGGGATGTAGAATATGGTTTCTTATTGTAAAAAAAACAGAAGGTACAAAATAAAAAACCAGATTGAGATTGAGAAAAATGAAAGATGCAGATCATTCATTTTAAAAACTAATGTTTATGGTTATTGTTTTAACCAAAAATGTTGAAGGAAATCATGGTTCAGGAATTGGAGAAATGAATACACTATTTTATTCTCATTGTACTGGAATTGTTTTTTACTTTTTTTTTTAGCTGATTGGCAATGTTAAAAATATCACATTAAAAGAATTGTATATCCAAGAAGCATATGGAACATACATGTAAAGGAAGTGCAAGCAAAAAACTTTCTTAAATTTTACTAAACTTGGAAAATCCTTTATTCAGAGGTGTCTTATGTTGTTTGACTGATATTTAAACCCCTAAGTTTCTTGAAAGCTTCCCAATATCTCAATAGTTTAAACATTTGTTAAAGTGGTTAAACAAGATGAGCAAAAATATAAACAATATTGGAGTCTTAATATTTAAAACCTGTCTTTTCCTTCTCAGTTATAAATAGTAATTGAGGAAGAAAGTAAGTGTATCCTGTGTAATGGAAGAAGACACAGAATTGAGCCAGGTTGAGTGACTGTGTTTACCAGTCTTTATCAATTGATAATAGCATGTGCCCATACATGATGATGCGAAGCCCCAAATGTTAAAAAATTGGCAAAATATTTACAAAGTGATGTTTTTTTCTGATAATAAGCATCCACCCCATCCCCAGTAACCAGGCAATCTTAGATAGTCTTCACTGGAAATGCACTTAATTATCCATTCAGAATTTTAAAAATGCTACATAATTTTACTTTTACATAATAAGAAAAAGACAGTAATGATTTCTTAAAATTGAATATTAAACCATAAAATAATCATATTTCAGGTAACACACGGGTTATTACCCAGAAGGCTTTGCAGACATTTCAAGAAGAGATGGCAAAAGTGAAGAAAAACCCCTATAAAGTTGTCATGCGGCAAACGAAACTGCCAGTCACCCTTCTCAATGAATCAGCCAAGGTATAGAAAACAAGGAGAGAAATAATTGTTGTACCATAGTGGTTGTTACATTTAGTAATAATAACCATATGTGATATTGTGGACATAGATTTTTTTTTTTTTTTTTTCAAATAAATTTATTCATGAAGTTGCAAATGTGTTATCATTTCTTACAATTATTTGAAAAGTATTTCATTTGTTTAATAGCAAACAAGCTGTAGACATATATATCAACATATATTTACTTAATCTGGCTTTATACATTATAGTATTTTACATAGAAATTTACATAAAATTCACAATTGTGTTCCAGTCATGTTGTAAACTGAAATTGACATGGATAACATGATAGATCTGGCAGTACTCAGAAATAGAATATATAGTTGTATACAAGGTACTGCAGATTCTGGGTGAGAAAATAGAATATATAGTTGTATACAAGGTACTACAGATTCTGGGTGAGAAAATAGAATCAAACAGTAATTTTCCATATGATAATGGAACACTCTTATGTTTGTCACAGGGGGAAAATTTGCCTTTTCAGAGGCATTAAAATATCAATGGTTTTTGGGGATGAAGACCAAACAGTTTGAGTGTTGCATTTAATAATTGTTATATGAAATGCCATAAATTTAGTTACTCGCTGTAAGTTATCAAAGTTGTATTTTTTATGACAGTGATGTGAAAATGTTCTGTAAATATGTAAACTCAATGCATAATTATTTATAATTACAATTTGGAAATGCAAATGAATTATTTCAAAAACATTCAAACATTCAGATGGATGTAAAAATGAGAAATTAATACAGCATGATAATTCAAAATTGAGATACTTGAAATTGGAATCGAACAAAAGTCTACTGTAGGTGCTTTCTTGGCTGGAAATGAAATGCTGGGAAAGCAGGTCATCCTAAAGTCTGTATCTGTATTTCATCTAACACTAACTATAGTTAATTCCAAATATTGAGATAATTATGATGATGGGGATGAATGTTGATGAAGGTGAACACGAACAAAACACATTACACATACCCAAAATGAATAGCAATTAATTACATGACATATTGCTGTAAGCAATGCACACATTTTGAAGATGATTACAAAGCTATGTTCAGAAGAAGATAGAAAATAATGAAAGAAGTATGAGTTATGTGTTTTCATGTAATTGATGCTGCTAAATTACTCTATTATTTTTAGATACATTTTAAAAAAACAGATCTTGAAAGAAAAAATTAAGATTTTCATTATATTTCTGTGTAATATTTGGTGACTGAATATTTTTTATGTTTATGCAGCATGCCAGGGTCCATTTGCTTGACACAGAAAGTTTTGAATCTACCTTTGGCAAGAAATCCCAGAGGAAGAAGCCAAATCTGAAAGTAACAGATATGCAGGTAATGAGATATTGTAACAAACCACTCTTCTGAAGAAACTTAAAAATTGATGTATATAAGATTAAATATTGATGTATATAAGATTTAAAATTGATGTATATAAGATTTAAGTTCTTACTTATTATGAGGAGTCTCAGTCTGTAAGATGAAGTATGAGTCAACAATGATTGCCTTTGTAAACACGTTTTTTTAATATATTTTCAGAACCAAAATTGTAGTTTAGAACAAAATAAAAGACAAAAACAAGGGTTACTTGTCTTCTCACAGTGTTTTGTTTTAGACTTGTAGGTAGACCAAAGTTTAGATGTACAGAATCTCACATTATTTCCAGTTTTCAGATGTTGATATTCACAAGCTACATCAAACTGCTTTCCAGATGGTGCTCTCATATCTTTCAAACCTCCACTTCCACCATTGATTGGTTTCAGCCTCTTTCTTGGAGAAATGCATGCTCTTGTTTTCACTTCATTTTTTTCATTTGATTTGCAAAAAAATTACAGAAAATCTTGAAATTATAATAAGTCTTCAGCTAGCAACACTTGAACTCTTATTTTTAAACTTTCATCATTTTTAGCAAAAAAATCAATGATAAAGTTTTTGAAATGACAGCTGAAGACATGGTCTTTGCAACAAGTGATATTAGAGAGCATGTAGAATCTACACATATCTTTACATGTAGAAGATTGATTCAGCTTCATTTTTGTCTTTACCTGTAAAGAGGTATTACTTTTCTGACTGATCTTGACATTGGTGCAAGTGGCCATCTTGGCTTTTTTGCATTTAATTCATTTCTCTAAAATTTGTGCATATATAGTTCTGAAATTTGATGAGTGTATGCATCTATAGGTTCATATTTCATCACTAGCAAAAGTATGTTACAGTGACGTATCTTTTGGGTCATGGACAGAGTAAAGGTGATTGAACAGGCTACATTAGTACAGGTTAGATGTAGCATTTTACAGAATTCTCGTTTTGTATAACTTATCAATTCTTTGCATCCCACAAAGGACTTAAAGATATCAGATCTAATAGAGTAGATTATTTTTAGCTCACCTGGCCATAAAGCCAAGTAAGCATTTGATATGGCCCTGCATAATGCATCAGCCATCATGCATCTGTCAGCAATTGCCAAGTGAGCATTTGATATGGCTCTGCATAATGCATCAACCATCATGCATTTGTCAGCAATTGCTATTTTAAACTTCTAAGAAACCACTGGACCAATTTGGACCAAATTTGGCAGAGAGTGTCATGGCATGAAGGGCTTTAAAATGTGTACAAATGATGCTGAGCCACGATCAAGTATGGCAGCAATTAGTAAAATTAGAACAACATTTTAATGACTTTTTCTATAATGAAAAAAAACCACTTGACAGAATTTTGTTCAGATTTGACAGAAAGCATCCTGGCATAGAGGGCTTTCAAGTTTGTACAAATTATGTTGATTTGCCTTCAGTTTGACTGCCATTTCTGAGAATAAAAAATCCTTTAAATTACTTCTTATAGAACATCACTCAACAGAATTTGACAGAAAGCACCCTGGCACTGAGGGCTTTCAATTCTTATATGCTTGCCATATCGTGGAGCATATTATATTATGTTGTTTTCCATCCATCTGTCTGTTACCAGTTTGGTTTCTGCACAATAACTTTCGTAATGGCTTGCACTTGGGTTAAGAAGGAACCCTGTCGATTTCAAGCTCAAAAGTTCAGAGGTTAAGGTTACTGTGACTGAAGAAGAAAAATGGTTTAACACAATGATTCAGGTTCTACACCATCTACAGGTACCAAACTTGTTGGATAGCTTGCACTTGGAGTAATGAAGAATCCTCTTGATTTCAGGTTTGCAAGGTTAAATGTCAAGGTCACTTTGACTGAAAGACAAAAAATGGTTTCTGCACAATAATTTGAGTTCTCCATCATCTGTGTTTACCAAGTTTTTGAATGACTTGCATTTGGTGTGAAGAAGAAACCTATTCATTTTAGAGTCCAAATGTCAAGGTCACTGTGACTGAATGAAGAAAAATGGGTTTCCTTACAATAACATTAGTTCTACATGACATACCTCAACCAAATTTTGTGGATGCCTTGTACGTGGGTTAAGAAAGAAGGTTGTTCGTTTTGGGGTCAAAAGGTCAAAGGTCACTGATTGAAAGAAGAAACATTATTACAGCGCAATAACATTAGTTTTACATAACAGATCTGGCCCAAATTTTGTGGATGGCTTGCACTTAGGGCAAGGATGAAGCCTATTGATTCTAGGTCACTTAGATAATCTTCACTGGAATTGAAAGAAGAAAAATGGTTTATGTCAGTTTTCAACATAGAGGACTATTAAACATGCACTGGGCATATAATGTGCTGTTCGGTACTCTTGTTTACAAATATTGCCAATGCACCATACAATGTTGCCACTGTTACTAAAAATAGAAAAACATGTTACTAAATATAGAAAAACCCTTTAAAAAAAGTTCTTAGCAAAAACTGCTTAACAGAATTTGTCCAAAATTGACAGAAATCATTCTGGCATAGAGGGCTTTCAAGTTTATGCAAATGATGCCAATCCACCATCAAGTATAATCATCATTACTAAAATTAGAACAATGTTTAAATGACTTTTAAAAGAAAACACACATCAGAAGTTTTCCAAACTTGAGAGAAAGCATCCTGGCATAAAGAGCTCTCATATTTTCACAAATGATGCAGATCTGCCATCAGAAATTACCACCATTACTAAAATTATTAAAACCTTTAAATGACTTCTTCTCAGAAACTGCATAGCAGAATTTTGACCAAATTTCACAGAAAGCATTCTGGTATGAAGGACTTGCAAGTTTTTTCAAATTATTCTAATTTGTTTTCAAACAGAATTTTAACTACCAGAACTCTGTAGTCCCCTGCCATTTTCTAACAGTCACAGCCTCTTTCTAGAGTCTCCATTTTTGACTTCTTGTAAACTTGTTTGTTTTGTTTTACTAATTATTAATTTATGATAGATAGATAGATACATAGATAGATATATAGATAGATAGATAAGTGGGTTGGTAGAGCAGTAGGAATTCTAGAATGGTAATACATGTACACACACCACACAATATTTTAAGTGTCTTAAAGACAATCAATTTTTTTTTTCATGGTTTTATGCATGTTGAAAGCATTATTTGTTTTTTAACATAATGATTGTAAGAAGTAGCATTTTGAATTGATTTTTTGCCAAGTTACTAATTCAAACTATTTCTGTTTTAATAACAAGAATTTTATTCACTAGTTATTTCCCTTACTAAGACAGACATACAGTACAACTTTGTTGGAGAAATCTTAACAGAGGATTTGTTGATCAACAGTATTCAGAAATAAAACTACCTGTGCAACTTTTCCATGTATATCCTGAAACATTAACAGGTCAATAACACTAAAATGTGAGGTAATGTACATCTATAATTTTATGCTTTTCTAATATGGAAATGTTTAACTACAATAAATTATCATAACTAAAATTTAACAGAGTATACTAAGTTGTTGATGTTAGAGTTCAAAAGTGCCTATAACAACTAGTCACAAGGAAAAAAAGAACATCTGTTCCTCTACACACATAACATGTGGAAGAACAGTGACATATAATTGATGTCATTTTGAAAGTTATATCACAAGACTAAGTAAAAATTCTCTGTTTCTGTTAACATATGTACTTGGGTACACATGACAGTATGTAAATTACACCCCATCTTGCATGTGATTTCACAAGGACACTTACGTTACAATCACACCATACTGACTTTGAGTGGTCAACTGACCATTCATACAAAACATCCACAAATTCATTCAGGTAGGGATTAAGTCACACTGGCTACATGTTTGTTTATGCTATCCTAATACACATTTCATTGGCAAATGCAGATGATACAAAGGGGTGCATCAGGGGGAAATTGAGGTTTATCTAAGAGAAAACTGAACAAAATATAACCTACTTTGACAAAGCATTCTGGCATTGAGGTCTTTAAATATTAAACAACTGATGTTGAATTGCCATCAAATATGGACAAAGACACTAAAAGTAGACAAACCTTGAAACAGTTGCTTTTGTGCATATATGCCATCAACAGGATTGGGAAAACAAATGTCTCAATTCTTGTCTTCCTTCTCAGACCCTGATAGACCAAGTGAACAGTGCATCAGAGAAGTATGAGGAATCAAAAGATCAGGATCTGGTCAGGGAGGAGCCAGAATGCAGCGATGAACCACTAGAGATGATCTTTAAGGCAGGCACCTCAAAGAGGATCTGGAACGAACTACACAAGGTTAAGTTGTCTAAATTTTGTCCCCATGCTATCTGGAAACATCTAAGGGTTATAAAATATGGCCTTTACATTCGTTCATACATTTATGAATGCATGCATGTAATATCATGCAGTTTAACTCAGTAGGAGAGATAATATGTCTACTGTTTAACTCATAAAGTAGGAGAGGTAAAATGTCTACTGTTTAACTCATAAAATAGGAGAGGTAAAATGTCTACTGTTTAACTCATAAAATAGGAGTGGTTAAATGTGTACTGTTTAACTCATACAGTAGGAGAGATAACATGTCTACTGTTAACTCACTCAGTAGGAGAGGTAAAATGTCTACTGTTTAACTCATAAAGTAGGAGAGGTAAAATGTCTACTGCTTAACTCATAAAATAGGAGAGATAACATGTCTACTGTTTAACTCATAAAGTAGGAGAGGTAAAATGTCTACTGTTTAACTCATAAAATTGGAGAGGTAAAATGTCACTGTTTAACTCATAAAATAGGAGAGGTAAAATTTCTGCTGTTTAACTCATAAAGTAGGAGTGGTTAAATGTGTACTGTTTAACTCATAAGGTAGGAGAGATAACATGTCTGCTGTTTAACTCATAAAATAGGAGAGGTAAAATGTATACTGTTTAACTCATAAAGTAGGAGAGGTTAAATGTGTACTATTTAACTCACTCAGTAGGAGAGGTAAAATGTCTACTGTTTAACTCGTAAAGTAGGAGAGGTCAAATGTGTATTGTTTAACTCAAAAAGTAGGAGAGGTCAAATGTGTACTGTTTAACTCATAAAGTAGGAGTGGTAAAATGTCTACTGTTTAACACATAAAGTAGGAGAGGTAAAATGTATACTGTTTAACTCATAAAATAGGAGAGGTAAAATGTGTACTGTTTAACTCATAAAGTAGGAGTGGTAAAATGTCTACTGTTTAACTTATAAAGTAGGAGAGGTAAAATGTGTACTGTTTAACTCATAAAATAGGAGAGGTAAAATGTGTACTGTTTAACTCGATAGGAGAGGTAAAATGTGTACTGTTTAACTCATAAAATAGGAGAGGTAACATGTCTACTGTTTAACTCATAAAATAGGAGAGGTAACATGTCTATTTTTTAACTTGGTAGGAGAGGTAAAATGTCTACTGTTTAACTCATAAAATAGGAGAGGTAAAATGTGTACTGTTTAACTCGGTATGAGAAGTAAAATGTCTACTGTTTAACTCATAAAATAGGAGAGGTAATATGTGTACTATTTAACTTGGTAGGAGAGGTAAATTGTGTACAGTTTAACTCGGTAGGAGAGGTAAAATGTCTACTGTTTAACTCATAAAGTTACCTTAAGGTATAAAACAGGGACCTGAATCTTTTAAAGTGCTATATATCATTTATATTGGACATAACTATATTCATTTATATTGGACATAACTATATTCATTTTGTGGCTGATAAAAAGAAAATCCATGACAAATACAATCAATGCAGATAAGTTTCTGAGTTCGTGCTTCATGTACATTGCATAGACTGGAAATATATTGTTATTATATTTACAAAACATTCAATTAAAGGACAAAAGAAGTTTCAACAGTTGTTACAGGGAAGAGGGTTCATGTCATTGGATAAAGACACTGGGACAGTTTGTACAAATATATATCCAAATATGCTTATGGTTAAGTAATCTGTGGCAGAAAATGTTTTAGTCTGCATGTATTTTAGAGTAAGTCAATATGTATAACATTTTGTATGTACTGTAGGTTGTAGATTCCTCAGACGTACTTGTGCAGGTTTTAGATGCTCGGGACCCACTGGGCACCAGATGTTACCAGGTGGAGAAGTTCCTGAAAAAGGAGAAGCCCCACAAACATATTGTCTTTGTTCTTAACAAAGTGGACCTTGTTCCTGTCTGGGTCACGGTGAGAGGAAAACTTATCTTTTTTTAGTCTCTGTCCATATTGCCTTCTAGGCAGATAAGTCATTGTAAAAAAATTAATTCTTGTAGTCCGATGGTTGTTATTAATAACTACTTTCAAAGTACTGTGTCTGGACAGATTTGTTGGTCTAGTTACTTACATGATTGCTTTCAACGGCTTAAAATGGTATGATTTTTATGAAGACAGAAAAGAAAATTGCCTTTTTACCTAAATAGCCAAAAAAATAATAACTTTGTCAGTGTAATGGTAAAGGTATTGACTATCCTAGCTGGTTGAGGTTTTTTAGGCTGGTAATTACTGTGCATAGGACTTAATTTTGAATCTTCATAGCAGCCATGTGGATTTTTTTTTTTTTTTTTTTGCACTAATAATCACTTTATATCAGCTTTATTTATACTGCAAGTCTACAACTACTTTACATCACTTTTGAAGCTATTGTTTGGTCTTTGAGGTGATGAAGATTAGTGTACTTGAAGTGAAAACCATCAACTACTATTTGGGAATCTAATCTGTAACTTGTAGATGCAAAGCAAAGTTACTAATCACCACATTACTCTCATTGTCAAAAGCGTTCATGTGCCTGCAGTGAGATAATGACAGTTTAATGGTTGGGTGCAATTGACTGGATATTTAGAAAATGCTGAACCTGAGGTCATGTGGACCACTATTGAAAATACTGATTGGGTTCTTCTGCTTTGAAATACATTTTGTCACATGACACTTGTTTTATTTTTAGCTCTACTGGTCATAGACCAGAAGAGCTTATGAGATGTCCTTTTGTCCATCATCCATCATCCATCTATCTGTTAGCACAAGTTTGTTTTGGTACTCCTTCTAAATTACTTGGAGGATTGCCATGAAACTTTACACACACATTCATCACTTGGTCCAGTTGGTCCTAAATGAAACTGGGGCTGCTTGAACATTCAATATAGCTGCCATAAAATCTTGTTATTGCTACTCCTCCTGAATGGATGATCATATCAGTATTCAGTTTTCACTACAAGACTTCTTACGATGTCTGGTTGGTCCTGAATGAATGTGGTGTCAATCTGATGTCCAATGGAAAGTCATATCGATGTGGGGTTTTCACCAGAAAAACTTTTATGCTGTCTTGTTGGTCCAAAATGAAAATGATGCCCCTCAAACATCCAAAAATGGCCCACAGAGCGACCATCTTGAAAATCTACTTATTTGCTACTCCTCCTGATTGGATGTCATATCAATATGGGGTTTTCACTATAAGACTTCTTATGATGTGTAGTTGATCCTAGATGAAAATGGTGCTGATCTGACGTCTGATATGGCCACCATCTTCAATACTTTGCTATTGCTACTCCTCCTGGATGAAGTCATATCAACATTGGGTTTTCACCAGAAGACTCCTTGTGATGTGTAGCTGGTCCTAAATATACCTGGTGCAGATCTGACCTCTTGAAAATCTTCTAGATGGATGATCATATCAACATGGGATTTTCACCAAAAGGCTTCTTGTGATATCTATTTGGACCTAAATGAAAATGGTACTGATCTGGCATCGAGTATGGCTGGCTTAGTTGCTATCTTAAAAACTTTCTTATTGCACAAAAGTATCAGAGATGGTTTCCAACACTCAGCAGTTAAAATGAAGATATTGGTATTATTTTGACTTCCTAGAAATTCTTTTCGGCCAGTAGAGCGTGAGTGCTTTCAAGTTTGTCTTGTTAATATGCCCATATTATAATTTTAATGTTCCCATTGTATAGCAGAGCGTGTCATGTTATGATGTCTGTCTATTCCCTATTTTGTTTCAGCACAATTACTCAAGTTCTCCACCATTTACTGTCACCATTCTTTGCAAGTAGCTTGTATTTGGGACAAGGAAGAAACATATTAATTTTGGGTTCAGAAGGTGAAAGGTCAGGGTCATAGACTGAATGAAGGAAAAAGGCTTCCACACAATATTTTGACTTGTATACCAGATACTTTTACCAAAACTTTGTAAATGGCTTACATTTGAGATAAGAAAGACACCTTTTATTTTGGGGTCAGAAGGTTAAAGGTCAATGTCTTGGTGATTGTAAGAAAAATTGCTTCTGAACTGTGAGGATGGCTTGCATTTGAGACATTTAAGACCAATTTTGGGGTCGAAAGCTCAAAGATCATGGTGATGTGGACTGAAAGAAGCAAAATCATTTCCACAATGCAACTTAAGTTCTGTACCACATGCCTTGACTAAACTTTGTAGACACTTATTAATTTAGGAGGGGTTGGGGGTTGTTTGTGTTTTGTGGGTTTATTGCCAATTTTCAGCAAATGATAGGCTATACATGGCGGCCAGCATGTTTGGTGGAGAAAGAACCCGGGAAAGCCCTGGGAAGAACCACTGATCCACAGGAAGCTACTGGCAAGCTTTCTCACATACCCACATTGGCCAAAGCAAGACTTTAACCCACATGGACAGAGGTGAAATGTCAATGATTTGTAAAGGCAAGTGCCTTAGACCACAAGAAGGAAAACAGTTTCAACAAAATAACTCAAATATTTTATGTCACAACCATGACCAAACTTTCTGGATGGCTTGTTTTTGAGACAAAAGATGCAATAGGTCAGTGGTCAAGGTCGCTGAACTGCAAGAAGGAAAATGGTTTCCACAAAATAACTTGAGTTCTATGTCTTTTACATTGACCATTGAAATAGCTTGTTTTATTTAGTATAGCTAGACAGTGTCACTTAGCGATAGTGGCATAGTACAGGAGTTAAACAGGTATTACATCTTTTAGTATCTGAGTATCCAACGGATAAAAGAGTTTTACATTAAAGAAGTGTAAAAATACTATTTATGGTAGCAGGCATAGACTGTATAGTTTACGCTACTCTTGTTCAGTACTCAAAGAATTTTTTGTTTCTTCAGACACAGGCCCAGGGCAAGTGGCTATAAAATAATCAGATGCTCTGACTAAAAAATCCACTTGCATGACAAGACCATATTTTTAACTATTATTTTGACACACCCACCCCCTCACAAAAAAATTAAATGGTCAGTCCCTTATACTTGTGATATTGACTGTACCTTCCTTCGCATTCTTCTGTACGTAGATTCACAACTAATGCTATTTCCATTTTCACCATTTCTGCATGCTCAGTTGTGGAATTCTGAATAATTGTGACATAGACCTCTGCTATTGCAATCTCTGATTGTATGCTTTCAGCTTTATTTTCATGTTGATGTACAGTCTTTGTATTTGATCATGATCTGTAGGGAAGTGTGTTTGGGGTACCTTGGAGTAGTTTCTGAACACTGCAAAAATCTCGAAAGTTGATAACAGAAGTGAAGTTGGAGAGGCATTGGTCTCTTATATCAGTTAGTAAAAACGGTAGCTTCAAGTTTCGTAATTAGTTGGTGTGATTATGCTGTGGATGTGTCTCACAATTACAGAAAACACTCACTCCGTATCAATAGAATCACCAACTACCAACTCTTTGAACTAAATGGATTCAAATATAACTTAATTATCTCAGTTCCTTCAGGGTAAAAAAACAGTCAATCTTCATAAAATGGAGGGACCTACAAAATGGAGCCCCAACTGAGGGCTGAATATTAGTAATTTACCAGTGACTTTCAGGAACTTCAGAAAATGAAAATGCCACATTTCCTTGGTGGGCTCAAGGTTTCTTTCAGGCAAATTAGATAACACTTTTTTGTGACAGGCCCAAGGGGCAACTCACTTAGAATAGCATCAGGCTATCCCATTTTTTTTTAGCTCTGTTGTTCTGTATATAACATGTAAAATAACACCTCATTATGTCACCAGTGGTGTAATGACATCATACAAGGCAGAGGTATAGTGAAAGGCATCAAAATGTTTTTCAGCGTCATTACACTACACTATTTTGTACTTCATCAAATAACACCAGTACTTTTCATCATGTGATAAACAGAATCTTACATTTGTGCTTATTTTACCGTATATACTCGTGTATAGGCCGATGCCAACTGCAAACTGCATAGACCCAGATCTGCCGTCGCATAATGCCCCGGCAGATCTGGGTCTATGCAGTTTGTAAAGACTAATCAGTAGAATACAAAAAACATATACCCTGATCTGCAGGCGCATTATGCAACAGCAGATCAGGGTCTATGTTGTTTGCATTTTGACCTGGATTTACGAGAGTATATACAGTAAATAAAATTAATGAAATTTGCCAATTAATTTCTGTCTTTTCTTTACCAGGGTTTGCAAAATAAAGGAATTGTTTGACATGTTTCATAAATTTCAATTAATTTCAGTCTTTTCTTCAGCAGGGCTTGCAAAAGCTAGTAATTATTTGACTTGTTTCATATAATTAATTTGAAATGGGAACTCATGTGATATCATCTCAGTATCATAAGTACTGTGTCACAGTGTAACAATGTATTGCTATATTTCTCTGTCAAATACATTACCTGATCACTTTAATATTAGGAATTACTTTCTGCTACCTCCATAATCCAGCCCTCCCTGAAAGGTGACAAAGTCTTTCTGTCTATATATGACATAGGGGACTATTATAGATTACCTCCCCTTATGCCTGCTAGGTGGCCACCAGTATCCTGGATGTTGTCAGTTCAAATTTTTGCTTGCAATTGTCAACAGTGCCTTCGAAGAATTCAGGAAAATGAATTTATTTCTAATTTTACCATCCACTATTGTTTTTTGGTGGTATAGTAAGTTTATATGTTGATATAAAGGATGTAATCAACATTTTCATGTTTCACGGAGAATTTATTGTTATTTTTGCATCCATGTACCACTCGTTATTGTCCATGTGATATTGATTGGTAACATACTTATCACCACGTTGACCATTTTGCTCAGCTCATTTAAGTTCACAATGCACTTCTGATGTCTCTGTAAACATGAGCTTGAATATTCCCACAATTTTGCATGATCATTCCAGTATCATTCATGCATCAGAGAACATTTCTGCCACGACGGCAATTGTGGCAAGGGAGTTCCTGCAACTCCTCAGCCTCCTGAGTCCTGCAGCTGATCTCTTGCATCTTGGCCACCTTTATATGTGCCCTCTGCAAATGGTCCTTCAAGGACAATGGCACCCATACTCAGGTAATTTCGGATCTTTACCAAAATCAAACACTTACTGCTTCAGTGGCAAGACAGGAAGAGCCTTGTAAAAGGAATACCTTTGGAAGCCCCACAACCGAAAATCACAATCTGCACAGACACCAGTTTGTCGGGTTGGGGAGCACACTTGCTACTGGACTTTGTGATGGTCAGTGGCAAGTGGAGGTGTCAAGAGAAGGCTCGTCACATCAACCTCCTGGAGATGAAGGCCATTCTCAGTGCCTCCCACGCTTGGATGGAATGCATCCAAAGTGAGGATGTCCTGATAATGTCAGACAGTTTCCTGGTGAACTACATCCTCAAACATTGGGGTGGGGGGTATGAAACCACTGGATATTTGCATTATGGTTTGGAAATACCCAACACCACATAAACGTACATGTCTGACAGATCCCAGGCATGCTTAATGTCCAGCCTGACTCGTTATCAAGAAGAGGCCATCTGCTTCATATGGAGTAGTCTCTCCATCTATTGGTCTTCCATTGAGTCTGTGCCCTATGGGTCTGATCTATTTGCTACAAGGTGAAACAACAAACTGGCCATCTTCATATCCCCATTCCCAAACCCACTAGTATGGGCTGTCGACACCCTGTCAATCGGCTGGGAGGGAATTTGGGCATCTGCCTTCCCACGAGCTGTTTTAATACAGAAAATAATTCAACAATTAAGGAAAATAACTGCAAGATAGTTCTGATTGCCTCTCTATGATAGGAGTGATAATGGATCAACAACCTCCTCGATTTGACCATGTATGTAAACAGGACAATCATAGTGAACCCCATGCTTCTCAAACAGTGGAGGTTGCTTCTCTTCCATCCATGTCCAGAGAAACTCCTTAATGCCTGACTCTTGTCAGCCCTTGCATGAAAAGGTATTTTGACCTTTAATCATGGAGAGAATCACGACAACTGAACAGCCCTCCACTTTGAAGGTAAATGAGGGGAAGTTGCATGTTTTCACTGACTGGTGTTGAGTTAACTACATCACACCACTCTTAGCCTCTATTTTCCAACTGGACAACTTCTTTCTTTTTCACTTCGAAGATAAGATGGTAGCTCCTGTCACAGTCAATGGGTACTGCTCCATGATCTCCGACACATTCAGGCATTGGCCACAACAGTGACCTTTCTGACTTGTTGGTCAGTTTTAATTTTGGCATATCCAGACCTCGCTCCCTAACCTTGTTCCTGAAATGGAACCATGTTGATGTGGCATAATTCCTCTTAGTTTGAGCCACTGTCCTCCACATTGCTGAAGCAATTACCACACAAGACTTACTTCCTGATAGCACTAGCTGCAGCTTCCAGGGTGCATGCGCTGTCTGTTGATTTGAACTTCATGCAGTTCCATTCTTACTCTCTTACATATTAAGAACACAGTCTGGTTTCTTTGCAATCAACAAACAACTATACACTCTCTCTCTCCGCGATAGATCTGTTGAAGCAAAACTACATGACCTGGTCCATGCTCTCAAACTCTGTCTTAAGTGCATGGAAAATATCTGCTGAAGTCACCAATGGCTCTTCTTAGTGCTGAAGTCAGGAAAGCAAGACACAACCCCACAAGCGCTGGTTGCTTGGCTAAAGGGGGTTATTAAATTAGCATACTCTGAGCCCTCACTGGATCAGGTACAGCTCACGAAGATTTCGGCTCACAAAATATGAGCAATTTCCATGAGCCTGGCCTTTGAATGTAATGTCTCAATGCCAGACATAGTGGAGTCAGTTGACTAGCACATCCAGTCTAATTTCTCTGGTTTTTATTTATTTTATTTTTTATGGCCTCACAAAGAAGAGAGCTCAATCTTGTCAGGCCACTGATAGCTGTGCAGGCAATTACCACATCCTGTTTTGTGACAGCACAACCTCAATACCGGGCATGACCTTGTGACTTTCCCTGGATTTGTTCGGGAAGAATCTTTTGAATATAAGACAATAGCCAGGTGCGGGATCCCACAGAGATCACCCTTGCATGCGTATAAACACATAATCTTCCATTGTGTTCATCTCATGTTAGGAGAAGTTCATTCTTTCAGTAGAGCAATAATAAGGCTCCTGCAGGATGACATTGGTAGAATTTGGATATTCAAGCATTTCCTCCTCTTACCTATTCTCCTAATGTTAATGTGATTGGGTAATGTATTTGATGGAGAAAGAAATTTTATAGTAAATTATGTTTCTCCAAAAATACTTACCCGATCACATTATTATCATTCCCTCCTACTCTTCCCCTCAAATGTGAGCATCCTCTTAACAGTATGGATAAAGTTTAAACTGTTACCATCTGGGATGCAGGTGGCCACCTAGTTCGCATATAGGGAGGTAATCTGTAAGAGTTACTCCCCTTTAGCTATGTCATATATATATATATATATATATATATATATATATATATATATATATATATAGACAGAAAGATGTTTTTTTGTCTCTTAGGGAAGGCTGCATTCTGGAGGTAGCAGAATGTAATTCATAATGTTGATGTGATTGGGTAAGTATTTTCAGAGAAATGTTATTTATTATAATTTCCGTTTTACACTTTTATTAGAATACTGGATAACGGACAAGTAGTACAGTAGAACCTGTATTGAAAGACCACCCCTTCTGACATAAAAATCATTGTCTCTCAAGACAGGAAGTTTCTCATAACAAGTCATAACACTATATAATGATCCATACATTGCATTCTGAATCTTAATTTCCTATCAAAACATTACTGAGATTGTTTCTTTTCACTATTTCAGCAAAAATGGGTCGCCATATTGTCCTCAGAATACCCAACCATGGCATTTCATGCCAGCATCAACAACCCCTTTGGTAAAGGAGCCCTCATCAACCTGCTCAGGCAGTTTGCAAAGGTCAGTTTCAGTCTCAGAAGGATGTCACAGAGTCAAGAAAATATTCTATTGTGTTGATTGTTAGCTTGTTGAAGTACATTTTGAAATTTAGCTATTAAAAATGTTGATATTTTCATTCTCAACAAGAGCTACATTCAAAACTATCAATCATATAAGGCTAAAATGAACCTAACTGTTCATATGTCTCTCTGGAAACAATTTTTGAGGTTAATGGATAAGCTTGTTTGTTTTAACACCTGATTGAATCCACATTGTCCCACATTCATAATGGCTGTTTCAGGCATCAACTCCTGGTTTATTTGATGTTCTTTCTTATTATTTCCATTGTATTTCAGCTTCACCTGGACAAGAGGCAGATCAGTGTGGGTTTTATTGGATACCCTAATGTAGGCAAGTCTTCCATGATCAACACACTGAGGGCCGAGAAGGTCTGCAAAGTGGCTCCCATTGCTGGCGAAACTAAGGTACAGTTCAGCTGTCAAAAAATTACAGTGGAACCTCCTTTATCTGAACCACATTTATATAGGTTATTGGTTTATCTTAATTGACATGGGGTTTTCACTAAAAGACTTCATATGATATCAAGTTCATCCTAAATGAAAAATGTGCTGATCTCACATCATGGCTCGGCCAAAGTGGGTATGTGAGGAAGCTTACCAGTAGCTTTCTGAGGGTTGGTGGTTCCTCCCGGCTTCGTCTTGCACGAAATAGGCTGGCGTTAAACCCACAAAACACAAACTGACACCCATCATGGTCACCTTGGTGGACATTTTAAAATTTAGATATTGATATCGACATGGGGTTTTCACTGAAAAACTTAATATAATCTCTAGTTGAAAATGGCACCAATCTGACTTCCAATGTGGCCACCATGGCAGTCTGGAAAATCTTTGTTATTGCTACTTCATCTGAATGGATCATTGTAGCAAGATGGGGTTTTCACTGAATGAAAATTGTCAATGACATCCAATATGGCCACCAAGGGGGCCATCTTGAAAGCTAGCTTTTGCTGCTTCTCCTGAATGGATGGTCATATCTACATGGTGTTTTCACTTTAAGACTTCTTATGATGTATAGTTGATCTTAAATGAAAGTGGTTATGATTAGACTTCCATTGTGGTGGTGATTTTGAAAATCATGTTATTGCTACTTCTTCTGAATTGATAGTTGTAGCGATATGGGAGTTTCACTAAAGGCTTCAAATGATCTAGGTAATCCTAAATGACAATGGTGCCAGTCAGACCTCCATTATTGCCACCATAGTAGTTATCTTTAAAATCTCATTATTGCTAATTATTCTGAATAGATGGTCATATAGGCATGAAGATTGTACTAAAAGATTACTTTTGATATTTAGTTGGTTTTAAATGAAAATTCGACTTCCAATATGATGGCCATGGTGGCTATCTTGAAAATCATTATCACCAGTCCTCTTGAATGTATGGTTGTATTGACATGTTTTTTTTATATACTAAAACACTTTTCACTATATGTAGTTGGTGCTAAAATGAAAATGTAATAAATCTCCATATAGCTACTTTCCTGAATGGGATGACCATATTGACATGGTTTTTTTAATATTTAAAAAGAAAAAATATCCTTTCTGCACTATACGGTTGTTCCCATATTCCTATTAAAATTATGCTGCTCCAGGCTCCAAAATGGCTGCATTGATGGCCATCCTGAAAATCTTTATATGTTTACTTCACCTGAATGGATGATTGTAATGACATGCACAGGGATTTAAAAATTGTATAAAAGTCAGCTTGCCCAGGGCAAGCTGACTGGAAAATTGAACTTGCCTTTGGGAAAGTTGAGCTTGCCCCAAATATAATATCCCAACATGAGCAAAAAATATGATAAAATATAGGATATTTTAAGGAAATAGGGTTATATTCATTTTAACTTTTGTTTTCTTTTTAATCTTTGTTGGCACCTTAAAACCATATGCCAATAATTAAAGTTATAAAAAAATATATATATGTAAATAATACATGTAGATAGATATTAGATGAGAAAGGGTTAGAATGCAGATCTAGTTAGAAGAGCAAAAACAGACATGTGCATGTATATAGATGGATAAATGGATAGGTAGAAAAGAGTTTGGAAATAGCTAAATTATTACATAGAGAGAGAGATGGAGATATGTAGGTAAAAGACCTTGAACTGAAAAATTAAAAAACCAGTAACAATATTCTAGCCAGGGATACTGATTAATCCACAATGACTGGAACTTTCTTGCACATTTCATAGCATCACACTGGTTATTTTTCTCTAACATAGGTTCCTTAGAGCTAGAAACTTCATCATATTTTTGGTTTAGATAAGATAGCAGATTCATCTTATCTACTATATCAACAACAATGAAAGCTAGACTGTTTCTAATGATTTATTTATACTCGTAACTGAAGGATTTTGTTAACACTTATTTTATCCATTCACTTAACAATTATCATCTAGTCACCTTGAAATCGGCAACATGAATCCAAATATTTGACAAGCCGACTTTTGAGATTGAGAACACTTTTTATTCATTTAATTGTTAGCTAAGCTGTAAGTATGTATTGGTCTCCTGTAATTATCATGTAAACAACAGATCATAAACACCTCTTGTGGGTGCTACATTTTTGGTACATCAATCATGATTTGAACAAAATCCTCCTGGTGTTGAATCATTTTAGACATGTGCCTTTTATTTCCAAACACACCTGTCAAAGAAATCTCACGAGTTATATTATTAACAATTAACACCTTATAGCCTTAAAATCCACGACATGCATCAAAACAATCTTTGACAAGCCGATTGTTTAGAGTTGGCAAGCTCACAAAGTGCCCAAGGCTAGGTTAGGACCTGAAAGTCAGCAAATCCCAGATACATATAAATATTATGATTAAAATGTAACTCATAAGTTAAAATATAAATATTTATATCTTATTTGGCAAAACGTGCTTTAAATAGTAAATATTCATTTTAGCACGTCTGCGTGAGAAAATGCGAGACTGACCTTAAAATTGACTGCAAGATCGAAATGATATACCTTAGATGAAAGAAACTGTGGCCAGTTATGTAATAGAAGAATGCAATACATATAAGCATGAAAGAAAGGTGCTGATATATGTACTGTGGTGAGATCACAGGGTATAAAACTTGCAGAACATAAAGCATTATGAATGGAACATGATGCCTTTCTCCCTCTCTCTCTCAATTTTTTGGACTTGCCCACAGGCATGTACCTTGGAAACTTGAGCTTGCCCAAGCCAAATTTGAGCTTGTCCCAGGAGTCGGGCAAGTGGATTTGTAAATCTCTGCATCAGGTTTCACAGAAACACTATAGTCATATGTTCTGAATGAAAATGGTGCTCATTTGACCTTCAACAAGGCACCGTAGTGGCCATTTAAAAAATCTTGTTATCGCTCCCAATATGGCATGAATGGTGGCATTGACATGTGCTTTTTCACTGAAACACTTTTTGCAATATGTAATTGGTTCTGAATGAAAATGGCACAGATATGACCACCAACATATTCTCACTTTTGTGAAGTAGTTTGAAAACCAGACCTAATTGATCTTGGGGTGAAGTCTAAGGTCATTGGTTGCATTTTTGTACTTCAGTGAGCTTATGAGCACAGTGAGTTGTATACATGCAAATCAGGTTTGACCTGACTATGTGTTTAGTTGCATCCCAATAAACAAGTTGAAAGCTAGGACATTAATTTAAGGTCAGAGGTCATAACTCTGGGTTTTTAGCTGTGATGGCTTGTGAGCACAATAACACAAAAAAGTATGAATGGATTTTTATCAAATTATCAAATCCAGTTTGTGGATATAGTTGAAGAATACCTTGAGTGATGCCAATTCAATAACTTTTTTTTCCAAAGGAAGAAGAATTATAAATGTAACCAAACTTAGCATGTTGTTATAATACCTGACCATATGATGAGAATTCATCCTCACACAGGGTGACTAGAAAGTTCTAGTAATTAGAACTCCCTGTGTAAACCCCACAGCTGCACATGTGTATCCCACAGTTCGCCATTCTTTTTCCGGTCGTCATTTTGATGAAAGACGGTTAAGTAATCAGTGTAGAAATTGCCTTTGCTTATGAGTCTTTGTCGTGATTTGTAGTTTTTCTTTACATACATTGTAATTCACAGGTGGTATATACCCTCGATCAATATTATTCCTTGTCTGGAATCAGCTCTCTTGATAGTTTTTGGCAATTTTGGTTAAGTCCTTTTCATAACCTTGGTTTGGGTTACTCCCCCCCTTCATGTAGTTTTGTTGGGGGATTAATTTATAATTTTATTGCCATTGAGAATTCTGTATTGCATCTCTTGCTCGGGTAGGTAATTTTATTTTCCCTATCCTTGCCAATCGGTCTTTGACCTAATTTGCTTACTTTTGTTTGTTTAAACATATGAAGCATCTGAAATTTAATTTCCTTTGATGTCACTTATGCTATTTTTAGCTATGTGAAAGTAGGTTGCACACCAGTCTTTTCCTTCTCGTGTGTGTTTAATAATCGAACTCTGGTTCATTTTTAATAATGAGGGAGGGTGGACAGACCTTCTCCAAATCACCCCAGGAGGGTTGAGTTGCTCTCACCTAACTCCCGTATCCGCCACTAGGGACAGTCCCATGGTTCCGTGTGAGGAGTCTCAGGTCGAGGTCCTTCTTACTCCCAAGTCTCTCCAAGAGAGAGACATTGGTTTGCATAGTCCGGCTTCCCAGGAGCGAGAGTGGGATGAAGATAACCTTTGCATCCTCGTGGATTCTCACAAGTTTGATACGGAACAGGCAGAAGTGGCACCCTCTCCCTACGGGTCCCCTGAATCTTTGGTTAAGGCAGTGGAGGAGGAAGAGGTCTGGTCTTCTGATGAAGCGGTTAATTAGGTTTACTGTCTCTTGCCCAGTGATCTGTGTCCCAAGCCTTCAGGTTCTGAGGATACTAAAATTCTCTCCAGCTTGGAGAAACTCTCTGGGTCTATCTCTCACCCAGATCTCTTGTTGCTTCCTCACTCGGCTACTCGGCCACGATAAAGGAGCTGTTCCAAAGGTTTAGTATGGGCCAGGAGTTCTCAGGATTTGAGAGACCAGCAACATAGCTCCCTCGCATCCGCTCCTGGCCCATCGAAACCCAACAAGAAGTGAAATCATACTGAACAGCCACAGGGTCCTTCACCGAAAATTTTTTAAGCAACACAGCCCCAGTGTAATCAACAACCTCAGTTCAGACCTCTCCCTCATCATTTGGGGCCTAGAAGGGCACACTGCAGAGATCAAGGGTTGATGTTTATGGGCTCTTCCCCCTTTCCTAAGGGAAATGGGGGTCAGCCCTAGAAACTCGATACCTCTCCTGCCATGTCCCTCTTCCATGGATTCCCATAGGTGCCAGACTAAACCTTTTTTCAGAGACTTGGTCCTGCATCACGGTCAATGGCTGGGTCCTCTCTATCATAAAAGGAGGATACCAACTTTGGTTTCGAGATCTTCATCCTCTAGTAAAGTCCCCCATGTTCTTCCACCAGTTGAATCTTCTGTGATTAAAGGAAGAGGTACACTCCCTTCTCCAGAAGGGTGCAGTAGAGAGGGTGTTCAATGAACATTCTCTGGTCTTCTACTCCCAGATTTTCCTGGTACCAAAGAAATCGATCTTTCCTCCCTAAACACATTTCTGCAGGAGGAACCCTTCAAGATGGAGACAACAGCTTCAGTCAGGAATGCTATAAGGTCTGGTGAATGGGGGGTCTCCATCGATCTTCAGGATGCATATCTTCACATCCCTATTTTTCCTTCTCACAGGAAGTAACTCCATTTTTGCTTGGATGGAGAGGTCTTTCAATTTCGCGCTCTGCCGTTTGGCCTAGCCTCCACAGCCAGAGCGTTTACCAAGGTCATGGGAGTAGTTGCAGCCAGCTTAAGGTCTCTGGGTATCCCAGTCCTCCAGTATTTCAATGATTGGTTGATCCACAATGGCGGGCTTGAGTCCTCAGAATAAACCTGTTTCACTGTTGGTCCATAGTGACCAGACTGGATTTCTTACCCAACCTAGAGAAGTCAGAACTTTCTCAATCTCAAGATTTCATCTATGTGGGGATGAATTTACTCACAAACAGAGGATTAGTCCTTGTCCAATTGGACAGAGTAGACAAGATCCTGTCCCAGTTGGAGATGCTGAGAGCCAAGACCATGTTGTCGACTCGTCTATTTTCTTTCTCTGCTGGGGACCTTGAACTTTGCAGCGGACCTGGTCCCCCTTGGCAGACTGCACTTGCACCCTCTCCAGTTTCTCCTTCTGGCAAACTGGAAACCACACAGGGACCTTCAGAATGCTCAGATTTCTCTAGGTCAGGATTTCCACCATCATTTGTCTTAGTGGATCAATCGGGACCAGTTTCTTGCATGTGTCCCTATACATGCCTATGATCTCCACTCCTACCTGTTCGCAGACACATCAGATTCAGGATGGGGCATTCATCTGGAGCCGGAGGGTCTGATTCTTGAGGGTTTGTGGTCATGGGAAGAATCTACCTGCCACATCAACAATTTGGACAAGAGGGCAGTGTTCTTAGCCCTTCAGAGGTGTGTCAACAAAATCGTTGCGTGATGGTCTCCTCTGACATGTTGATGGTGGTGTACAGACAAAGAGGCATACATGCCCCTTCTCTTTGCATGGAGGTTTGGAACCTCCTTTGCTGGGCAATTTCGGAAGGGATTACCCTTCAAGTTTGCCACATTCCCAGCAAAAAGAATATTTTTCCGGTCAGTCTGTTCAGGACAGGACATGTAGTCATTACAGAATGGTCGCTGCACCAATCCGTAGCAGATTCCCTGTTAAGACTTTGGGGGACACCCTTGGAGATCTTGTTTGCTACAAGGCTAAACAACAAGCTCCTATTTTATGTCTTCCCAGTCCCTGACCAGAGAGCCTGGGCAGTGGATGCTTTCAGCCTTAAGTGGGATTGTCTGTTCCCACTCATCAGGATGATTGCACAAGTACTTAACAAAGTAAGGAACTCCACTGCACAGCTCATGTTGATAGTCTCTCTATGGCCCTAACAATCGTGGTTCAGTGATCTTCTCGACCTGCTGATAGACCAGCCCAGGATATTACCTGAGAGGAGGGACCTTCTGTTGCAGCACAGCGGTTCTCTTCTACACAACAGCCCACAGATTCTCCACCTTCACGCTTGGCTTTTCTCAAATGATCTCTCCGCCAGGAGAATTTTCAAGCAGAGTCGCCAAGTGCATCGTTCAGTCTAGGAGATGATCTACATCTAAGGTCTATGATGCCAAGTGTAGAATCTTTTGTGATTGGTGTAGTAGGAAACATATCAATCCTAGCTGTCCCTCTTTGAGTGCAGTGGCTGATTTTATTCTCTTCCTGTTCAAAGAGAGACAATGCTCAGTTTCTACTCTCAAGGGCTATAGGACAGCCCTATCTAACACACTCAAATTTTCGACAGGCCCGGCCATTGGTGCGGACTCTCACTTAGCAGACCTGATCAGGTATTTCGAGTTGCAAAGACCAGTGTCTCGCTCTTTAATGCCAAGATGAAATCTCTGATGTGTCTTGTGGTCTCTAAATAAATCCCCCTGTGAACCTTTGAGTGAGGGTTCTTTCGAGAACCTGACCCTCAAGACTGTTTTCTTGATCTCCTTGGTGTCTGTGAGATGAAGGAGCAAGCTTTATGCTCTATCCATCTGTTTAAGATTCAATGGGAATTATGAGTTTCTCTCCTTTGCCAACCAGGATTTTAGCAAAAAAACAGCTTCCATCATTTGCTCCATTTCTGATTGAGATCCCCAGTCTCAGTTGTATCTATGCTGCGGATGATCAAGATAGACTTTTATGTCCAGTTAGGGCTTTACATTTTTATTTAGCAGCTTCTAAAGGGAGAAGGAAGGGTAGGAAGCATCTTTTACTCCCCCTTAAGGGTTCAGCTGACATTTCAGCTTCCACTGCTTTGAGGTGGATTACCAAAACTATCAAGAGAGCTTACCAGTCCCTTACCGCGAGGGATCTTTCTTTCATGAAAATTAAAGCCCATGAGGTTTGAGCCATTGCTACCTCATGGGCCTATTTAACTCACTTGTCTCTGGATGATGTGATGAAAGCTGTGTTTTGGCGATCTTACACGAACATTCTCCTCCTTTTACCATCACATGTTGGCTCACCAAAGCGAAGGCATATTTTCTTTGGGTCCATTAGTTTTAGCTCAAAAAGTGGCCCATGTGGATATCATCCAGCAATAGTCAGCACTTATACAGTGTGGGTGAGTATTCCTTGTTATTTTCCTTAACCAGTTGTGGGATCATCAGCCTCCCACTGAACTGGCAAATTCAGCTATACAGTAGCAACAGAGTAAGCTATTACTGATATTAAAATGTAGTATTTTGGTGGGTAAAACTAATTTTAATTGTCTAATACTTACATGTTGCTATTGCCAGATTCACTCCTACCTCCCGCACCGATGTCCTGCTAGTAAGGCTACATCCTGAAAAAAAATGAGGAATTGTGGCATATAAATGTGCAGCTCTGGGGTTTACACATGTAGTTCTAATTACTAGAACTTTCTAGTCACTCTCTGGGAGGATGAATTCTAATCATACGGTTGTGTATTTTCCATCATGGAAATAGGTCAGCTATGCAATAGCAAATGGTAAGTATTACATAATTAAAATTTGTTCCCCCCCCCCAAAAAAAATACATTTTTCTTTCCTTTCATAGGTGTGGCAGTATGTTTCACTGATGAAGAGGATTTACCTGGTGGACTGTCCAGGTGTTGTTTACCCTACAGGATCCACACCCACAGAGTGTGTCCTGAAGGGAGTGGTAAGTTGCTCTTTTATATGCTGTGTTCATCATGCTGTTTGGTTTTTCTACACTTGATGGATTTTTATTGAATAAAGTTACTGTACTGCAATCAGTAGATAGTTATCCACATCATTTAAATCTAAAACTTCTTTTTCTGACTTTTCTTTACTAAATATTACAGTTTTGAGAAGAAAAAAATTCACGCTTCGAACCATTTCTGCCTTCTGGATGGAATGGATTTTTTTGTATGGGTCATTTTTTATATGCCCACTATAACATTAGCAAACTTTGTAAGTGGCTTGCATTTGGGGCAAGAAAGAGACCTATCAGTTTTGGGTTCAAAGGTCAGAAGCTAAGAACACAGGGACTGAAAGAAGGAACATGATTACCACAGAACTTCTGAAGTTCTGTAACACATGCCATGGCAAAATTTTGTAGATGGGTTTCATTTGAGAGAAGGAAGACAGGCATGAGTTTGGGTTTAAATGTCAAAGGTCAAGGTCAGAGGGACTACAGAAAGGAAAATGGTTGTCACTCAAGATCTATGCCACAAACCATGACCAAACTTTGTGGATGGTTGAATTTGAGACAAGAAAGGCACTTTTATTGATTTTGGGGTCAATAGATCAAATGTCTAGGTCACCAAAACTAAAAGAAGAAAATGGTTTCCATAGAATAACTAGTTATGTCAGGCATATATTGTAGCATTTTCAGTTCTCTTGTTTCTGTCTTCTAAAAGAAGTATTAGTATTAATCTACTTTGCTTTGATGATTTTTAGCAAAGATCTAAAAGTTTGATATTAAATTAAATCAGATTTATTGCAGTCATTTAAATTTCCTAGAATGAAAACAATTGGATAATGCTTGTGGCTTGTGACAGCAACTCTGACACCTGTATCACACATAAACAGTTAGTTTTAGAAATTATTTGTATTTAGGAATCAAAGATGGTTTCATTATTTAGATACACGGCTGATGTGAACCCTTAATATTTTCCTTTGGACAGATTTGGCTTTTCTTTCCATTTGATAGGTACGAGTGGAAAATATAAAAACTCCAGAGGACTACATTGGGCCCATGTTGGAGCGTGTTAAAAAGGAGTACATTGCGAAGACATACAAGGTTGAATCATGGACAAGTCCAGAGAATTTTCTGGAACAGCTGGCCAGGAAAAGTGGGAGACTTCTGAAGGTACTGGTACATATTTATATAAATAAATAATCATACACAAGGGGTATCGTTGGGTGACCTGCTTTGGAATTTTCACCCAAATGCCAATTACACATTCTCGGATGTTCCTGGGTATCCTTGCCCCTACAATAAGAGCTAATCTTAGAACATCAAACATGGTGCATCGCATGTGGCATGTTCTGCCATCTTTGTTCCTGTCTATTCCTATTTTAATGGTGGTGTGAGTTCTCAACCCTGAGAATAACATTCTCCAACAATGTTCTTATGATGGGGTGGGAAGAGTCTTCTGTCAGGAGCTGCTTCACACAAAGACATGGATTCTGGCAGAAACATAAAGTCTTAATATTGATGCCATTGCCATAGCAGCCAGACAAGTGATACAAATGTCTTACATATTTACCTGAGACAATAACACATATCAATTTCTCCATCAAATACATTACCTGATCACATTACATTAGGATAACTTTATCTGCTACCTTTGAATCCAGCCCTCCTGGAAAGACCAAAAATGTCTTTGTCTATATGTTATATAGAGAAGGAACTCTTACAGGAAAACTGCCTTTTCTATCCGCTAGGTGGCTACCATTATATCTGGATGTAACCAGTTTTCACTTCCACTGTCATGCTGTAAGGATGTTCCTCTGAGAATCCATTTTTTTCAATACTTAATTTCATCATCCAACATTCATTTTTGGTGGTACAGTAAGTCAACATGTTCTATTATATGGTGCATACAACATTTTTGTAAAATCTGGTAAATTTTGTTTATTTTGACATTATCGTACTGTTTGTTTTTGTCTCAGTTGACATCGAGCGGTAACATGCATTTTCACAGGTAGAATTTCCTGGGCGCTATGTTTATGCATTTATTTCATTATACTGTAGTATCATTTATTTTCGTGAGGCTTAATTTTCATGGTTTTGTAAAAAAAAAAAAGACATTTACGTGATTACTTAAATTCATGATTTACCTGTCAAAGTTTGTATATTAGTAAGTATTTAATTTTGTGGTTTAACCTCAACAAATACCCAAAATAAAGAATACAAAAGAAAAAACTATGCCAACACAAACTGCGGTCACTTGAATGTTTAAAACAATTCTACCACATGTATGAGCAAAAATCAAAGACCTGACAAGCTGAGTACTTACCGTTTTTTCGTCCAATTGGATTAACATCAGTGGAAGCCAATGCAGCCAATAACACTAAAACAATACTACCACCTCTATGAACACAAATAAAACACCTGTCAAGATTAATCACTTGCATCGTTTTTTCATCTGAGTGCTCAACATCAAAAGAAGCCAATGCAGCCAACAACACTAAGCCAGTCGGTTTATGAAATACATCTGTATGACCTCTTATTTAAACCACTGTCCATAAAGTGAACAAAACATGTGACTGGCTGCCCCTTGTTCAATGCAATCAGCAGGCAGTGGCAATATTTGATGTGTTTAGAGCCCACCAAAGTGTGAAGATGCTAACTAAATTGAAAGACCGTGGAATCACTCATTTATTTGTGCCTGCTTAATGTACAGACCAACTTCAACCACTCAACTTGACAAAAAATAAAAAGTACAAAGAAGAATGAAAATCACACTTCCACAACTGGTATGCTAAATAGGCCATGGAGGCAATCATGGAAAAGCAAGATGTTACTGGTGACGATCAGTGCACTGTATTAGTGAACTTTGCAACCTCATTAATCAAGCCAATTCATGCTGAATAGATACTTGCAGTTCACACGACAATGAGTGAAAGATCAGACCTAATTATCAGTGGTTTTGAGAAAGCTTATCTTGTTTAATTCTGCAATTTGGGGATTTTTTACCTGACAAGCATTTGTGTGTACCATGCAACTTGACTGACACGATGTTGATACAGTGGCTTTGTCCGAAAATCAGTTAGGTGTGAGCTATAATGCTCTGCTGTAATTAGTGTATATACTTAGTGTTTCATTATTAATAGTGCTTCAAGCAATAGTTCTAGTATTTTACAGGCTTCTTGTTCTTTTACATGAAAAATGCATGGATAAAATGAAATGTGCTTTCAGGAGGATTTAAATTTTTCAGCAACAATTGTACTCGAAGGATCAATTTGAATAGGTATTTAATTTTATTTTCATATAATAGTATTTTTTATTCTTTCTTTCATTTTCAGTATTACTTGTGTTTGAATACTTATGCTTTTTCTCGTTTCTCTCTATCCTTACTTATCTCACATATCGATTTAAGGCAGTGAGTGGAAATTACAGCTATAGGATACCTTATTGATACACGTGCATTGAAACAATATAAAATGCTTTATAATTCTTTTTTCAAAGGGTTAAAATAAAACAACATGTAAAATCTTATAGTTTATTACCAGATTACAGTATTGACGTTGATTTATCAAATACTAGTAGCTTTGTTAATCTCTAGGAATGAAACATAGTACAAACATGGTCGGGTGGGGGGGGGGGGGGCATCATCATATGTGGCTAATTTTACATTGGGTATTTAATTTGTGGTTTGGGGCAACATCGAAAACCATGAAAATTGTTCCCCCACGAAAATTTCTGATACTACAGTAAGTCGTTTTCATAATGCATTAGACAATTATTTAAAATTTTATATATATCTGTTGTATGCACTAGTTTGTTTATTCTCTTCTTTATTAGAGATTATAACAAAGTGCACTAAATGCAAATGATTCAGTGCCATGGAGGATGTCCATGAAACCTGCCTTCTTTGTACAAAATGCTCTTCAACACACACCTGTAAAGTGTATGCCATATGGTCCTAAAATACATGGTCTAATGTTCTTAAGAAACAAGTCAAGAGCCGATAAAGAGAGCACTGTCAATTTCATCTCAGCATGAAGTGCTGAGTTTATGCCCCACGTCTGAATCGCTAACGAGTCTCATGGGGGATGTCAAGATGCTCCCTCCACACCCATGAAGATACAGAAAACGGTGCCAGATCATACTGCATCGGCGATTGCAGTCAGAATTAGAGACGATTCCAGTCAAGAGTTGGAGTCCTGCATGATCTCTTGAATTAATAAGGCTTTGTTGTCAAGATTATCGACGATTGAATATGAAGAAATATATTGGAATCCCACTGGGGATAAATCTTTAGCTCTGCCCATGGGGCGTGAGACTTCTAAGTCAAACATCACCCCGCCTACAGGGTGTGAGGGTGTAGAATCAAACTTACCTCCACCCATGAGGCATGAATGTCCACAAATATTCCATACTCCATCCATGCATGAAAACGTTCCAGCCAGACATGAAGGCATACTCTTTGACTCAAACAGATGGATGGACGGACCAACTGACTGAGATGCTTTTTGACTTATACGGCTGGCTGGCCGGCCATACCAGCCAACCGTCATGGCATTTATTATCTGTTGTATGCCGTTCTGACTGTCAACCAACCGGTCGAGCCATATGAATGTGTTATCTACAACTACAGCAGTCACAAGTTGGTTATCTCGGACTGGCAAGCTGGCCGTCCATCCATGTATTCCGACAGCTATGGTATCAGCTGGACCAAACAGTACTGAGCCTCTTCATAGCAAACTGGCTTTATTCATCGAGCCATCTGACCAAGCCAAACTGGCTGTGCCGAACATGCATTCTATTATACCACCACTCTTAATGGCATATCCCATGGGCAAAATGATGCATGCCGATATGGAATGTATTTGCCATATGGAATGCTCTACCCATGGACCCAAGATGTACAAGAGGAACACATCTCCGACTCAAAGGTAATGAAACAGAAATGCCAGAATTATCTGATCCGACAATGGATTGGATGGAAGTCAGTTTTAAGGCAGCAATAGAAGAAATCTATTGAATCTTGCCTCCGTCTGAATGTCCTCCACCTACAATCATCCCTACCTACAAGGTCAAAGCCTCTGTAGATGTAGACAATGACAATGAGAGTCCATCATTTAGAACAGTGCCTCAGTCTTCGAAAGTTGCAGAAATTACCAGGCATCTCTATGAAAAGAATCGTGGCCCCAGTAATGCAAAAGCCTTGTTTTCCATGAGTCATTTGCCAGCTAGTTTTTCATCTCACTGGCATAAGTTGCACACTGACACATACTGTTCAGAAATACCTAATGTTGACAAGGATATTTTGCCTTTGGCATGACTGCCCCACTTTGTTATATGGTGGATCAGCAAGTCTTCAATTCCACCTCCAAGCTAGTGAGGAACATTGTATCAACTGAATCACTACTTGACTTAGGGTCCTTGGTGATTTTTCACCTTGCTGAGAAGGCTGGAAACTATCATGCCTGGGATTCAGTGAATCATATCGCCAAGGTTGTGAATAGGGCATCTCATCACACCATGGCTAACACCCTGACAGCCTCCTGCAACATGGACTTAGTTGGAAGAGATGCACTCCAGCACTCTTTTTCTGTAAAACCACACCATGTGGCAGCCTTGTGCACCTTCCTGTTCATTTCTACCCTACTGTTTGTGGGCCGAATTGAGGCTGTCAGAAAACAGGCGGAACAAGAGTTGCCACTCTCCCTGTCAGTGCAAGCTCCCATATCTGGATGTCTTGCTCAGGAATCATTCCAGAGAAGGGACAATCATTAGCAACGATACAATAGAAGCAATTCCCAACAATGACAAAATAACTGTGGCTAGGCGAATTATAGGAGGCCAGACACCCCTACTTTTCGCCGACAGGCAGGAAGGAGAGAAAGAAATCGTTTCTCCTCCTCCAAGCCTCCTGCCACATTCAGTGACTTGCAGTTTCCCCAGTCCTGTTGTGACCCACCCATGTGACTCCTTATTTTATGTCAGGCTTGGATTAGCCTCGTTCCATAAGATGATTGGAGGGCCTCAGAATCTTGTTGTTTTTGGCCTCCTCCACTTTCGATGTTCCTCTTCATGATGGAAACCCCAAGTGATCCCATGAAGGCAGACATACTACCGAAGGAGATATATCTTTTGCTCATGAAGCAGGTGCTAGAGATTGTATGAAAGGCATACACACACAGCTTCTACTCCAGACTGTTTCTGGTGATGAAGTCCAATGCCAAATTGAGATCTGTAGTCAACCTCGGTTGGCTTAATCAATTTATTTCTGTGCTGAAATTCAAGATGGAGATGGGCCTTCATGAAAACTTTAAACTGTGTAATCTGAAGGTTCAGGATGACCTCCACATCGATGGCAGCGTACCTGGGCAACATCCTCCAAAAACATTTGGTAAGTACAGTTTTGGTCCAAGATATGAACAACCTTCTTGCCCTCTTTTGCAGTCTAGGGTGGGTAATCTGTGTCAATAAGTCGGACCTTATCCCCTCTCAACATTTTATCCATCTTGGTATGGAGTTTTTCACATACCTCTATCTCGTATGTCTCACTCCTAAACACATTAAAAACATCGTTCATGCATCGGAGCGGATTTCAAACAAAACATTTATCTTGGCGAGGGAGTTTCTTCAATTCCTCTGCATATTCAGTGCAGCGGTAGATTTTTTGCCCCTTGGCCACCTTTACATGCGTCCATTACAAATGGCCCTTCTAGCACAATGGTGATCTACTATGGGCCATCGAGATCAAAACATTACAATATCGACCAACATCAAAAACTTCTCCAACAACAATATAGGAAGTGGTTCATGGCAGGAATACCCCTTGAAAACCCCACAACAGTAAATAACAATTTGTACAGATGCCAGTTTGTTGGGTTGGGGAGCACACTTGCTACTGGACATTACGATAATCAGTGGCAAGTGGATGGCTCTTCACATCAATCTCTTGGAAATGAAAGCCATTCTCAACACCTCCCACATTTGGGTGGAATGCATGCATGGATACTGTCAGACAATTCATGTTTGAATGCCAGGCTTGTGGAAAATGCTTGTATTTCATGAGCCAAGATTTTCATGAGTTGCACCTGCTCCTGATAGAGTTCAGTGTATGCAGACTATATAACTCCCATTAACCAAGCAGCAAGCACTTGTGGTGTTACATCTTGTTTTCCGGACTTTAGAGTTAGGAAAAGTCTGGTCCGGCCAATGCAGATCCTCTCTGTACACTTCAGATAATATCTGGGAGTGCGTATGGGTTCCTGGAGCTTCGCCTTTCTCGACATATCGATCGAGGATAGAGGATGAATACCGTATATACTCGATTATAAGTCGACTCGACTATAAGTCGACCCCCCCTTTTCATGGCTGCAAAAAGCCAATTCAGCTATGACCCTCCTATAAGTCGAGGTGTTTTTTGCAAATTAAATCCGTCTGCAAGGGGTGACATGTCATCACTGAGTCAGAGCTGCACTTAGGAAAAATAAATGAGCCAAACTGGATAGATAGATAGACATATAGATAGATAGGACAAATAAAAACAAAAACCAATGGAGAATAAATACAATTGTATTATTGAGTTGAATATGTACAAATAAATTTACAACTTACATTTTGTCCATCTTCGTGTAATGAAATCCATATAGCTTAACATTTTTAATCCATTTATATGATAAATCCATGAATTGGATTATAGGTCACATACAGGTATAAAATTGGTATCCTATAAATGTCACAGTCTAATGTCCTCTGGTTCAAAGCCCAAGAATTCATCCTCATCATCAGAGTTACCAAATAAAGTTATAAATTCCTCCAATGTCATCCTGTCATCGTAAACATCGTCCGACTCCGAATCTATTTATATGATAAATCCACGAATTCAATTATAGGTCACATACCGGTATAAAAATAGAAGTTCAGAATGATCAGATTCACAATATCCCGTAATATATTAATTCCACACGTCGTACAAATAAACAATGAAAGTTAAGTCCACTTTTTTGTGATTCACGGTATCCTATAAATGTCACTATCCAATGTCATCTGGTACAAAGTCCAAAAATTAATCCTCGTCAGATAAAGTTTTGAAATCCTACATCGTCGTCTAGTCATTGTAAATCGTCGTCGTCTAGTCATCGTAAATCTCGTCCGACTCCGATTTTCGGCTTTACTGTCATATGCGGGTGCTTATGCAAAGACTGAGCTTGTGCTCTGTGAGTAACACTTTGATCATAAAGTCAGAAATCTATTAAAGGCTGCAACTGAACACATGTCAATTGTGCGGCAAGATCACTGGGAGTTCAAAATAGACACCCTCTGTTACTTGGCACTGAACTAGCAGCTTGATCAAAGGGTTGTCACATGGGAAAACAAGAAAAGGGATTAAGGTCAAAGTATATGCACAGGAAGTTGTAGAACTCTACTTGGCACTGAACAAGTATAGATTGGCGGCTCGATCAAAAGGATTGTCAACTTGAAAACAGAGTGAGTCCCTTTTAAGCCAAAGGCTTATCGGCCCACAGGCACTGTCAGATAACTTGGGAAATATCACTTGGGAATTAAATCTAACTTGTGGAAAAGGAAAATACAAATTAAATCAAAACTTTTATTGCATCAAGCACAGTCTTTATACAGCAAAACACAAATATTAATACAAATTCAGGTTGTTCGGACTTGCACAAAAATGGAGGCAATATACTTACTAGTAAACACCCACGGTAAACATTGACCGACACTTCATTTTGCGGTAGGTAGTATTTAATTTACCGGTAATATTTTCAAATTAATAAAATCCAAATAACTGTAGATACATGTATTGTGTAATGAATACCGTCATGAAATGGATAAACACAGTGCATACCATATATGCATTACTGCATAGGAATAGTGGCATGAAAATGTAAAAATATATGAAATTATAGTATTTTTATGGACTGCAAACATCTAGAGTTCCCAACATTACCCCAAGATTTTTTTATTTTTTTAATGTCGCACTTATAAGATGACCCCTACTCTGTATGAGTCAAATTCTAAGTAAAAAACATCGACTTATAAGCGAGTATATACGGTAGTTATTTTTTTATTGCCTAGCGATGGCAACCGGTTTTTATCAATAAAACCAGGTTGTGTCATTAAGACAACTGATCCATCAGGATGGAACTGCATGTATTTTGGGTCCATGGAGAGGGCATGTAGATCACTCACTCTGCATGCTGAGGATGTTGATGATTTACATGTTGGATAAGAAAGAAGCCTATTGATTTAGGGTTCAAAAGGTCAAATGTCAAGATTACTGTGAATGAAAGAAGAAAAATGTTTTTTGCACAACAACTTTAGTTAAGACCACATAGTTTGCGGAGGGCTTGCAATTAAGGTTTTGAAGAGGCTTATTGATTTGGGGGTTAAAAGGTCAAAGGTCAGGGACATTGTGGCTCAAAGACAAATAGGTTTTGCAGAATACCTTTTGTTTTAGAGTAAGTTGTGGATGGCTTGTACTTAGGGTAATAAAGAAACCTATAGATTCTAGGATGCTAAGGTCAGAGGTCATGGTTATGGTAAGGCTATAATAGTAATAATTTCTGCAAATTAAGTTCAGTTCAAGACTGCATGCCATGACCAAAAGTCCAGGTCATTGAGACTCATTGTTCAAACATACCCTACTAGTGCCTACATAGAGGACTATTTAACATGGGGCAAGTGTATAATGTGCTATACAAATTTTGTCCCACCTATTTTTTTTTTTGCCCTACTGGTCATAGACCAAAGAGCTTATGAGATGGCCTGTTGTTCATCATCCATCATTTGTCCATCCGTTGTCCATTCAGTAGCATAAGTTTGTTATCAATCATCCTCCTAAACTACTTGGAGGATTGCCATGAAACTTTACACACTCATTCATCCCAAGGTCTAGTTTATCCTAATATAGTGCCACTTGGACTTCCAATGTGGCCACCTCAGTGGCCATCTTGAAAATCTTGTTATCACTACTTCAGAACGGATGGCCATATCAGTATGGGGTTTTCACTAAAAGAGTTCTTGTGATATCTGGTTGGTTCTGAATGAAAATGATACTGATCTGACACCTAATATGGCCACCATGATGGCTCTCTTATTAATGTTATTATTGCTACTCATCCAGAAAGGATTGGATCTGACATCCTATATGTCACCCATGATGGTCATCTTGAAACCATGTTACTGCAACTCCTCTTGAATGGATGTTCTTATTGACATGGGGTTTTTGCTAAACTACTTGTGATTTCTAATTGGCCCTAATTGAAAATAGTGCCACTTGGACATCAGATATTGCCCTGTGGTGGCCATCTTAAAATCTTGTTATTGCTACTTCTGATGAGTGGATGGTCATATCAACATGTGGATTTCACTATAGCACTTCTGACACTAGTCAAATCTGTCCTGGTGGTCTCCTGTGTTCAGCAGTCACCTGTGTTCAGTGGTCATTCTAATTTCCCCATGACAAATTTCCTATAAAAATACCCTCTATTTAATGGTCACCTGCATTCAGTGGTCAGCTGCTAGGTGTTTCTTAACCAAACCAGGGTTGCACCCTGCCTTAAGTGGTCACTGGAACATATCAGCAGTGACTGCTTCAGGTATGCAAATTAAACACTTCTTTTGTTTGATGAGCAAGGCATTGTTTAGATAAAGGTATATCATGTGAATCACTGTCAGTCAAACTCAAAGGTGTCAACATGTCTGCTTAGAAAGCAAAGAGGTTTTTGTCCTTACATGAGAGAATCAAAGCAATTCGTTTCCTGGATAGTGGACAAAGTAGTCGTGTAGTTGCAGCAGAAATGGAAGTCATGTGAACTCAGATCCAAGGGATTATTAAGCATAAGCGAGATATTATGGCCATTTTGTTAACAATGTTAATCTGGAGTGTAAGAGATTATGTACAATCACACCAGATGAGTAGAGATACATGTACACATGTACACTGCACTTGTGATATCCCTTACGGTTTATATGCTGCTAACAATAGCCGCAGGAAGCTTCTTTTCATTCCCTAATCATCAAAGATCTCACACAAAAGCCAACTGTCTTTTGATCTCCGTGAGTTTGAGCAAATGCTTAATCCATCAGTTGTTTGAAGTGTGAACATCTGTTTTCAGACCTAATTATACCAGCTGGCCTAACAAAAAGCCAGTCCTGTGTTTGACAATCACAGGTAAGTTGTCAATTAGTAATTTTATTTAGATACCGTTTCTACTGATAAAGGATGATTTAATGTACATGATGGATTAAAGTGGAACTTTTTATTTTATTATTTTGTTATTTTTCTTTTTGCTAATTAGTTAAACTAAATATATGTATCTTGATAGCATACTACTACTACTCCTAAAAATGATAATGCTATTCGGTGCATAGTACATGTATTTGTCATGAACCAAGTTTCAAAGCTGAACCTGCCTTCAAAGGTCACCTGTCTTCAAAGGCCACTTTGGCCCTTTCCCATGGGTGACCGCTGAACACAGGTTTGATTGACTGTATATGTAATAGGTCCTAATGAAAATGATGCCAATGTTGCCTCCTGGAATATGAAAAATCTTGTAACAGATGCATCTTCTAAACGTATGGTCATACCAGCAATTCAAAAAAACAAACTTCATCCTTCTTTCTTGCAATATATAGATATTCCTATATTAAAATGATGCTGATCTAACCTTCAAAATGGCTGCCTTGATGGCATCCTGAAAATCTTTATATGGCTACTTGTCCTGAAAGGAATGGTCTTGTCAACTTGGATTTTTCATTAAAACACTGTTATAGCAATATGTAACTGGTTCTGAATGAAATAGGTGTTTATCTAACCTCCAACATGGCACCATAGTGACCATCTTGAAAATCATGTTATCACAGCTCTTCTTGCATAAATGATGGCATCAGCATGTTTTTTTTACTAAAATGCTTCTTGCAATATTTAATTGGTTCTGTATGGCAATGGTGCAGATCTGACCAATAACATACCTACACCTTTGTGTAGGAGTTTTGAAAACCAGACCTAATTGAGTCAAGTCAAAGGTCATTGTTTGCATTTTTATACTTCATTGAGCTTATGGACACAGTGAATTCTACATATGCAAGTGAATTATGGCCAGACTTTGTATTTAGTTGCATTCCAATGAAGAAGTTGATAGTCAGCACTCTGACATTGATTTTTAAGGTCAAAGGTCATGACTCAGGTTTTTAGCTGTACTGGCTGATGAGCCTGATAAAAGAAATGATTATGGGTTGATTTTTATAAAATCCAGTTTGTGGATATATCTGATGAATGCCACTTGAATAACTCTTTTCTTATATAAAGAAAAAATACTAAATTATCGATTAACCAAACTTAGCACATGGGTAAATCTTGACATTGTCAGAGACAAGTGGAATGGTTTTCAATCTATGATGTTAGGTTCAAGGTCATTGGCTATGACAAAGAATTTTGTCCTGCACCTACAGGTCTCTTGTGAACATGTTTTTTAACTCTGACATGTAACAAATATTTCTTTTAGCAGATTTGTTATGTTGGAGTTTCTCAAGAATATCAGACATGGTTTCAATACTTAGCAATTAAAATTAATAAAAATGGTCTATCTTGGATTCTAGGGAATTCTTTTTGGTCAGTAGAGCATCAGACTTTGTGAGGTACTCTTGTTCAAACAAACATATACATGTACTCAAGAAGCACATGTAATTGATGTTTTTGAGTAAAATTGACTTTACAAAATCACATAGCAGCTCAAACCAGGATGATAATGTAAGAATAAATTGCAGTAATCATTATTTCATATGCATGTGATAATCAGATAAATGGAAGTTAAATTAATGAGGCTTCACTGTTGTGTTATGAAGTCATTTAAAGACTTTAAGCAGTTGCATTATATTTACAACAAAGTGTCTTTAATTACAAGTATTGACAAAGTTGTACTTTTATTTCATGGGAAGGGAGGAGAACCAGATTTCAGCACCACAGCTAAGATGGTACTGAATGACTGGCAGCGTGGAAAGATCCCATACTTTGTACAACCACCTGGATCTGAGCAGAAGGAAGAGGCATGTATTTTTCAAATAATATTATTAGGGTCCTATATTGAGTTGTGGGTGTCCTATAGTAATCACCTTTTCTGTCTGTCCATCTGTCCGTCATTCTGTTCACACTTCTAGTAACCACCAAAGCTCTGTAACCCTTACATATAGTTGTGTGCTGTTTTAGTAGGTAAATTGACTATTACATGTTTAATGTGCCTTTTGATTGTTTAATCTTTTTTGGTCCAGTTTTGGCAGAGTTATCCCTTTTTGCATCAATATTAAATCTCCCCTATGGCAGATCCTTGTAAACAGCTTCGTTGAGGAACCATTAACATATTATGATGCAGTTTGGTGTGTACATTGTCTCATAGACATAGACATGCCTTTTATTGGATTTTTCTTGTCAACTCCATTTTGGATAGAGTTATGGCCCTTGACAATTAACTTAATATCTTCACATGAGATGTTGCCTGTAACTAACAGTTATATGTGTTTTGCATAGAGAGTGAGTGCTGTATTCCTAAGAGATATGTTCTTCTTACAAAATTAGAAAGACTAAGAAGTAAATGCAATTTCTATATCTGAAAATTATTTAAGAGAAAGATTTAATTTGATAAATGTTCTACGTGCTGTTGAATGAAAAAGTAGATATTGTGTGATCTTGCTCATTTTTGTTTGCATGCATTAAGTCTGTGTGTATACTGCCAATTCAGACATGAGAAATTTCAGCTGATTAGCTAATTATTTCAGCTTTTTTTTGGTCAAGAAAAACGCATAACATTTTGATTGAGTATAATATAAAACATATATAGTATCCTATAAAAAAGGGAATTTGTTTCTGTTTCAGCTTTTTCTCTAATCATCCGATTTCATGTCTTTGTCTTGTAAAACCTGAATTAGAGGCTTCATTCCTGGGATATGTTAGGAGACGTAGACATGCACAATGTTGTACAGTTTTAACGAATACCCCAGAACCAGAGCTTGGAGGTGGGTGGCAATGGCAGTGGTTTACTGATTAAAGAAGCATCTTTGTATCATTATGACTCATTCTAGGTTTGGAGTATCTTAGTGTGATAGTGAGTTGCATCTGTGCATGAAAATACTTTTAATGGGAAGAAATATGTCAAAGCAGAAAAGGTTATATGATATTGTAAGACTCCCAAAAAATTCCTGGCAGTTTGCTGGAAAACATATCTGTATTATTCTTACATGTAATTTAATGCATAAAATTTTTTTTATGTTTGTTTTCATAATTGTAGAATGAAGCAAACAAGGATGAAAATGCTGAACAGAAAGCATCAAATAACAAGCTCCCATCAACACAAGAACCACATGTTACACAAAATCTGGGAAGAATTACGGTGAGACCAGAGTATGAAGGAGATGACATTAAAGATGTGGTGATTTCTGATAGAACAGAACATGATGCATCTGACATAAGTGATTTGTCTGATAACGATGCTGCAGATGATGTGATTGATCAGGACATGGAAGAGCATGAAGAAAACGAGTTGTTAGAAGATGCTGTAAATGCAAAAGAGTCCACAGGAAAGAATATGTCTGAACCTTCTAACAGTGGTACTGATCAGATGATTAGGGTTGTTAATAAAATAGAGGTAGAAAATGAAGTTAATATTCAAGTTAATGATAGTAACAGGCAGAATAAGAAACAAAGGACTGGCAAGAAAGTTGCAAATGAATCGAATGACAGTAGCCAGAAAAAAGAAACAAAAGATTCAGTAGATAATGTCTCAGCCAATAAGAAAGGGGCAGACACTTTTCATAAACAAAATAAAAAACAAAGAAATGTGAAACCTGGAGAAAATGAAAGAAGTGACTTTAGAGTGAAGAAAATAGTTGAAGATTCAGTGGAAAAAACCTCAAAGAATGACGAAGTTCAGCATACTGATCAGTCAAATCTTAGTAGTAACAGCAGCCATAAGAAAGGTACCACAAAGAAAGGTTCCAGAAAGACCACTGATGTTTTATCAACCTCAAGTGGCAAGTTTGTTGTTGAGGCTGATAGTAGAGAAATGTCAACTGGCTCTAGTGTAAAAGGTCAGTAAAGTAACACAATTAAATTAAAGTAATGACTGGCAGTTTAACATTTTTTTTTTCCCAGTATGAATTGAATTCTGCAATGGCATATAGTATGACCCATGTCCAAGCTTCTTTCCTTCACACTTTGGTTATGTTTCGTAATTATGTTTCTCATGCACTTTTTGGTTCAGATTAACACAACTTTGTATGTGGATGCCTTTTGATGAGTGTAACACCTCTTCACCAAAAGTAGGTCATTGTGACCTATATTTCACACTTGAGTGACTTTTAAAATGTTTTGTGTTTAAGTTTCTTTCATTGTTAGCAGCACGTCATGCAACTTTATATGTGGGCATGTCTTGGAGATTATAACACTTGTCTGTCAAAAGTAGGTCACTTACACCTATATTTTGTGCTTCATTCAGTTTGATTTAGTTTTTTGTTTAAGTCAGTTTTCCAAGGCACTGTTGGCTGCTGCATCATGCAGCTTCAGGTGTAGATGCATCTTGTGAGTGCAACTTTCTCTGGTTGCAAAAAGAGGAAAGGGGGGGGGGGCAGTGCATTGATGATCTGTGAACAATGTTCGGGTTATTCTCTCAGACAAAACCTGAATCAAATCAGGATTATTCAAATAATGAAACATATTTTATGATTTCAGTATTCAGTCTAAACTTGCTTAATTTTACATTGTCCAAAAGTTTCTGCAACCTATATGAAATATTCTCAATTGTTCAGATCTTGGTGTTGGTGCTTGTTAAGGTGAAGACACAGCTGATGGTGGATGAGTGGCCATTTATTCTTGTTTTGCTTGAGCCAGGGGTTAAAAGGGAGAGGTACAAAGCAAGCATGTTACTACTGCAACAAAAGTACCTGATTAGGCTTTCAGTACTAAACATGTGATTTTTATCTCACCAGTATTGGCATGGTTAGATGTAGGCATCGCTTTTCCAGAGGTGTTGGCAGCATCAACAATGTTAAAGTTTTGTATTATAGTTTTTGCAAGTCAGTTACAGTGATGATATATCAACACAAAAATGCAAGGGAGACACCAGGTTTTGCAGAACATTTGTTTTATTTTCTTGGTAGTTTATTTGTTTATGTATTGGAGTAACTAATAAAATAGGAGTTAAGAAACTATACTACCATTTAAGATATATGGAATTTCTGGTGTATCATCTTTGATGTCTATTCAGTTAATGTTATAATTATAGTAATGTGATTTTTACTATTCTGCATCAATTTCTACATTTTAAATTATTAGAAGTTTGTTCTCTTCATTTATTAAAATTTTATTCTTATAGATCATATTACAGATAAAGTAAAATGAGTGAAAGAGAAAAGTGCACTTTTAAAACAGGCACCAGCAAAATAAAATAAAAAATCCATCCATTGAAATTCATTTTTAAATACCATTCTTGCTTGTCTCAATTTAATTGAAATCTGGCCATTTGTTTTTGTAATCAAATTAGAATCTATCATTTGAAAAAGGCACTGAAGGGATCTCTTAGATTTATATGATGATTGCCACACAGGTGGAAAATATTTCTACCAGTTTTGAAGTGTAGTAAATTGATGGGCATACTGCATTCAAAGGCAGCAGTTTTGAAGTGTAGTAAATTGATGGGCATACTGGTTTCAAAGGTTGAAGTGTAGTAAATTGATGGGCATACTGGTTTCAAAGGTAGCAGTTTTGAAGTGTAGTAAATTGATGGGCATACTGGTTTCAAAGGTTGAAGTGTAGTAAATTGATGGGCATACTGGTTTCAAAGGCAGCAGTAACAAGAACCATATAGGTTTGTTATGAATAATTTTTCTGCATTTGGTCAGGATTAGGCAAAACGTCATTAATCTTATGCTTCCAGAAAAGCTGGTTAATTTTGAGTCATGTCATTGAGAAGTGTTTGTATATTTGCCTTGAAATATACTTTATCAAAAGATAAAATCTTCAGTTAACAAATAATGAAAGTTAAATAACGACAGTGTGGCCAGGGTCCTTGTCCCAGAATTCTACAGAAGAGTATGTATCCTATAATTTACATTATTGTCATCATCATCCAGATTTACACAACTGCCATGCAATATGGAGAATAATTAATTATGGCTTAAAAGAGTTGGTCTTGCTTGTAATGAATATGTTCTATAAGCCAGCATTTTGATGTTGGTCTTGCCTGTAATGAATATGTTCAAGAAGTCAGCATAGTGATGTTGGTCTTGGCTGTAATGAATATGTTCAAGAAGTCAGCATAGTTATGTTGGTCTTGCCTGTAATGAATATGTTCTAAAAGTCAGCATAGTGATATTGGTCTTAGCTGTAATGAATATGTTCTAGAAGTCAGCATAGTGATGTTGGTCTTGGCTGTAATGAATATGTTCTAGAAGTCAGCATGATGACGTTGGTCGTGGCTGTAATGAATATGTTCTAGAAGTCAGCATGATGATGTTGGTCGTGGCTGTAATGAATATGTTCTAGAAGTCAGCATAGTGATGTTGGTCTTGGCTGTAATGAATATGTTCTAGCAGTCAGCATGATTACATTGGTCTTAGCTGTAATGAATATCTTCTAGAAGTCAGCATAGTTATTTTGGTCCTGCCTGTAATGAATATGTTCAAAAAGTCAGCATAGTGATATTGGTCTTAAGTGTAATGAATATGTTCTAGAAGTCGGCATAGTGATGTTGGTCTTGGCTGTAATGAATATGTTCTAGAAGTCAGCATGATGATGTTGGTCTTGGCTGTAATGAATATGTTGTAGAATTCAGCATAGTGATGTTGGTCTTGGCTGTAATGAATATGTTCTAGAAGTCAGCATGATGACATTGGTCTTGGCTGTAATGAATATGTTGTAGTAGTCGGCATGATGATGTTGGTCTTGGCTGTAATGAATATGTTCTAGAAGTCAGCATTGTGATGTTGGTCTTGGCTGTAATGAATATGTTCTAGAAGTCAGCATAGTGATATTGGTCTTGACTGTAATGAATTTGTTCTAGAAGTCAGCATGATGACGTTGGTCTTGACTGTAATGAATATGTTGTAGAAGTTGGCATGATGATGTTGACATCTGATTTTTTGTTTTGATGGAGAGATTAAAGCTCCATCCTAATCAGTAAAACATACAAGGGTTCTACAGAACCCCATGTCTGGTCAGCAAACAATGCTTTGATGTATATGGCTTCCAAAAACACAAAGATGTTAAGATTACTGATGCTACTAAAAGAGTGGTATCTGTGTCATACCAGGGCAGGGTTCTACATCTGGCCGGAATTGGCATAAAAAATATGCATATTTTTGTGTGTGGATGCAAAAAAACTTGAGTGGGTGTCCTGGAAATGCATCAAATTGGTGCAAAATACACTAAATGTACATTATATGACAAGTATTACCTATTTATGTTCTTAAAGAATAGTCAGCAATTTCCAGTTTAATTACATACAAAAAGATATGACAAGATAAGAGGATTTTTAGACCATATAATTGAACAATGTCTAAACAAAATAGTATATCATACATCTGTATGAAAAAGATACTTATAGATGAACTCTTCAGCCACTAAGTTGACAGTCTCCTATTTTCAGCATGGCATATGAATTGGTACATATTTTATGCTGTTCTAGTGATTGCCAAAATCGCCAAATGGGGTCAACTATTTCAGATGGAGATTTATTTCAGTTTAAACAACAGATTTGGCAATAGAAAAGTTCAGGATTTTTCCTGTTGTCTGCTGAATTAGATTGCCAAGCCACCATCAATCACTAGTGTGATGTATTTCAGAGTTGGATTGATAACATGAAGGACTTGATTTTTGAAGGAAAAAACTTAACAGAAATAAATAATTTAGCATTACTTAAATGAATTATTTGTTTGAACAGAAAAAATAATTGAGAGAAAGATGAAATATTCATTAAAACACTAGTAAATTATGAGTAACGACTAAAGTCAAATGAGAGCAAGATCCAAAATGGAAAATTCCACAGTGCTGTCCTTTTCAGGTAAACAAAATAATATAACTTGTAAATGATTTTCATGGAAATAGATTTAGTGACTTTGGAAAGCTATAATGCCGACCTAGATATTCCCACATTAAAAGAAGACCCCAGATAGCAATGCTGAGTGTGCAAACAAAAATAGTTACAATATTGTTTGTTCACTTTATGATTTTAATATGTGATAATATAATGCAGCCAAGAAGGTACTGTATATACTCGCTTATAAGTTGAGTCCAACTGCAAACTACACAGACCAATATCTGCCGGTGCATTATGCGAAAGCAGATCAGGGTCTATGTTGTTTGTTTGCAGTAGGACTCAACCTATAAGTCAGTATATATGGTACTTATTTAAAATTTGACAAATATTTATTGGCAGATCACATTAAAACACTCCAGCTTATTCATTTATAAAATTCATAATGAGGTTAATTTAATGTTTCTAGTAACATATCACTTGTTGTGATCTGAAAGTGACAAGTCATATTCAGAAGAATAGAATCACTAAAAACTTAATTTTGTATCATCATTCTGAATAATGCTTCATTGTATGCAACAAATACATTGTTAAGTATGGTTTTGGTGATGGGCATGTCAGGTCTAACTTTAGTAGCAAACTCCACTGTTCTCTCATTGTTCTTCAGGTGAGTCCTTCTATCCTTCTAAAAATTCAGGTTGATTAATTTGACCCCAGTGTTAGCATTTCAGTTTACTTATTAACTGGACTGAATAAGAATGCTGACAATGGGTTTGTACATTGTTTACTTGTGTGCAGTATAATTTATGATTTCACCACTATAACATTTCATAGCTAAATATTGATTCATGGTAATCCAGATTGTAGAATTGGGACTTCTGTTTTTTCATCTGGGACTCCAACTTTGTAAAGGCTTGAGTTCTGGACTCCCAACTTTTGAAATCCTTGTGAGAACATTGTCATACTATCTACTAAAGAGAAGAAAAAAAATGGTTGTATCCAAAACAATGAATTTCCATTTTGTTTTCCTGACAGTCACCACTGGGACTGGCCCCTTGTATTCTCTGGAGGACATGGAGAAGGTGGTGTGTGTGGAGATGACCCCACCAGGGGGTCAAGCAGCAGCAGGACAGAAGAGGAGATCCAGAACCTTGGAGGTGGAGAGCGATGAGGAGGAGGAACCCAGCAGGAAACTGACCAGTAAAGAGGTAACAGAGACATAAGTATTCATATGCTTGTACAACAAAAATCTTGGAATATTGTGATAACCTGTCTGTCTGTCTATCAGTCTGTCCATCACAGTTTTGCCTTTCACATCTTTGGCATCAGGACACCAGGCTACATAGCATTTAGGCCCATGAAGCAAAAAATGGCAGTTTTCATTAGCATATATTATGCACATGGTAAATACGGATCAAAAGATTTTGTTAAAAAGTTGCAGTATTAATGAAACAGAAGTTGAATGAGTGAGACTTTTATTACAAGTGAAATAGAATCTTGCTATTTTTCCCATGTTTCTTGCACAAAGTACAGGTTTTGACTTAAGAATAATTCAATAATACATTGAATCCAGATAATCCCAAACTTGTTAAATACACTGTTCATATTAGATTTCAGTACCTATGTTCCCATTAGTAGTAGCTAACATAATCATTGGCTTCCAATTTTTCTAGATAGATACTAAATGTTCCAGATGGCTACTAAATTTTATGAAATAACCTATTTGGCTACTGCTTTTACTTCTTTATCCATTTTAAAATAGAGTAATGACTTGTGATCAGGAACAAAATTTAGATTACTGACATAATTTTGGTTACTAATGTAAATGTTTTAGTGGGAACCTAGTAGTACTATAGAAATATTGAGCCTCTGAATGTGGATTTTTTTTGTTATAAGTTAATATAATTTTCACTCTTTTCGCATATGGTCCCCTCCTTTATAGCAATCACTCTCAGCATAAATACTATGATTTTTGTGCCCTGCTTTTTTGTAGAAAAGGGGGGATGTTAAATTGAGTCGTTCTGTCTTACCATCTTTTGATCTGTCTACCTGCCCCACTTTTGTTTCCTCACAATAACTCTCTTACTTATTTATTGTCAGCCTTTTAAATCATCATTTAGCAGAGTTGTAGCCCCAGATTGTCGGACACATCCACTTTCATTTCTACATAGTAGCCCCATTCATTATTATTGTATTTCATCCAAATTTGCTATACAGCTTGATATTGATTAGACCTTGACCGAGCTTGATTGTCAGTGTTCTGTCTCCTTGTTTACCAGAGTTATAGCCCCTGACTGTCAGACCCACTTACTGTCATTTCCGCACAGTAGTTCCCTTAATCCTTTTATCATTTAAACCAAATTTAGTATTCAGCTTGATTTTCATGTCACATTGTCCGAGTTCGATTATCAGCATTCTTTCTCATCGTTTAGTGGAGTTATAGCCCCTGATTATCTGGCCCAGCCACTTTCATTTCCACATAATAACTCTCTTGATTATTATTGGATTTCAACCAAATTTGGTATGCATTCTTGATTTTCTAGAGAACTTGGCTGGGTATATTGTCAGCATTCTACATCACCATTTAAGGGACTTATAGTCCTTGATTGACTGACCCAACCATTTTCATCTCTGCACAGCAACACCTTCACTCCTTTATTTATGATTGAATTTCAACCAAATTTAATAGTGAGCTTGATAGTGATAGGACTTTGGCTGTATTTGATTATCAGCATTTTGCATCATTATTTAGTGATGTTAAGCTCCATGTTGTCATACCAATTTTTCACTTTCATTACTGCATAACAACTTAGTCTTTATTGGATTTAAACCAAATTCGGAATGCAGTTTGTTATCATGTTCATTTGTCAGCATTCTCTCATTTGCAAAGCTATGGCTCCTGATTGTCAGACCCATCCACTTGTATTTCTACAGAATGACAAATTTAGTAAGCAATTTGATATCAACAAAATCACAGCTTGATTGTCTGTGTTGCTTGGGTATATGTTCAACATGCAACATCATCTTTCAGCAAGTAATGATCCCTGAGAATTGGACTTGCCCACTTTCCTTTTTGTACAATTACACCTCTGCTTAGGGTCATTTATCATTGTTCAGTCTGCATCATCATTTAGCAGAGTTGTGGCCCCATGTTGGACCCACCCACTTTTGTTTCCACACTACAATGCATTCAATTATTATTGGATTTCAAGAAAATTTTAAATGCAGCTCTATACAGATATAACTTAAGTGGAATTTATTGTTATCAGCTGTCTCTGTCACTGTTTACTGGAGTTATGGCCACTTAATGTTGGAACCGCATTTAGTTTGCTTCTTTATTATTGATGAGATCTGACATGGGTTCCATTGTCAGTGTTCCACATCATCAGTAGTGTCTTTTTTTTTACAAATGTTCCCTAACAAATTTACAAAATCACCATTGTCACCTAACCCTGTCCTCTATAAAACTATACTCCTATTCTTCCAACAAAATTAGGGGGGCATCAATTTCTGGAATGTGCTTGTTAGATTTAAGGCTAATAGCAATTTTTTAAAAGGAATTTTTTTATTAATCATCATTTTTTTTAATCTACAGAAACGTCATCTTGAGAGGCAACAGAGGACAAAAAAGATTGGCGTTCATTTCTATGCTGCAGCCAATGTGAAGAATCGTTCTCACAGGAAATAACAATTTCATCCATCTCTTAATATGAATGTAAAGAATGGAGAATTGTTTTCTCCATGTATACATGAATGTTGGAAAAAAATAAAACCAAAGTTTGTTAAACAAGTCTGGCCTTAAGCTTGTCTGTAAAAACAATAAAATGTTTGTATTTTCCTTTGATTGTATGAGTTCAGACAACTTTCATCAAGCAATCTTAATGGCCAAGTTTGTTGCATAAGGTTGGAGGAAGACTGGGGAACCCGGACAAAATTACTAAACTTGAGTGGGCTGATCTGTAAAGATGACTTTGCACCATTATCCACGGTTTTTGTCTTAGCTTTGAAAGGTAAGACAGATGTATTACTTTTCCACCAGCCAGTGTTATGGTCCTGTATTGAAGTTCTAGAAAGGCATATTTTCTGCACAGAAATTTTGGTACAATATTACTATTAAATTTTGGTATGCAGCTTTATATTGGTGAAATCTCAAAAGAGTTTGATTTTTAGCCTTCTATTTCATTCTTTGGAGGAGTTATGGACCCTGATTGCCTGTCCATCTAACTTTCATTTCTGCAGATTAACTTTAACAAGGATTGTTGGATTTCAAACAAATTTGTCATGCAGCTTTATATTGATATGACCTTGAATGAGTTTTATTTCCAGCATTCCATGACATCATTTACATAAGTTATGACCCCTGATTTTCCATCCTTCTAACTTTGGTTTCTGCAGCATAACTTTTCTTAGGATTGTTGGATTTCAACCAGATTTAGAATGTACCTTAATATTGACAAGATCTTAAGAGGGAAAATTGATTACCACAAAACGAGAGGCCCTTGAAGGAACCATTGCCCTACTGTCCACAAAGAATTTCCAGGAATTCAAGACAAGACCATTTCTTCTTTTTAACTGCCGAGTGTTGAAACCATCTATGATATTCTAGACAGCCATATTGAATGTAAGATTGGCACCATTTTCATATAGGACAAACTAGACACCATTAGAAGACTTTTGGTGAAAACCCCATGTTAATTTGATTATCCATTCAGAATAATTAGTGACAAAATTTTCAGAATGTTCATTGTGATAGCAATATTTGAGGTGAGATCGGCACCCTTTTCAATCAAGACCAACTAGATATGATAATTAGTCATATGGTGAAAACCCATGTTGTTATGACTTTCCATTTAGGAGTAGCAATAGCAAGATTTTCAAGATGGCTGCCATGGTGGCCATACTGGATGTCAGATTGGCACCATTTTCATTTAAAACTCACTAGACATAAGATGTCTTCTGGTGAAAACCCAATGTTGATATGACTTCCCAGCTAGGAGGAGTAGCAACAAGATTTTCAAGATGGATATCAGATCGGCACAATTTTTATTTAATACCAACAAGACACCATAAAATGTCTTCTGGTGTAAACCCCATGCTGATATGACTTTCTGTTCAGGAGGAGTAGCAGTAACAAGATTTTCAAGATGACTGCTGTGGTGGCATATTGGATGTTGGAGCAGCACCATTTCATTTAGGACTAGCTAGACCTTGGGATGAATGTATGCGTAAAATTTCATGGCAATCCTTGAAGTAGTTTAGGAGGAGAAGCAATGTGCTAATGGAAAGACAGATGACAGACGACAGGCGATCCCATAAGCTCTTATGATCTATGACAAGTAGAGCTAACTAGTTAAGTTCTGTACCACATGCATTGACACAACTTGTAGATGGTTAGCATTTGAGACCAGGAAGACAACTATTGACTTTGGGTTTAAAAGGTCAGAGGTACTCCAAGGTGGAAAATTGTTTCCACAAGAAAACTTGAGTCCTATGCCACAAACTATGACCAAACTTTGTGAATGGTTTGCATTTGAGAGAAGAAAGGCAAAGACCAAGGTCATCAAGACTGAAAGCTGGAAAAACTTTATGCAAAATAACTACCATAGTTCTGTGTCTTTTACCTTCACCAAATTGTGTGGATGGCTTGCATTTGAGACAAGGAAGACACCAATTGATATGGTGGAGCATATCATTTGGTATCGTTAGGCAACATCGCTTAGCAACAGTGACATAAGTTAAACAGGTACCTCAGTAACTGACCAATGAAAGAGGATTTTACACAGAAGTATAATAAATACTATTTACCACATGGCAGGCATATATTGTACTGTTTGTGTAAATGTATATTTATTGAGCTATGACATATCAGTTTAAATCAAAGCACTAAGTAAATGTATTTTACTAGGTTCATTGTTTAAGGGTTATTTTGTAACTATTTTCTAGAATTCAAGTTCTTCTTTCATCTTTGCATAATGACATATTGGTCTAGTAAGAAAGAAAAGAAAAAAAAGCTAGGATCTATACACAGAGTTTATCAGAATCCATATGACTATTTCCTGGAACAGATTTCCTCTGTTCAATTTATTCATGTATCTGGATTACATGCTAATTAGTATGATGTCAAATTTAATGCAGTCTCACTGTATTTTAAAATGTCAAAATTAATGCAGTCTCACTGTATTTTAAAATAAATTTAAGTAAGTTGGAAGTGAAACAGATGTTGCAAAAAATGTCTGCAATAAATTCATAACAAACTATCTTTAAAGAAGAACATGTTTTAATCCAGACATAAAAATTATACCTTGATATAAAATGTATTGCATATGTACAAAAAAGTTTGAAAATGCAGGAAATCTTAACATTTGATTTAAAACATGTATAAAATATACTACAAAGTGTGAAAATGAAACAAAGCAAAGAAATCAATTTGTTAAGCAGTAAAGTATAGCTACAAAAAACATGTTTGCTATAAACGTAAAATAAGAAATGCTAAAATGCTAAATTTTATATTTTAAGCATGCCAAAACTGAAAAAGTGTTAAACTGTGGAACACTACGACTTGATGACTTCTGATAAATGATTTATGTTGACCATTTATAAGGAAATATAGAATGAGCTTCTGACCTTAAATTCATCTTTTAATCACACACGCACACACATTATCCGAAACCTCAAAGCAGCATTTATTTGATAATTAAAACTGGCAACTCCATATTTGGCAGTGTTGTCCACCCCCACCCACCCCACCCCAACTCCTCTATCCCGAGAGTGTCGTATTTAATCCAAAATATATATAATAGAGAAAGATTGATTACAATGATGTGCTGATGTTTTGAATGTAAATTAAATAAGTTCCATCCATTTTGATATAAATACCTAAAGTTTATAAAAACTTACAGAAAGCAAATTGTACACGACACTTTCTGTTCATTTGGAAGCCAAAAATATTGACAGTGAAACTACAACAATGCACTGCTATATACAAGGACCCGATCCTGTTTACATGATAATCAAGTTTATTTCCTTTGATCACCTATTGTGAGTATTGTTGGCCTGGGTAATTAAACAGCACTAATATTTCAAAGATGAAACTTGGCATAGCACTAAATGTGATATAAACTGAATCCAGGGTGCATTTGTGCTGATGTACACCATGTGTCACATGACCATACCTGTGCCAAAATGGCATGTATCACATGACCATACCTGTGCCAAAATGGCAATCATCAAGGAAGCTGTCATTAATTGTGGACTTGTAATGGAAATCAAAGTTCTTTTACTATGTTATTCTGGCTGTATATGCTGGCTTTTATCAATGAATATGGGCATCATGTGTTTGAGCACAGTTCAGTGTGAAATTATTTTGCAAAACCTTTAATCAACCTGAAGACAAAGGAAATGAAACCAAGCATGCCATGTGTAAATACTTTCATGGACACTGATGAATTAATAAATTTAAAGGTTTGAATATTCATAAACAGTAAAAATGTAGTGCTCACATAAATGTTCAGAGAATATAGGATCTTGAAACGTGTTTGCATAATGGAACATGTAGCAAAAATTTGCCGTTTACTTATAATTAATGGCTCTTTTTCTCACGAATTCCAAATTATTAGGGAAAAGATATTTGGAGCCATGTATGTACAACATCACATTGAATACTGCGTTCAGAGAATGCTGAATAAATAGTCCAGAGTGTGTATATATATGTGCGTGTGTCTAAGTATGTGTGTGTGTAAAACATATGTATATAAATAGCTAAATAATAAAAGCAAATTCAAGGAAATGTTTGCATAAATCCAGAAATATTGACAAATAATATGTGGTATGTTACCTAGTGTGCTAAGATAGGTAACAAAATTAAAATTTGAACACCGTTTAAATATAACTTGAAGATTCAACAAATTGACTGTATTTACCTGTATATTGTGTCATGTTGGGAGTCATACAAATTTAAAAATCCGTATTTAGTTCATCATAACTAGTCCACCATCGATTTTAATCGGAAATAATTTCTATATCATTTTGACACACTTGGTCAGGTTATTTGTGTCTCCTCAAGTTGAAAGTTTTCTGACCCATTTGTCGTCTGCCATGTTGTTAGCCCATGGGTTGTACTTTTTGTGGAATATTTTGTCCCAAAAGTCAAACAGTTAAAAAAAAATAAAACTATAATCATTTATGTCCTGTTATGGAAAATTTTAATCAAACACTTGTTCAGTTGATTTTTCCAACCAATCTTTGATTATTTTTTATTGGTCATCACACCATTGGTATAGCGCAACTCAACTTTAGAAAAAAATGAGGACCCGGATCAGTTGTTGCATGAAGAACCTGTTGATCAGGGTCTACACTGTTTGCTTGAAATCACTGAATGAGGGTAGATTGATTTGCCAGCACATCATGTAACTGCAGATCTTAGTCCTCACTTCATGGTTGGGTGTGTGTCATAAGAAAGATATTCAGTTAATAATGATATTGATGCTAATGCATAACAAAGAAATGTTATATGTGTTAAGATCGGTACAGAAAAGTAGTTGGGGGAACATGGTGTCTCCTTTAATGTCCAACATAATTACCTTCCTTCTGTTACTATGAATTAATTTATTTTTGTGGTTGGGAAATTTTTATTGGTACTTATATTCATGGATAAAGGAAGGGGTTCTATTGTTTCCACAGAAGAATAATTGTTCGTTGGGTCTTTGAATGCACGAAATACACAAAAATTGGTACCCTATGAAAATCATGGGTTCACAGTAACCCAATTAAAACCCCCAAACATAACATATAAATTGTTATCTCATAAACCCATGCTTGATAATACATTCCTCTCCCTGACATTTTCCTGCAGTGTACAATGTAGGTCACTGTGACCTCTTGCCTGTGATAAGCCTCAAAGATAAATACAACCGTGAATTTTCATGACCCTCTCTGACTTTTGCCGATGGGAAGAAGCATTCCACAAGATAAATGCACCCATTAAGTTTCATAACTGTATATGCAACAAGAGTTCGAGAAACTGAGCTAAATGCAAAAATTTCACTTAATCACTGGAGGGTAAAAAGTAGGTCACTCTGACCTTTTGCCTGAGATGAGCAGTAACCCCAATGATAAATACATCCATAAATTTTCATGACTCAAATACAACAGTATTAGAGAAATGGGGCTAAATGCAAAAACTTAACACTGATGCCTACGATTACAGCAATGTCACTGGAAAAGTGATTGCTATGTCTCACTGGACAAGTTATGATTGGATAATATCATCTAAATAGGATGAAATGTTGCAGTACAAAACAGTGTATGAGAATTTTATAGCCATCCTGTACTGCAAACAGTAAAACAGTTACTCTTAAGGCATTATTATCACCATTACAGCCATGTAATGATCAAAAAGTTGATTGACTAGTCCGTTGGGACCGTGCTCCAAACAAGTGTAGTGTGTCAGATAACTTGTACACTTTCATTCTAGCAGATCACAGTGATGGACTTCTTATATCCGGGTGTAGTAAATTCATATAAATTTTCGCAAATGTACAAACAGCTATGTGACACAGAAACAGATCTTAATGTAAAAAAGTGTACATGACCAATGGATCATGAATAGTAGGTCAAAGTGACATACTTTTGGTATGGTGTAGTACTCTTTAGGGTATATATATAGTTTCACGACTACAAGCAATAGGATGCGAGAAAATGATCTAAACATAAAAGTGTACATTTGGTAATGCCACTGAAATAAAGACTAGAACACTGGGGGTATAGCATAAGCTCTCATGTACCTTTGTGCAGTCGAGCCAAAATTGCTTCAAGACATGTAATCAATAGTTCCACCATGTGAATCAACCTTACTTTACTTAGCACCTCCATATCTAGTTACCAATGAATTTTCAGGAATTCAAGAAACGACCACAAGATTTTCAAATTAGCTGTTGTGGTGGACTTATTGGATGTCAGATTGGCTCTGTTTTTCTTCTAGGACCAAGTAGTCATCATTGGAAGTTTTCAGGTGAAAACCCCATGTCAGTATGAGCATCCATTCAGGAGGAGCTGTGACAACAAGAGTTTCAAGACACCTGTCATTGCAGCTATATTGGATGTAAGATTGGCACCATTTTCATTTAGAACCAACAAGATTTCAGAATCAGTCTTTTGGTGAAAACCCCATGTTGATATGGCCATCCATTCAAAAGGAGTAGGGATTACAATATTTTCAAGATGTCCTCCATTGGGGCCATACTGAGGGTCAGACTGCTTCATTTTCATTTAGGACCAACTAGATACCATAAGAAGTCTTCCAGTGGAAACCACATGTCAATATGACTTGCCATTCAGAAGGAAAAGTGCTAACAAGATTTTTAAGATGGTCATGATGGTGGCCATACTGGATGTCAGATCAGCACCATTTTCATTTAGGAGCAACTAGACATCATACAAAGTCTTTTTGTGTAAACCCCATGTTAATATAACCATCCATTCAGGAGGAGTAGTGATAACAAGATTTTCAAGATGGTTGCTGTGGTGGCCATATTGGACTTGCGAGTGGCACCATTTTCATTTAGAACCAACTAGACATGATAAAAAGTCTTCTGGTGAAAACCCCATGGCAATATGACATATTGAATGTCCAATCGGCACTATTTTCATTTAGGACCAACTTCGCCATGGAGCGAATGTGTGTGTCAAGTTTCATGGCAATCCTCCTGGTAGTTTAGGAGGAGTAGCGATAACAAACTTATGCTAGCAGCTGTCAAGACTGTCAGACAATAGGCCATCCAATAAGCTCTGCTGGTATATGACCAGTAGAGCAAAAAATGACTAGCCTGGTGTGAGTGACTGCATGTTTTTTTTTAATAAACACTGCAATTTTGAGGAGGACAAATAGGCAAGGTCCCACTAAAAGGACACAAATACAGAATATTTAATAAATTTGACCTCTGATAATTTTAAAGGTATTAGTTTATTTTAAATTTGGAAGTTAGCTTATTTGTATTAAAAGCAATAAGTCTAAATTTGTACAATTTTTATGCAGTTTGTAAGATTTTGTATTCAAATGTGGTGGGCTGGGCTTAGGGCAAATATTGGAATTATTAATTTGCAAAGCCATTTTCTAAATGGACTAGAGAATGAAGTCAAACTCATTTCAGCCTCGAACAGTTCACTGATATAAAAAAAAGGTGTACATGATTTAAGGCAAGGGCACTATACACCACCAATCAACACTATATGCGAACATTTCTTAAGGGAGAAGGGAATGATATATTTAGTACATCATATAACCCCACCAGACAACACTATAAGAAAACATTTCTTAAGGGAGAAGGCATTAATAGATTTAGTACATCATGTGACCCTGCCAGAAAATGCTGCACAGGGCAATAGTACCTGCTGGTTCATGTGTAATAACCATTAAAGGGTATACTATCTTGGAGTCAAAGTGAAATGCATAGTATCATTAAATACATAATAGTAGTTAGCCAATCGGAACTTGAGAATTTATCATGTGTATTATGCTAAATGAATAAAGTTACTATTATTATTATTATTTCTTATATCAGGGTTTCATCTTATTGTTGTGATACATGTTCTAATTGATTTACAGTGTCAAATAGAGCTAAGATTTTGTAAAGTTTGAATTATGTAACTTGTGTGTTACAGTGGTTCTTCCTCTTTCCCTTTATAAGACCACTCGAAAGAAAAACGATGTCCTAATAGGACTGGCCACCTCTCATATTTTCTGTTTTGTTTCCCCCAAAGAGGCAAGCCTTGTTATGAGGCCACCTTTACAATGCAGAAGGGTTGACATTATCATCCCTTTCAACTTTTCTTAGTTATTATCAGATGAAGAATTTGAGCTGGAACTTGAAGATCTGGATTTCCGAGTTTCCTTTTCTTCCTCTTCTTCATCTGAATTATTTCCCTTGTTGGCATCTGTTTCAGTGATCTGTGGCAAGTTAGCATCCTCAGACACGAACTGGTTATCTGGTTGTGGAGGTTCATCCAGAGTATCTCTGGACAGAAGGCTGGCTTCGCTAGCAGCTAAGGGGGCTCCACCAGCCACTAGGAGTCCACTGGTCCGAGTTACCTCATCCTCTTTGCCATCAGATGACTGATGATCTGTGTCCCTTGTTGCTGCCTCATAATCTGCTGGTGGGAGTTTCAATTCTACGTTACCACTGTTCAGAAACTTCTCACTGGATTCATCTAAATCAGTTGTCAAATTTATTTCCACAGAGGGCTGGATTTGGCTGTGGTCATCATTGCCTAGACTGGCTTCTGGTGAGTTCTCTGTGAGTTCATATCGATCAGTGGACTTAACATGGGCTGCATGTGAGTGGCCAGTATACACACCATTGTCACGTGTGTCATCCAGATCAATTGCATCTACAAAATGACAAGGATAAATTATGCATGAAAGACATACAAAGTGCTGTAAATAATAAGGTGTGAGTCATTAAAATTTTGCAAATGAAGTCAGTTTAGCATGTTGTGAAATAGAGTTTTCTTGAAAAACTGATGTTTAATACTTTATGGTATCATTTTTGGAGATAAATATTTTCATAAATATCGTTTCCTTCCTTAATTTGCTTCAATTTTGTGCTCACTAAAATGTAATTTACAACAGTACAGTAGTTTCATCTGATTTGCTCTATGTCAAGTACACTTTTGCAGCAAAGAAGACTCCAGTTGTGGATTTAAAACTATTAAGTACAAGTGTATTTCTTTTATTAAGTTTTACTCTCTTTCTTATTGAATAATAAAGATTCAGGATGTTGATTTCATTTTTGTGAACATATACCAGATTTGATGTAATACTCACCCATGCCTTAATAAGCACACACACACCTTTTGATCCAAAACTCACATAAAATGCCTTAATAAGCACACACACACCTTTTGATCCAAAACTCACATAAAATGCCTTAATAAGCACACACACACCTTTTGATCCAAAACTCACATAAAATGCCTTAATAAGCACATGCTCCTTTTGATGCAAAACTCACATAAAATGCCTTAATAGCACACACTCCTTTTGATTCAAAACTCACATAAAATGCCTTAATAGCACAAACACACCTTTTGATCCAACACACATAAAATGCTTTAATAACCACAAACACACCTTTTGATCCAACACACATAAAATGCTTTAATAAGCACAAAAACACTCCTTTTGATCCAAACTTCACATTAAATGCTTTAATAAGCATACTCACTCCTTTTGATCCAAACCTCACATAAAATGCCTTAATATGCACACTCACTCCTTTTGATTCAAAACTCACATAAAATGTCTTGATAATCACACACCTTTAGATCCAAAACTCACATAAAATGCCTTAATGCACACACTCCTTTTGATCCAAAACTCGCATAAAATGACTTATTAAGCATACACTCCTTTTAATCTAAAAGCTCATATAAAATGCCTTAATAAACACACACCTTTTGATCCAAAACTTACATAAAATGCTCCTTTTGATCTAAACCGCACATAAAAGGACGTAATAAGCACACACTTTTTGATCCAAAACTTACATAAAATGCTCCTTTTGATCTAAACCGCACATAAAATGCCGTAATAAGCACACACTCCTTTTGATCCAAAACTTGCATAAAATGCCCTAATAAGCACACACACCTTTTGATCTAAAACTTACATAAAATGCCTTAATAAGCACACCCATTCCTTTTGATCCAAAACTCAAATAAAATGCCTTAATAAGCACACATATTCCATTTGATCTAAACCTCACATAAAATGCCTTAATAAGCACATGCTCCTTTTGATCTAAACCTCACATTAAATGCCTTAATAAACACACACACTCCTTTTGATGCAAAACACATAAAATGCCTTGATAAGCACACACTCCTTTTGATCTAAACCTCACATTAAATGCCTTAATAAGCACACCCATTCCTTTTGATCCAAAACTCAAATAAAATGCCTTAATAAGCACACATATTCCATTTGATCTAAACCTCACATAAAATGCCTTAATAAGCACATGCTCCTTTTGATCTAAACCTCACATAAAATGCCTTAATAAACACACACACTCCTTTTGATCCAAAACTCACATAAAATGCCTTGCATACTTTTTTTTTCAAGAATCTGATTATTCCATTTTATACTTATGTGCTGATTATTTGAACTTTATAATAGGATGATTGTCCCTTTTGCCTTTAGCATGTTTTCGTTTGTTGGATGATATTTCTTGAAAATGCTATAAGGAACAGATTGCTGATGCAAGAAAAACATGGGCAGATTAAAGTGTCTGAGGTACTCTTATAAAGTTAGTCAGATTCCCAGACCAACTCCACTAATATGAAAATCCTGACCCAAAGAAGCCAATATCTGGATTTGACTGCAGCGATCCTATTTGTGTATATTTTGCTGTAATCCATAAATCTGTAATGTAAGGGTCATTTCAATAAAACTTACGGTCAAATTGTATGGGTTGGCCATTCTGCTATTTGGTCATGAGTTAAAGGCAAAAATTTGACCTAAGCCAGTAAAATGTGAGATGTAGGTTACAGTAACCTTTTGTTTCATTGGTGTGGTATTAATAGAGATGCATAAAATCATTTAGCTAATGATTCTAGCATGAACAGAGTTTAAAAGAAAAAAAGAAACTAAACACAATGTAACTGAAGTCAGTGAATGGTGAAATATGGGTCACAGTGACCTACTTTTGTGATGAGGGTGTTGTACCCATCAAGATGCATCCCCTCAACAGGTTGCATGATTCCAGGTATAACAATATTGACACAGTGTGCAAAAGACCTGAGCTACATGCAAAACTTAACCAAAAATGCACACTAATGTTCATGTATGTACAAATTTAGCCACCGATCCTAGAGTGTAGGTGCAATGAAACTGACACCAGAGTGATGACTAGGATCTAGGAAGAAAGAATGGTTGAGATTCAGTGAGGCTGTACATTATAATGTTTATGCTTTTATCTGTGGATGCTGATGCCGATGCTCGGGTATTATAATAGCTGTCATCAACTTAATAATTCATGAACACAGTGATTTGATGATATGAGTATCTTCAGGTAGTGACAATAATATTTACCAAGCTTTATGCCAATCCATTAAAAACTCGGGGACTAGTTGCAATAATGAGATCATGTGCTGGATAGAAGGACAGATGGAAAGTCGAACACAAGGATTACTATTTACCCCTGCCTCTATAAAGCTAGGGATATGAACAGCAAAACCATATATATATAGACTACAGAGTTTCAATAAAACCACTCAAGTGGTGTGGGAGGAGCCATCACGATGAACTCAACTTTCAAGAAGAAATTTCTCCAAAAATGGGCCAGAGGTAAAAGTAAAACCTTAACATGCGTCTACAGCAACAAAATATCTAGCCTACAAAGCTACAATAAAAACCTCCAAGCAGTGTGGAAGAAGAAGCAATGAGAGACTGAATTTATCAAAATACGACTTTCTCAACAACTTTTTAAGAAATCTTCTTCAGCTGCATATCTAACAGATAAAGTTTCAATAAAATCCTCCAAACAGTGCAAGAGTAGAAGTGATGACAAACTTAGTTCTCAAAATACCCACTTTTTGAAAATTTTTCAAGAAATGTGCCCAAATATGGGACAGAAAAATAAAGTAAAACCTTAATGCACACCTACATCAACCACATATCTAGCCTACAAAGTTTTAATAAAATCCTCCAAGCAGTGTGGGAGGAGCAGCTATGATAATTTCTCTATTTCCAAAATACCCACTTTTTAAAAAATATTTTGTTGCAATTTCTCCCAAAATGGGCCAGAGGAATAAAGTAAAACCTTACTGCACATCTATATCATCCACATATCTTGCTTACAAAGTTTAAATAAAATCCACCAAGCACTGTGGGAAGAGAAGCAAGAATGAGCTGAATTATCAAAATACCCTGTTTTTAGCCAACTTTTGAAGTAACTTCCACAAAAATGAGACACAGAAATAAAGAAAAAACCTTATTGAGAACCTATACTAACCACATGTTGCCACCAAAGTTTCAATAAATTCCTCCAAGAAATGTGAAATGGAAAGTTATTACGAACTCAATTTCCCAAATTCCCTTTCTTTATAACTTTTCAAGAAATTTCCCTCCAAAATGGGCTAGATGAAAAAAGTAAAACCTTATTGCGCATCTACACTAACCTCATATCTAGCCAAGAAAGTTTCAGTAAAATCCTTTCAGAGGCATGGGAGAAGAAACAATGACAAGTTTTGACATGATTGATGGATGACACACTTGAGCAATGACAATATCCCTGCTGTTTGCATCAAGCAGCTTAGGAGAGTAAGTGATGAAAGCTTCTTTCTAAACATGACCTACATACAGTATCTAGCTGTATCACATATTGGACATCTACATCAATCACATACAGTATCTATCTGTATAATATTGGACATCTACATCAATCGCATACAGTATCTGTATCAAATTGGACATCTACATCAATCACATACAGTATCTATCTGTATAATATTGGACATCTACATCAATCGCATACAGTATCTGTATCAAACTGGACATCTACATCAACCACAGAGAGAAACTTGCTGTATCACATATTGGACATCTACATCAATCACATACAGTATCTAGCTGTATCACATATTGGACATCTACATCAATCACATACAGTATCTATCAAATTGGACATCTACATCAACCACATAGAGAAACTTGCTGTATCACATATTGGACATCTACATCAATCACATACAGTATCTATCTGTATCAAATTGGACATCTACGTCAACCACATACAGTATCTATCTGTATAATATTGGACAGCTACATCAACCACATACAATATCTGTATCATATTGGACATCTACATCAACCACATAGAGAAACTTGCTGCATCACATATTGGACATCTACATCAACGACTTACAGTATCTAGCTGTATAATATTGGACATCTACATCAACCACTTATAGTATCTAGCTGTATAATATTGGACATCTACATCAACCACATACAGTATCTAGCTGTATAATATTGGACATCTACATCAACCACATACAGTATCTAGCTGTATCACATATTGGACATCTACATCAACCACATACTGTATCTAGCTGTATAATATTGGACATCTACATCAATCACATACAGTATCTAGCTGTATCACATATTGGACATCTACATCAACCACATACAGTATCTAGCTGTATAATATTGGACATTTACATCCATCAACCACATACAGTATCTAGCTGTATCACATATTGGTCATCTACATCAACAACTTACAGTATCTAGCTGTATAATATTGGACATCTACATCAATCACATACAGTATCTAGCTGTATAATATTGGACATCTACATCAACCACATACAGTATCTAGCTGTATCATATTGGACATCTACATCAACCACATAGAGAAACTTTCTGTATCACATATTGGACATCTACATCAACCACATACAGTATCTAGCTGTATCACATATTGGACATCTACATCAATCACATACAGTATCTAGCTGTATCACATGTTGGACATTTACATCAATCACATACAGTATCTAGCTGTATCACATATTGGAAGACTACATCAACAACATACAGTATTAACCTGCAATGCTTCTATAAAATCTGTCGAGCAGTTTAAAAGAGGATGCAATGATAAGTTGAATTCCCAAAATACCCCTTTTTTGACAATTTTGCAAGAAATTTCCTAAACATGGGTCAGAGGAAAGAATTAAAATTTACAGCACATGAACACCAACCACATTTCCAGCCTATAAAGTTTAAATAAAATCCTCCAAGCAATGTGGGAGAAGCAGTGATGAAAATTCCAAAATACCTCTTTTTTGAGAATTTTTCATAAAATGTTCCCCCAAAAGGACCTGAGGAAAAACAATAAAACCTTATTGCACATATACACCAACCACGTATCTAGCCTTTAAAGTTTTAACAAAATCCTCCAATAGGTATGGGAACTGAAGCAATGACAAACTCAATTTCCCAAATACCCCTTTTTGACAAATTTGTCAAGACATTTCCCCGAAAATGGACCAAGACAAAAAACTAAAGCCTTATTGCACATCTACACCAACCACACATCTACACCAACCACACATCTACACCAACCACACATCTAGTCTACAAAGTTTCATTAAAATCCTCTATACAGTGTAGGTGGAAAAGTTGTGACATGCTTTGTCACAGAATTTGGACAGATAGACAGACTGATGCACCAGGGCAACAACAATATCCTTGCTCTATGCTGAAGTGCGGGGATACAAATATGATCTCTTTCTCACTCTCCCTCACATGTAGCAATAAGACTGATTAACCTTTGGAGCTGGCAAAGTGTGCCATATGAGAATGCTGTTCCTGTACTATTGTGGCTGCCTCCTGGTTTGCAGTAGTACTGGCGCCAGCCTCAGCATCTAAAATGTAGTCTCCTGATTGTTGTCTCCTCCTAAAATGTGTTCAGAGTCAGGATGTAAAACTTTTGTATTCATTGCTTCTAACTACACTACCAATTATTCATCACATGACTGTCATTTATTTATTTATAATTGATTTATTTTGAAGACCAGGTCATAGATGACTACTTAGAGATGAACAATACAGTTTGTGTGCCTAATAGAATGTCAAATCCATGTTAATCGCACAATAAAGTTATGAAATCAAATAATACAAAATGAATATATTAAACTTATTTTGTGAATTTCATATCTGATGAATATTCAGCTAACATTCTCTATGAACACCTTATTTAAAGACTTAATTTATTAAAATCACAAACTTTACATCTAAATTGAGAACTGTAGGAAACAAAACATCTATGATATTTCTGCACAAGTTGTGATTAATTGTCTATAAACACTGTTCATTATATACTCGAACCAAATGTATTATGTGATAACAGATGTGGTCTGGTGGTTATTCCCAGTTTGGTGTACTTTATAAACAAGTAAAGACAGTAATCTGGTCTGACATATCTGCATTATGATTACCAAAAGGAAAAAAATATATAAAATAATAATAACAGACCATTTGGAAATTCATATCATTCCATATTAGACATAGTTTATCACTATCAAAGTTTTTTTCTTTTTTGCCGTGTTGAGATAAGTAATATTTTTTAGTTTTACCAGCATTAACTACCATGCCAATGCTTTTGCATCAGTTATCCAGTATGTTTAGGGCAGCCTGTAAAGAAATTTCCAGTTCATGCTTTGTGTTTTGGATGTCTAATAATGTTGTGTCGTCTGCATAGAGATCTGTACTGGTACCCATCTATTTGGCACTAATTGCATATTGCATATTTATTGACTATGTGGTTTTACATGTATGAGTGAATGTCCATGTGGGAGAGAGAAAGGAAAGAATGTGAATATATTGTTGTATATGCATGCTGCTACGTACATGTATGCATATATGTGTGTCTGTATATAAATATGTTTCTTTGTATAGGGGCCTCAAGGTAGATTAGTTCTTCAGCAAACTGTGTTACCCTCATTAAATAAAGTCATTATTATTATTATTAATATTATTATTATGGTTTGTGTCACCAGGATGGGTGGCTGGATGAACAGCTGGGAGGCTGTTGGTTGGTTGTTATGGGTTTAAAGCCATTTTTCAGTACATGATAAGCTATACATGGCAGCCAGTATATTTGGTGGAGGAAGATCCCAGAAAACCTCAGGAAGCTACTGGCAAGCTTTCTCACATACCCACATTGGCCAAGCCTGAGACTTGAACCCATACGGACAGATGTGAGAAATCAGTGATCTGTAAAGACGAGTGCCTTAGACCACTCAGCCACCCGGGGCCCCCAGCTGGGTGGCAAAAAGATGGATCAGTTGTATGGATCCCTGTAGGATACCATATACAATGATAGGGTCAGCTGGTATGCAGCATGACTTGATGATGTTGCTAGTGGTTATTAATGGCTGAATGGCTGGCTGGTCATCAACCTGTGCAATAGCAAATGGCAAAGGCAGCTGGTAATACAAGCCTGTGAGTTCAACATCAAACTCCATGCACCTGAACTTACAGGCATTCTGGTTATGCTCAGGTAGATGAGGGGACTTATGCTCACTAAGCTGCAAAAATGTGGGAAGAAAATCTCCCATCATCTCCATGCTTGTATTGGAGAGACATGATGAAAGGTGAGATACAAACTCCCCTGAAGTCAACAACTGCATCATTGTTTCCTGTACGAGTTGCCTCATCTGAGACTTGAGCAACAACTGATATGTGTGCAGCAAGGATGAATCCATTGCACACCACTCTTCCATTTCCAGCTGGTCAGATGTAATGGTTGCTGAAGGCAGAGTTATGGGAATCTTAGAGGGGGGGGGGGAGGGGCCATTATGGCATCCCCCACTACATTGGCTAAAGATGCAATCTTATGATGAAGGCTCAAGATGTCACTGTCGATAAACTTGGACTTTGCCTGTATTTCTCTGACCTTAAGAATTTTCCGCAAAACAGTGGACCACATACCTTCGCACCACAGTGAACAAACACTGCAAGGTGAAATTGATGTATACTTGGTGCAGGTGAGGCACATTCTTGAGTGTCCTCCGAGACTTAAACTTTTTGCTCTTTGAACATTTGTTCTCCACTGTATATTTAAAATGACAATGAAAACGACAAAATCATGGGAAATAACAACCCCAAAGTGCAACTATATCAATAAACTGCACTTGTTATTAAAACAAATGTGTAATACAAGTAAAACATATGAAACAGTGAGTATCAATGATACCCTGTGTGGCTACAAGATCAGAGACAAATTCCACAAACTGCAAAAAATATGCATAATTATCAACGAAAAATAAAAAATAACATTACCAATGCCTTGAAGTAACTTTAATTATCAATACTGTACTGACTTTATGTTTGGATGGGTAGAATTATTGATGATTCTGATGGATGTTGACAGGTGATGCGATGTTAATCACACTGCAGTTAAACTAAATAACATCTGGTATATGAGTGCAAGAGGTAATCTGGAACAGTTTCTTACCTTTGTCTATATCATGTATAGAAGGGAAAGACAAAATTTGTCATCTTTTTCAGGAAGGCTGGATTTGAGAAGTGACAGAGTTTATTTCCTAATGTTAATTTGTTCGTGTAATTTATTCAATAGAGACATTTTCTATATTTTTTTTTACAGGCAATGTAATTTGCACATACTTGGTAACAGTTAAATTACTTGTATCCCATAAAGTCTAATGATTTACCAGCACATTTGTCACTGGCCATGTTGTTGGCACTTGGGTTGTACTAAACAATGGACCAATATATTAACTGGAATCGGCTGATTGCATATTTTATTTTTACTGGAAGAGTGCATCACAAAACATCAAACAGTTAAAAAGAAACTTTTAATCAGTTATAATTGATTATGAAAAATTATAACTGAATGGTTGAATTCCTGACCAATCATTGATAATTTTGTGGAGGCCTATTGGTGCACATGTACTTGCAGGGTACAAGTAGAATTCATGTATTGAGTGCGAACCAAAAGGGCTGATGGATTTTATTTTTGGAGGTACTCTTTTATGTAACTAAACAACCAAATATGACCTTCACTTACTGTCTGGTGATTGAATAATGCACACATGGAAAACTTCAATTACTAATTTCATTAGAGTACATATGAAAGGTATGTTTTATAAACTCAAAACTAATTTAATAGGTCATTGGTTTTTGGCCACATGGATTGCATCAGGTCACACTGAAGATTTATTAATGGTAGTTTAACTATGGGATGCTCAGAAATACTGGCTTGGTCAGTGTGTTATGGACGATGTAAACCTGGTACCATATATACTCCCGTATAAGCTAATACCAACTGCAAACTGCATAGAACCAGATCTGCCATTGCATAATATGCCAGCAGATCTGGGTCTATGCAGTTTGTAAGGACTAATCAGTAGAACAAGCAACACAGACCATGATCTGCCGGTGCATTATGCGATGGCATATCAGGGTCTGTGTTGTTTGCATTTGAACCTGGCTTATACATGAGTATATACGGTACATTTGATTTCTGCTCACAACTATTTTAAGTGTCCTACATTTGTTTATAGACTACAATGGTTAACACTATCTGAATACAGATGTAGCTTGTTAGTGCAAAAGCTGCTTGTAGTAAAAAATTTTTGGTGATGCCAAACTTGAAAAAAAAAGAGTTTCATAAATATCTGACTTCATGTATACTGTATACAAAAGTAGACATTTATTTATTTGAAATTTTTAGACTGGGCCCTTGGCGTTAAAATTTGTTTTATCCTGTCAAAAACTTTATAATGAAGGGTGCTATAATGGGGACATGAGCAAATATGGCACATAAGTAAAAGACCCATGATTTTGTTGTTACAAGCATGCTTGTGATTCTTTAAAGGGAGTTTAAGATGATAATTAACTACAATAAATAGAGTCACTCACCAACATAGGAATGCAATTAGAATAGCTCCAGCAATGATAAAGACAGAAGCAACAACACCCACTATTACTCCAGTGTAGTCTGTTTTTGCAGAGGATTCATCTTTCTGTTTATGTAAAGCATCTGCAGAATGTAATAATAATAATAATTATAATCATAATAATAACAACTAAATGTAGACACAGTCACAGATATGCAAATCTCTGGATTTTAAGCATGTTCTTCTGAACATGTTTTTCTTAAATAGCAGATACAATATACCCACCCACAATGACGTTCAGAGCAATGATACATCAGAATATTTTCTGGACATGTGCAAATGTCCAGCAGTAATATTTCAAAAATTCGGATTATTTGGTCCCTTTCATTAACTCTGCTACAATTAGTTTTATGGGTAAAGAAAATATAGACAAGAACTATATTCAAAATGGAAATAGAAGAATATGACAGTATCCAAACAGTGAATCCAATATGTTTCCTAAATTAATAGATGTTCCATTTAAGAACTACTGTTGAATTATGCCTCTTTGTACAATTATACAAAGTTTTTAAACTTTTAAAATTTTGTAATATCAAACATTAAAGAAAGAAATAATATAATTTAAATTATTTGTTATTAACTTAATAAAAAATAATTTTTAAAAAAGACTATAGAAAAGGATATACATTTTTAAATTGCACAATACTTTTGCATTGATATTTTTGCCTGTTTTCCACAAACAATAAATAAAACTATAAAAGTTCAGTTCCAGTGTTTGGATTAGTCTATATATAAAGCAGTAGGGTAATAGAAATGACCAAATATTACAAATTTATCAATTAATAAAGTCTATATATAATCTTAGAATTTAAACCTTTTGGATAGACAGTATCTAGACATGAATCCAATATGTTTCTTGTAACAGATGTGCCATTTCCTAATTAACAATATCAACTGGCATAAAAGAAAAATCTTGTAATTTACAGATGCCTTCAGTAAAGTGTGTGGAGACACGAGATTAAAAAGATGGATCAATAAAGTTATTTATGTCAAATCTATGTTTGTTCATGCATTTATATACTTGCTGACAGGTTTGTCCAACATACTGTATGCCACACTCTCTACAAGCTATCAAATAAATAACATCTGAATTTGCACCCTCTGTCTGCCTTACTTTTTAATCACCTGTTTATACAATCAACTGTATAGAACTGCCCTGAGGTGATAGTTTTCATTCAGCATTAAGCACCACTGTTTACTGTTTATACAGGTTACAGGCATATATCATGGTGTCAACAAAGGTCTCTCTCTCTCTATCCTATCTTTTTTTTTTTGGTGCTAAGATGACTGAAAATTATGTTCTTCCTACCTTAAGTGGGTTGTAGTTAGAGTGGCACGAGCCATTGTGATATTGGCTTGCCAGTTTATAAAATTTGTCAACTTAAGAACACATGGCTGCAGTAAAGCAACAATTTTACATGATAGCTGGTCAGAATTTTTTCATTTATTAGCTTACTTTACTCCCCTTCACTCAAAGTAAAGAACTGTGTCATCGAAATATGACAACCTAAAACTCAGTTACTGAATGGTCAACAGGTACCAGAATACTAACACGCATCCAAGAAAGATACAAACCATCAATATTATTTGACAAAAATGTCAATAAACCATCCTCTCCTGGCTTCATAATATAGGATAAATATCTTATTTGGGTTGTCACCCAAAATGTTTAATTTTAGAATATCTGGCAATCTTTCAAACAAATTATACCTTATTTATTAATAAACATAAACTCTTCAGATATATGTATGGTTTGTAAATATATTAAAAAAATACAAACCATACACAAGCAGTACCTATTAAAGATACAGTTTGTTATTATAAACATATGGAGTTATATATCTCATTCTGTTCTGTGAAGTGGAAGTAAGTTAAAATAGGATTGTCTTAACACATGCATGCAATCATGTGCAAAACATACATTTGATGCCAAAACTATATGTGTTTAATAAATATGTATGCTTAACATTACAGTCAAACAATTTCAAAATTTAGTAAAAGAAGACCTAAAATAGTCAAACATGGAATATATATATATATATATATATATATATATATATATATATATATATATATATATATATATATATATATATATATATATATATATATATATATATGAGGAAAGTTATACATATTAATTATTACTAAATTATGGAACTGAATTTACATATGGTGGTCACATTTAATGGACCATATTATACTATAGGGTCTAAGCATAAAGGAATAGTGTATTCAAGTTAATGGTAGTGACACCAAATTACATTTTCTGCACATGAGTAGAATTAACACAAATGTTTGATACAATTGAAAACAACAAGAACAAAGAATCACTTTAATACTTAAATGAAATCACTGATAATTAAATCACTTTTCAATTTCTGTGACCCTTTGCAGCAATACATCAAATCTGTACTCATTTACAAACTTTGGAGAACAACTACTTCCGAGGCTAACCCTTTCTACATGGAACACAATATTTCATAGTGATTAAAAAAAAAAAAATTAGAGATGACTCTCTTGCACATAATCAAGATACATTTTCTTAAATCTATCAACAGAGCGGACTTTTTTTTACATGCTATGGAAGTGAATTCCACATCATAGCACCAGAAGCTACTTGAGGTACTTTTAAATGGTTCCATATTTGGCTTGAGGATTTTTAAATTTCCATGTGCAATTGACGATAGGGAGTACTCATTATGGTTTTCTTTAAACAATTCAGTTATGTATGTAGGCACATCATATCGATACATTTATAAATAAGTAGTTATGTATGTAGGCACATCATATCTATACATTTATAAATAAGCAGAGGCTTGTGGAAATCAATTCAATTTCGAATTTACTGCCATTTCAATTCTCTAAAAAGAGTTGCATATGGTGTTTCTTATGGAGCATTTAGTATGGTGCATGCGGCACATTTTTGCATTTTATGTATCCTATCTAGTTGTGTTCTAGAACAATTTCTCTAAACAGTTGAACAGTAATCAATTATTGGTAGTATGTAGGTATTATACTAAAGGATTCTTTAATCATTTGGAAGATACTTTTTAATCTTCCAAAGCAGAGCTATGTTCAAGTTGAGGGATTGATGGATATAGTCTACATACTTTTCCCATCTCAGTGACCATCAACATACAATCTAAGGAGTGTTTCTTCTTGTATATTTTCAATATATTTGTCACCAAGTTTAAGACTTAAGTTCTTCTTGATCATTCTCAACACTATTTTGAATGTACCAATAAGCATACTTTTCTTTTTCTTTTCACTGATTACCATCTTGTTATGCCTTGACCATCTTTGTACATTTTCAAGTTGCATCATCAGCAAACATATCAGTGTCAGTAAATTAAGTACAAAAAGAAAGATGATTTATTAAAATTAAGAAGAGTAAAACACCAAGTATTGAACCCAGTGGAACACAACATCTAATTATTATTGATTCAGAATATGTATTTCTTATACAAACTGTCTGGGATCTGTTTTTTAAATATCGCTTGCACCAGTTTAGAACTGACTCATCAAACTTGTAGCACTTCAACTTTGACAACAGGATTTTATTATTTACTAGATCAAATAGGAATATTACACGTCAAATTTCCATTATCCATTTCATTAAGCCAGGAGTATGTCAGTCTAGTTAAGGCTGTGATACATGAATGGGTTTTGTGGAGGCCCGACTGTTGTGTATGACACATTGAATATGAATTGAAATATTTGTAAAATTGTTGGAGTAATTGTTTTTAAAAAAAATATTTTAGATATGATTGAGAGTACTGATACAGATCTGTAATTTTCAACACCACTTTTGCTGCAATTTTTATGGTTTGGTGTGACCCTGACACATTTCAATCTGTCCGAGGAAAGACACCTGACTGGATACATGTATTTAGGTTTGTTAGGTAGATGACAGACTTTGTCACTACTTGAGCAGAAAGTTTCAAGATCCTTGGTCCAACTTTACTGAGACCTGTGAATTTCATAATATTTAATTGTGACAGTTCCAAGAATACATTATAATTATTTATAAAGTTACCAGTAACCTTATCTAAATGGGTATTTTTGAATTAATATATTAATAGATGGGTTGCAAATCAATGTTACTGTTGTTTTCACTATGTAGGTATCTATCTGACAAAAATGTGATTTTTTTAAAAAATGTTGCTACTGTATCCTTAAGGGAAGAAGTTAAAGCATTATTATACTGTAACTGGGTAAGAATAACTTTATTTTTACAAGGAGTAAGATCTTCTAAGTACTGCCATAGCACACTTGTTTATACATTTGTTTCTATTGCTTTCCTATAATAGTTTTCCTTTGACTTATCTAATTGTTTCTTGGGGTTTTTTTGTTGCCATTTTCCGTATCTCTCCCAGTTGTTTAATTTGTGATGTTTATCTCTAGGATATCATGCTGCTTTAATTTCAGAATTCATCTATTTTGGCTGAACATAATGTTTTAATCTTTTGACTATTATTGAGGCATGTCTGTCTAATACTGCTAGTAAAAGTTGATATCATAAGTCCAATGCAGCATTAATGTCCCTAATATGCTCCACTTAATCAAAAGGTATGGAAGTTAATTCATTTTGGAAATCATTTTCATTAAATTTGTTAAAGTTTTTATACTTGATTTTAGCATGATGACCTGAGGTAAATTAAAGGGCATGTCTTGTGACATACAGAGGGTAGTTGTCACCGAATGCGTAAACTGGTCAGGTCTATTAGTGTAAGATGATCAATAGGTGTAACAGTCTCTATTAGTGTAAGATGATCAATAGGTGTAACAGTCTCTATTAGTGTAAGATGATCAATAGGTGTAACAGTCTCTATTAGTGTAAGATGATCAATAGGTGTAACAGTCTCTATTAGTGTAAGATGATCAATAGGTGTAACAGTCTCTATTAGTGTAAGATGATCAATAGGTGTAACAGTCTCTATTAGTGTAACATGATCAATAGGTGTAACAGTCTCTATTAGTGTAACATGATCAATAGGTGTAACAGTCTCTTTAAAGAAATTTGTTGGATTCTGTATCATTTGTGAAAAGCCATTTGTTAAAGCATTGTGTTCACTTTAAGAGAAGACTTTTGAGGTAATGTTAAAGTCCCCACAAATGATTGTTTCATTATCAAATCTGTCAAGTGCTTTCTTAAGTTCCTTTTCAAAATATTCTAATTTGAGTGTCAATAGACAGAACATATTAGAATTGGTTTGGACTGCTTGAAGGTTACCTCTATCCATATATTTTCAATTTCACCTTTATCTAGGTCATGTAGGTGTCTATAACTCCCTGAATTAGAAATATATTGAAGAACACCACCTACACTGTGGCCAGAATGATCTTTCCATTCTAGCTGATACCCTTCTTTTTCTAGGAGATAGTAATTAAAGTTTCATTTAGGAAAGTTTCATGTAACCCTAGAATGTGCACAGAATCTTTCTGATGCAATAGTACTGTATATACTCGCATATAATCTAGGTCCAAATGCAAGCAACATCGACCCTGATCTGCCAGCACATAATGCACCAGCAGATTCTACTGATTAGTCCTTACAAACTGCATAGGCCCAGATCTGCCGGCGCATTATGCGATGGCAGATCTGGGTCTATGCAGTTTGCCGTTGGTTCCAACTTATACATGAGTATATATGGTATTTCACTTCAATCAGAGGTATGAACAGGTGGCACAAAATTGTTTAACTCATTTCATTTGTTACTGATTTTAGTTTTACAATCTTGTGAAAATAAATTTAATTCAATAATAGTAAGATCAATGTCACTTTTAGACCTAGTATTAAAAATTTACAGTCATAAAACTGTTTATGTTCTCATATACTTGTACATTAGTAAAAGTTTTTGTGACATTATCTGATTGAGTATAGGATAGGTGTGATGTCCTAAACGTAGCAATAATTATCTGTTCAGCTTACAAAATGATCACTCTCAGAGTCTATATCCTGTGTTAGTAAATTTGTATTGGAAAGGGTTTTGTATTACATACACATACATGTTTTAATTTGTTACAATCTTTATATAGATTATATAGGGATTAAACATTTTTCTGTTGTCCATACCTGTTCACCACAGTAAAGACAGTTTTCAACAACATTTGTAGGTCCCTTCATTATTTTCATGAAGTTACATCTGTTGTTGAGAAATAAAGCAGTTCCTTTGTTGGACAGGTGTATTTTATTAGTGTGGTACAATTCCAGGTTTGCATTGTTGGACAGGTGTATTTTATTAGTGCTATAATTCCAGGGTTACATTGTTGGACAGGTGTATTTTATCATTGTGGTACAATTCCAGGTTTACTTTGTTGGACTGGTGTATTTTATCATTGTGGTACAATTCCAGGTTTACCTTGTTGGACTGGTGTATTTTATCATTGTAGTACAATTCCAGGTTTACTTTGTTGCACAGGTGTATTTTATCATTGTAGTACAATTCCAGGTTTACAGTACCCTTTGTGTCTTTCAATAAGGTTCAGTATTGGGGGCACGAAGAAAAGTTGAAATTGTTCACATAAGTCACTAAGAACATAATTTACTGAGGATACTAAGGTGTCTCACCTTGGTAGTTGTCCTGACACAATTATTCTACAGTCAGAATGACCTGATCTAACTACATAAGGCAGTGAGATCAGGAAGTCCCATCCAAATAGTTGACATTAAATTCAATTAACAGACAGTATCTTGATATATTAGATTAAATTGAGCAGTCTGCTTCTAAAAATAGGTCTGATTATTCATGACCTTTAAGGTTAGAAAGTAATTCAGTTGTGAAAATCTGAGCACAAAAAGTTGAGATGCTTCATAAAAGAAATGCCAGATATTCTCTTACCTGCCTCACAAGTCTTTCCATGGTAATCAGCTTTACAGGTGAAGCAATAGCCGGTAGTTTGAGTGCAGCCTCCAGAGCATCCCTTAGGGCAAGGTTTTTTGCAGTTATCACCATGGTAACCAATCATACAGGCATGACAGTTTCCTAAATGATCGCAAGTGGAGTTTTGGCATTGTCTTGGACATTGTTCTTCACAATGTAAACCATATGATAAATTTCCCTGGCATCCTCCAATACACGTGCCATTTATATCACATGAAGCTAGGCATTTATCACTGCAGACACAATTACAATGTGGCCCATAGAAGCCCTTATTACAGGAGTATATGCAGTTTCCACTGTCCTCATGGCAACGTCGCCCAACACCCTTCCCACAGTTGTTATTACATGCTGCATCACACTTGAAGCCATAGAACTCATCTGTGCAACCATCAAGACACTTTCCCATCTTCTTATCACAAATTTCCCTGCTTGAGCTATTCTTGCAGCCCTCACTGCATTTGTCCTGGCACCCTTGGTAACCATAGTAACCATCTTCACAGGCTGATTTAAAAAAAAAAAAAAAAAAAAAAGTCAGTGTTACTCATACTAGCTGACTTTTGTGGTATATGTACGAAGTGGCCAAATATCCCTCGGTCTGTGATGCATCCTCACCCATCAATATAAAGATCAAGGTAAGATGGTATCGTAAGGGCCATGATATAACAAGAGTCCCTCATACAGACTGGCACTCTACTGGCCCAAAAAGTACATTTCATATCTCCCTTTATTCTTTTGAACTGCTGAGTGTTGAAATCATATGAGATATTCATTAGTAACTCAATTATACCAAATTAGATAAAAAATATTTTCTTATATGTTTGAGTTAACATGTTCACAAGATAAGCACAGTACAAAATACTTAGTCATGATCTTTGTACTTGAATCTGATGTCATGGATATGTTACAACTCTAGGTCTTAAAATATTTAACTGAAAGAAAGTGAAACCAATAAAATCAAGAAAAATCAACAAGCAATTTATTTCCAGACTATTAAAGTGAAAATTCAAAAGACACTTACAATTTGTGAGTTAAATTCCAAATAATCCTAAATGTCCTAATCACAAGTCCAGAATAACAGAATGTTCCAAATGAATTCCAATAGCCTTGAATGTCCTGATGTACCACACAGATGTAATCCAGACTATTTTTGAGTGAGTTCACATAATCCCATAATCGTGTATTAATCCAAAAGTCAACAAGCACTTTAGTAATTTCCAATTAATATTTTAAATAAATAAATCCTCTCAAATTGTTTAACAATTTCATTCTTGTTCTCAAAAAATTCCTGTTCTAAAGATCAGTCTGAATTTACAGTTGTGTTGTTGATATCAGATATAATTTGAGAGGATTTATTTATTTAAAATATTAATTGGAAATTACTAAAGTGCTCGTTGACTTTTGGATTAATACACGATTTTGGGATTTATGTGAACTCATTCAAAAATATTCTGGATTACATCTATATATATATATACACACACCCACCCATGCCTACATGACCTATGTCGCAATGCCTACCCATGCCGACATGACATATGTCACAAACTGTAAGTGTCTTTAGAATTTTCACTTTAATTGTCTGGAAATAAATTGCTTGCTGATTTTCACTTGATTTTATTTGTTTCACTTTCTTTCTGTTACATATTTTAAGACCTAGAGTCATAACACCACTCTGTTAAAGAGCAGTGAATGCAAGGTTTTTAATATGGCCTCCAAGGCCACAATGTTGGAGATCATACCAGCACCATTTTCATTTAGGGCTTACTACACATATTACAAAGTGTTTATGTAACAACCCCAATTCAATACAAATATCTGTTCAAGAGGTGTAGCAATAACAAGGATTTTAAGGTGGCTGCTATGGCAGCCATGTTGGAGGTCTGACTGGCACATTTTTCATTTAGACCAACAAAATATTGCAAAAAGTATTAGTGAAACCCTATGTTAATATGACCATCCATTTACAAGAAGTAGTGACAAAACAAGATTTTCAGGGTGGCCATATTGGAGGTTAGATCAGCAGCGTTTTCTTTATCAACTAAATATCATAAGTGTTTAAGTGACAACCCACTGTGAATACAATCATTCATTCATGCGAAATAGCTATAACAAAATTTTCAAGATGATCACTGTGGTCAGATCAGCACCATTTTCATACAGGACCCATTACATATCTAAAGATGTGCTTAAGAGAAAAACCATTGTATGTTGATATGACCATCCATTCATGAGGAGCAGCAACAACAAGATTTTTAGAGATGGCCATATTGGATATCTCAGAAGGAATATTTTCAATTAGGACAACTAGACCTCAGAATGAACCTGTGTTCCAAGTTTAATGGCCTAATTTAGGAGAAGTTGCTATAACAAATAATTGCTAATGGACCATAGATACGAGACAATTGATGGATGATAAACACAGGGCCATTACATAAACTACTGTGGTCTTTCACCAGTAGAGCTAGAAAAAACTCTAAAGAATCCAAAAGAGAGCTTAAAATGAGAATGAAGAAGTGAAGATCTAAGGATTGCCCATAAATGGCATGAGAAATGCAAAGAATAGCGTAAAATAAGAAACAAGACAAATAATTAACACACATTTTCCCTTGCTTGTTTTCACTTTTTTAAGACTCTATCCCCCTGAATGATTTGGAAAGAGACAATAATTTTAGTTTTATTAGAAGTAAATTCTTTTCCATGAATCTGGCTATTATCAGCTCCTTAGGCTCTGTGTTGAGCCAGATAGAATCATGAAAAAGAGGACACAAAATTGTCACAACAAACATAGTGTATTCTTTTTGTTTGTTTGCAAATGTGATTTGTGTCATAAACTTATTCCTAACTAGGCCTATGTTATTGTTATGAAACAAATGCTTAGACTTGAGCACTGAATAATTATGTCACAAAGAAATATTAGTACAGATTAATTAGACAATACAGATCATATCAAACAGGCAAAGCCTAGGGCGCACATGTAGATAATGCATGACAATTGTGTACTTTCTTGCAACACCATGTGTACTGACTGACACCAATGACACAATAGAGATTTACTACACTATGGCATGTGTGCAATCTTAGCCTGTACAAAGGAATTGATATTGTGTTGCACAGAATATCTGTTAATTTGCTAATGTCCATTTTTTTGTATGTCAGAATAACTATTAATTTATTCCAAACTGCAAAACTAGTTACAAAATGGGTATAGACTACTGTGTCATTGGAAAGTCGAGACTGGGATCATCTGAAAAATGTATGCTTTTTATTTTCCTTATAACGTAAATTCAAGGTCATAAATTTTGTGCCAACTTTAAACTCTCTTTCAATTTCACTGTCATGTACTTTCTGGTTGACAGGAATTGTTCAATGCATGTTATATTGCAAATCTGGATATTATAACCTTTATAGAAAAGCTTGTTTTGCAAGTGGTTCCTTGTGCCACTCAAACTGTATTATGAATATGTGTAAGTAATATTTGCCTGAATGGATATATCGATGGATTACTGTATATATTCATGAATAAATCAGATCCAAATGCAAACTGCATAGATCCAGATCTGCTGTCACATAATGTGCCAGCAGATCTGGGTCTATGCAGACTAGTTACAAAATGGGTATAGACTACTGTGTCATTGGGAAGTTGAGACTGGGACCATCTGAAAAATGTATGCTTTTTTTTTTCCTTATAACGTAAATTCAAGGTCATAAATTTTGTGCCAACTTTAAACTCTCTTTCAATTTCACTGTCATGAACTTTCTGGTTGACAGGAATTGTTCAATACATGTTATATTGCAAATCTGTATATTATAACCTTTATAGTGTTACGACTCTATGGTCTAAGAAAGATGTAACAGAAAGAAAGTGAAACCAACAAATCAAGTAAAAAATCAACAAGCAATTTATTACTAGACAATTAAAATGAAAAATCAAAAAGTCACTTACAGTAATGTGTTTTGAAATCCTAATAATCCAATAAGAATGATTGTTCTAATCACAAGTCCTAAATATAGAATGTTTAGAATTCACGGCTGTGTCCTTGAATGTTATTATGTGCCAATGGTCTCCAAAGTCCTGATGTACTAGAAATCTTGATGTGCCGAAGTCAAAATGAAGTATTCCAAAATCTCTGAATAAGTTCACATAAATTCCAAAATTGTCAATTAAAAAATCCAAAATCCAAAAGTTTATGAGCACTGTTATAATCCAATGAATATTTAAAATAATTCCTCTCTTAGAATTTGGAATGAATTTTCACAACTGTAATAGCTCTTTACAAGACTGATGGTAATGTCGAACTGAAAAAATGTCCACCAAACATGATATATATTAAGATTGGTCACATGACAGAATGTTCTAGATTGGTCACATGACAGAATGTTCTAGAATGTGTGTCATCTTAATGGAATTTTAACTTGTAAACAAAAATCAACCTTGACCTTCAAATTGAGAAAACATATTGATCAAAACAACCTAATTCAAGGACACTAGTTATACATGTTTTTCCTAAACAACATAAAGATTTAAGCAAATATTAAAGTGAAGAAACATTTATAATTTCCTAAAATATATATAATATTATATAAACATCATACATAACAATAGAAAAGCTTGTTTTGCAAGTGGTTCCTTGTGCCACTCAAACTGTATTATGAATATGTGTAAGTAATATTTGCATGAATGGATATATCGATGGATTACTGTATATATTCATGAATAAATCAGATCCAAATGCAACCTGCATAGATCCAGATCTGCCATCACATAATGTGCCAGCAGATCTGGGTCTATGCAGACTAGTTACAAAATGGGTATAGACTACTGTGTCAATGGAAAGTTGAGACTGGGACCATCTGAAAAATGTATGCTTTTTTTTTTCCTTATAACGTAAATTCAAGGTCATAAATTTTGTGCCAACTTTAAACTCTCTTTCAATTTCACTGTCATGAACTTTCTGGTTGACAGGAATTGTTCAATGCATGTTATATTGCAAATCTGTATATTATAACCTTTATAGAAAAGCTTGTTTTGCAAGTGGTTCCTTGTGCCACTCAAACTGTATTATGAATATGTGTAAGTAATATTTGCCTGAATGGATATATCGATGGATTACTGTATATATTCATGAATAAATCAGATCCAAATGCAAACTGCATAGATCCAGATCTGCTGTCACATAATGTGCCAGCAGATCTGGGTCTATGCAGTTTGTCAGAAGTAATCAGTAGAATAAACAACATAAACCCTGATCTGCTGGTGCATTATGAGATGGCATATCTGGATCTAGGTTGCTTGCAGTTGGACCCAACTTATACAGTTATATGCATTATTAGTACTTGTAATGAAAGCATGTAAATCTACTGTAACAGTAATTGTAAAGCATTTTTAATGTGATCAATTTATATGCATCACACTAATATAAAACTGCTCCTGCCACAAAGCATATACTAAACTAAAATATAACTAAAATAATTAGGTAGCATGAATTTAACCAGATTTACCAAAAATGTTCTTCACATATAGACCTGGGACATTCAGTTTAGCCACATAGGCAGCAAGAAACTTGGCAGCGCTCTGGATGGAAGTAAAGCATTTCTTGTTAACTAGCGCTGAGCATGTCAACTGTAGGTAGACAACAATGCCATCTGGACCATTCCTGAAAGAACGAAAATAACGCTTGTCAGGATATGGCAAACTTGTGGGAACAAACCAAAAACTGTTGCAATAAGAATTGCAAAAACAATTAATCTGAACATTTTGATGTGTTGGTATATGTCAACAATTGGTTTGTTGCTACCCAACAAACAAAGAAAGTACTGCAACAAACAAATCCATCAGAAAGCACACTGTAGTCATTAAGACTTCAAGACTGCAACATTTTCTGTACAATTTACGGAAGTGGTGAGTCTAACAATAATGGAATACCAGAGGACAAGACAAAAAAAATCTAGCACAAAAGCCCAATGTTTGTCCTGCCATACCATCTATACTCGCTTTTAAGTCAAGTCCAAAACGCAAACAATATACACCCTGTTCTGCCATTGCATAATGTGCTGGCAGATCAGGGTCTATGGTGTTTGTTCTATTGATCACTCCTAACAAGCTGTACAGAGCCAAATCTGCTGGCACATTATGCTATGGCAGATCTGGGTCTGTGCAGTTTGCAGTTGCACTCAACTTATAAGCGAGTATATGCAGTATGTGTAATATTAAGACTCTTGTGTAGAGAAAGTAGGTCATTGTGACAGGCTTTTCCTAGGGCAGTTGAGAAGCATTAAATACTTTATGTGCAAACCTTCTTTGATATATCATGCCAACAACTTGATGATGATGTGCATGATCATAAAAATATAATTCTTATTTTCCCCCACTTTTCATTGAAGTAAGGAAGGGTAGTTTTGCAGAGGTGATATAGACAATGGATAAAGGAAGACTTTAACTGATGACTTATTCGTTTGTTTTGTTGGTTTTAATGACACTTTTAGCACATTATTGGCTATATCATGCTGAGGAAATTGGAGCTAAGTGCCTTTCCCAAGGACATGCTGAGGCAGCTTGGTTGGGTATTGAACCCACAACCTTTAGATTTTGGGTGCAATGCTCTACCAACTGAGCTACTGTGGCTCCCAACAAATGATTAACACTGACAATCCAATCCATGTGAGATTTCATCAATATAAAGCTGAATACAAAATTTGCTTTCAGGAAAAACATGATTAAGAGTTATAGTGCTGAAAGAAAAGTATGTGGGTCCAACATTAACACCCATGACTTATTGTATATACTCGCATATAATCCAACTCCAAATGCAAACAACATAGACCCATATCTGCCATTGCATAATGCAAAGGCATATCAGGGTCTATGTTGTTTGTTCTACTGATTAGTCCTTACAAACTGCAGAGACCCAGATCTGCCAGTGCATTATGCGATGGCAGATCTGGGTCTACGCAGTTTGCAGTTGGTATCGGATTACACGTGAGTACATATGGTAATTAAATGATGAAGTAGAAAGCTCATAATCACATTTCACTGAGGTATTATCAATATAAATTAAATATAATTTTTTTTTTAATCTGATAATAAATTAAGGGTGTGTTGAAACAAAAGTGGGTGGGGCCAACAATCAGGGGCCATAACTCTGCTACATAACCATGCAGAACACTGAAAATTAAATTCAGCCCAGGCTACATCAACATAAAGTTGCATACTAAATTTGGTTGAGATCCAAAAAGAATTAGGAACTTATTACAGGAAATGAAAGTGGGTAAATCAGGAAGCGAAAGTGGGTGGGTCTGACAATCAGGGACAGTCACTATCACTCTGCTAAATAATAACAGAAAACTGAAGCTTCATGTCAAATTTCGTTGAAATGCAATGATATTTACGGAAGTTATTATGCAGAAATAAAAGCGAATTGGTCTGACAATTTGGGGCTATAACTCTGCTAAATGATGACATAGAATGTAGACAAACAAACTTTGCCAAGCTCTCATCAATATCTGACAACATACCAAATTTTGTTGAAATGAAATAATAATTAAGGTTGTTACTGTGAGAAACCAAAAGTGGGTGGACCTGACAATCAGGATCTATAGCTCTGATAAATGATGACAAAGAACACTGACTATCCAACTCTGTCAAGGTCTCAGTAATATCAAACTGTGTACCAAATTTGAAGTACAGTAATAATTAAAAGCATCATTATGTGGAAATGAAAGTAGGATGGATGGAAGGAGGATGGAAAAACAGAAGGATAGACAAACACAAGGACCCAATTTAACTTCCCCAATTGTTTTAAAGAAAAGTGTGAGACAAATAACATGTTGTTTGTACATGATTGTGAGTGAAGAACTGACTGTAGCACATACTGCTACACATACAAGAATGGACAACCACATATACATGGAATCTGACATAGTCACAGATCAGATCACTTCAAGTCCATCTCTCTTGCTTGTGCTGTTGAGGAACTGTAGCATATACTGCTACACATACAAGGATGGACAACCAAATATACATAGAATCTGACATAGTCATAGATCAGATCACTTCAAGTCCATCTCTCTTATTTGTGCTGTTGAGGAATAATATAGTATTTGAAGCTGTTGAGGTCACTCTAGAATCTAACTTTACTATCTAGTATAATTTTGTCACCAAAGACTAAGAGCTAATTTTTATTGAAGGCTTAAATTCAACCATAATTCTTGATCAGGAAGTGGGATTTTTCAAGAGAATTTAAAAAAAACACATTTACCCATAGATAAAAATGAAATGCAATAAACGAGGACTGAACTTTGTGAAAAAAGGTGATAAGGATTCAGCACATTCAACACTCCCAACCAGCCTGTTTAATGACTTGAGAAGTATATTTTGTTTTTTTTTTAAACAGAAACTCCTTCTAATGCAACAATTACTGAGTTTGGTACAGGACAGTTTTTGGTTTGGTTTGGTTTGTTGTTTTCAGCACATGAAGATTATTTCATGACAAGGCAATTGAAGTAAAATGCCTTGCCAAGTTTTGGTATAAATTAATATTTCCTCTAGCACTTTTCATGCATTCTGAGCAAATGTTTGAAATAAAATTACATGTAGTAACAAGAGAAAAGGTGACTGCAACATTCCCAATGAAGTTCTGGCATGTGTAGTCATAATGACAGAGACAGGTGGAATGCACCAATCCTGGGAAGATGTGTCAAGTATATTCCCACTTCAAAAGTTTGCCTTTAATTGCATAAAAAGTCAGAAAAGTCATTAATCTAAGAAAAAATGGTAATACAGTCAAATCTGACAATAGCAGCCTCCCATGGGAAAAGACCAATTGGCCTTTGTATACAGGTGATCTCTGTATGCAGGTTCACCTTTCAAACTTGGATTCTGAACAAATACCATGCATAGAATACCATTATTGTTATTATTATTATTATTATCAACAGATTTAGTTCAGTGCACTATTCAACAGCTAATAAAATACATGTATACGTTATTCTCAACAAAAGTAATGTTCTACACAAGATTTCTGTTCACTTTCATCAATCCTGTAAATGAAATCATCACTGACTCTTACAAAAAAATCACTGATCTTGGTTTGTTTTGTGCAGCATGACCAAGCATTATTTTTGTTTTACTAATTAGCAGCTTACATATGACTGTGAAACAGAGGACTGAATCTTTGTTCTGTCACCTTGTATAATTAGGTTTAAAAGCAACTGTTTACACTTCAAACAATATATGGTTTCTCAACTGCCAATATCAAATGACAGTGGGTTTATGTGAGAGGCCTGTGAAGGAATTGTTAGTACATGAACAGAAACTTCACTTGCTTTACAGAAAAGTTTTGTAAATACAGAATGACCTGTGACCATAATGAAAAGGGATGTAATGTGTATCTCTCCTGAAAGAATAACTTTTTTCATCAGAGATAACTTTAATTCGTAGGCAAATAAAACAGATGAAGATATCCAAATATACCTGTCACACTGTCACAAAAGATGATGCCCATTTCTGCTGTGACTACATAACTACTTTTTCCCTGCATCAATATCTTGATTAAAACCACATCACTTCTGAATTTGACATATGGACACCTATGAGTGACACTGACAGTGTGACTGCAGTTCGGTGAATATTTATTTAACAAGCAAAATGAGAAATATTTACACATCAATTCACATGATATGCCTTTATCTAAAGAATGCCTTTCTCATCAAACTAAAGTTTATTTGCATATATACAATGGTCACTGTCAGTATGCTCAGGTGACTGCTTAAGCAGAGAGAAACTATTATTTAGTTAGAAAACACCTGGCCACTAACTGCAGAAAACAGGTGACCATTATGTACATGACTTTAATGTGGCAAATTTACTTGGGGAAGTTAGAATGGCCATTGTGACCAGGTGACGCTATAAAAAGGTGACTGGAATGATGGTTTGACATGCACAGGCACTTTGCATCCTTTTCCCGACTATTAGTCCTCAACTTATCTGTTTTTTAAAAAACAAAAGACAGACAAGAGTAATACTAGTCTACCAATGTTGTGGTTAGCCATAAAAACATTTCCACCCTTCTTTTATGAGGCCTATCTTCATCCTGAAATGAGGTTACCTCATTCTCATTGAGAGCAGCATGACCAGAAGAGTGCAGGTTCGATTCCCACCACTCCATCAGCCCAGATCGGCTACCATGGTGTGTCCTTGGGCAAGGCACTTTACTCCATTTGCCTCAGCACAATATAACCTTCAAAGTGTTGCTGTGCTGTAAAAAACACCAAAAACACACACACCAAAAATATACACTTGAGTGGTATAATTTTATTATTTTTCCACTCAGATGAGGACATCCTTCTTATAAAGCCTGTTGAGAAAGTGGCCTCCACCTGGCATGACGTCACATTATCTTGGTCCAGAGTGGTATACATCTGTTATTTTGCCCCCTAAGATAATGCTACCTTTCTTAAAAGACTTGCTGAGAGACACCTCCCTGTAGCATTATCAGGCCACCTCATCCTGGTCCAGAGTGGTATAAATCTGTTATTTTATCTCCATCAAAGGAAGCAACCCTTTTTATGATGTCTCTTACAAGAGATAGGTCACCCCCCTGGTAGGAGTCCACCTCATGCAGCCTCATATGGAATGGTACACAGTGCTTCCTCTTTATAAAGCTATTCATAGGAGCCCAAAATGTAACCCAGATTTTAAATGAGGGAGCCTTATACTGAGGTGTGTTCTAACAAGACTGTGTCATATTACTGCATAAAACACAAATACAGGGTATATAAGTATGGGAAGTCACATTATACTCGGTTCTCATTAGCTAATAACTAAAATTAAGTGAAACAACTGAAGTAGCATGATACAACAAAACTCTAACACAAAGGCCATGGGCTGTATGTTGAGCCCAAGATCGAAGCATTGCTTTAAAATGTGACCTTGATCAAATATCAAAAGACTGAGTGAGTGTGTTGCAGAATGAATAGTCTAGCTGAATGATGATTCATCCCAGGCATGAAAAGAATCCATTAAAATATTTAGGAAATATAAGCAAATGAAAAACTTTAACCAAAACATTAATACAAATTTTCTATTACGGTTAATTTGACCCCAAGGGATGCCAAGGTCAATAAGACAAAATGAGCATGTTGAAGATTGAATTGCCTTACGTTCATAATGATTCAGCCCAAGTATGAACAAAATCCATAACAGGGTTTAGGAAATAAAAGCGAATGAAAAATCTTTAACCAAAACCTTAACACAAATTTTCTATTACTGTAACCTTGACTCGAAGGTCAAAGGGGTGAACAAACATGTTACAAATGAATAACTTTGTTTCATAATGATTCACCCCATGTATGAACAGAATCCATCAATAGATTTAGGAAATATAAGCAAATGAAAAACTTAAACTAAAACCATAACACAAATTGTCTAGTACTGTGACCTTAACCCCAAGGTCAAAGGGGCTAGCTGATGTATCACAGAATGAATTGTCTTAGCTTCATAATAATTCATCCCAATTATGATGAGAATCCATCAAGAGGTTTAAGAAATATATGTAAATGAACAAATTGAACCAAACCTTAACAAAAATATTCTCTGACTTTGATCTTGACCCCAAACATTAAGAAGTGAACTAACAAGTCACAGAATGATTGCCTTAGCTTCATAATAATTCACCCCAGATATGAACAAAATCTATCAAGGGGTTAGAACATAAAATTAAATAAAACTAGAATGTAATCGATGATTACATCGCTTGCCTCTACAAAGCTTTTAGCATTCTTCAGCAACCTTTATAAACATTATCATGCAGGAAATAAATTCAGAGCAAAGTGATCTTGACAACAAAACTATGGCTCCCATCACAAATCATAAATGACATATGACAATAATAAAAGAACATTATTTTCTATGATATGAAAGATGAGGTAGTATAATGAGTTGATAAAAACCTGAATTCATTTTGTTTTTCTTTTTTCTATATCATTGTTCTTAAAATCTGCTTCAGAAGCTATTATCATTGTTGATGCCCAGAAGCCAGATTTAACAGGATTATATCACATGCTCTGAGTAACCTTGGAGTGACAGAAAGTATGAATATAATTAGAAGCATAGTTCATGCATCAGTAATTGCCTTGATTAGCCACTACAGCTGAAGTCTCACATAAAATACATCCAGTCCCCTCATCTAATTCCTATACTCATTCACATGTATAATACAGTTAACCTGTTGAGGGTAACCTACCACAATACAGAATGTATAGTCATTAATATGGAAAGTTGACACCTGAATAAACATATTTATTCCTACTTCAGTATTCATTCCAGAAATGGAAAAATTGGGGCCCAAAGACCACTACCATGTGTCAAAAGCGGGGTCATTTAGAAAAAAAAATGAGGTAGCAAATATCCTAACCTGTTCTTTTTTTTTTATTGAAGAACATTCAAACATATATCAGTATCATTATCAGCCTCCCCTGCCATGGGCCTTTCATACTGGGATTTGAATTCCTCATTCTGGAATAACTATTCCCCCCTAGAATTTATTCTGGACACTTGAATCTACATTTTTTCCTCCTTGTATTTTTACTCTAGAAATAAATGTAGCAGTGTTTTTGCTGAACTTGTCATCTATTCTTTATATGTTCTATCCATGATCATCAACTATGTGCTCTTGACTGGTGCCCAACGTATTCAAAATCAGTAAGACATTTCTATCAACGAATGAAATTGATCTTCTTATGCTTCTTTGGAAATAAGTAAACTGTATTCAGTAAGCTTACTTGGGGTATGCTCGATTCCGTCAGCCTACAATCAACTGTAACAATCTTTTATCTTTGTTTTCTGTAGTTGTTTTGATATACTCTATGGGCACCACAGAGGCAACTTTCTTGCACCAAAGATGAAAAATATTGGTCAATGGTGCAATGGCACAGTCTAAAATGAACACTGCTACTTCTACCTCCATTGACCAGCAAGGACCTTCCTGTGTAGGCTAGGACAGTGGTCCCCAACGCGGTACCTGTGGGTGCCATCGCGCCCGCCAAGGTTTTTTGTGTGCCTGCAGAAAAGGTCATAATGAATAATAAAAAATATAAAAAATGGGTCAAGTTAATTGGCTGTTGCCCGCCACTCTCTTATAAACTCACAAATGTGCCCATAGGCACAAAAAGGTTGGGGACCCCTGGGCTTGGATATATATAGCATGGAATTATCTGTGATAATGAGCTAATACAAATGTTTAGTACTCAATAATGCATATATTGTAGCTCACAGTCACCTTCTTTGGTTATAAAGGTATAGTACTAACAGAGATGCATCCAATTATCAAGTTTCATCACTCAAATAAAAACAGCACCCAATAAAATGAACTTTAAACACAATACTGCAATAAAGTCACTGATGCATTGAATATAGGTCACTCAGACCGCTTTTTGCAATATGGGTGTTGTACTTATCAAAATGCATCCCCTCACCAAGTTTCATGATTCTAGATATAGAAGTATGAATATAGCACGCCAACAACTCATGTCATAATGAGCTCAATGCAAAAACTGAACTAAAGCCACTAAATATAGGTCACAATGAGCTTCTTTTGTTTTAAGAGTGTGGTACAAACTGAGATGTGTATCATCATCAATTTCATGATTCTAGCATGAACATGCATGAAAAATGAACATCAAACTCAAAAGCTAACCCAAGTCAGTGAAACATAAGATATGGTCCATAATTACCTACTTCTGCAATGAGGGTGCAGCGCTCATCAAGTTTCATGCTTATAGATAGGATAGTATGTATAAAGCATTCCAAAAAACTATGTAGTCATTAGCTAAATTCAAAAACTAAACCTCAGCCAGTAAATGAGAAATGAAGGTCACAGTGGCCTTTTTTGGTATGGGTGTGGTGCTAATAGAGATATATACAATCATCAAGCTTAAAGTTACTAGCATCATACATATGATTCTACCAGCGGTAGGCCAAAAATACCGTTTTAAAGGCTGTCTACTGCACATACCGTTTAGTAGTTAAAATCTACCACTTTTGAAAATTAAAAGAATTTTAAATATTTTTAATACAAATACCCAAACACGGTATTTTTACGCATTAGGTCAACACATTAGAGAAACCAGCCAGAACCAGTCTACTGGGAACCGGAAATGTTATACCAGTACAACGACCGGTGTGGTGATACATTGCAGAGTAATAGGATTAGAATTGTTAAAGAACAGCTGACATGTGTACACAGCAAGCTGCTAATTGATTTACCTTATTGCTGAAATTTGAGGAGTTTATGCCAAACGCGGGATGTTTTTTGAGGTGTTATAAGTAATAAAGGGATCAAAGGTGGTCCATGATGTCTTCTGAGCCTTTGATAAAAATCGGCCGACCTTTGGTGGAGGGGAGATAAAATGAAGAGACCGACCATACAATTTTTTTTTCGGCAGACACACTAGAGTAAGTACTTTGATTTTTGTCCTGTTTAAGTGGTATTGTGTTGTTCCAGATGTTTTACGAGGACAGCTCTTACATTTATCATTCAATTCTAAATGTGTGCTTTCTCTCAATGCTAAGAAACCACCGTCGTAGAAATATTATAAGTTCAACAGTGCTTGGATATCAGAGTTTAAGTTTGTGCAGGTGAGCAGCAAAGGTCCAGAGTTTGCATTGTGTGTTTCAAGGTATGCATATTTTTTATTTCATAAACTATTTGAAGCTTTCATGCACATAAATTTAGATCAAGCCCTAGATACAATATATTACAAGATAATTAATTTTAAAGTTTGGAAAATATTATTCATAAAAGTATAAATTCCTCGTGTATTTTTTTTTCATTTTTATTTCAAGTCTGAATCAATCTTTATTTTTTTTATTTATAGTGGTGAAACTTGCCAACAGATTTTTGGATCTGAGCCATGTAGAGAAAGAAACCCTTGAGGATGAGGCTCAGGAATACATTTCAAGTCCAAGTTAGGAACTTCCTCCTTGCGGTGAAGATAGCTTGGATGAATATGGGAGAGTAATCAGCAGCCTTACAAACCCAGCAACAGGAAAACTGAAGTTTAGAACTTCTTTGCAGGCTGAGCATGTTTGCCCTGTCATTACAACATTGAGGGTCCAAGACTCCCAACATTACATCATTATAATGCTGATACAGATGGGTCATTCTTCCTTCTTCACAAAATACAAAGAGATTCAAGGGGAAATCTGGACCAGAGAACTATTGAAAGCCTGTTAAGTGTGAAGCTTAATAATCACAATGAATGTCATCAGTGGTCACTAGACAGTGATCTTGTGAAGGAAACTGAAAATGCTATTGGATTTTATAAAAGAAAAATCATTGCAGTGAACTATCAGATAAACAACTCTTCCTTTTTCATTATTCTACCGTATATTGACTCATAATAAGTAATTATTATTGTAATATTTTCCATCAGAATCTGAATCTGATTCATGTTCAAACTTGCTTTTTTATTATAGTATGAAAAGAATACATATTATTGCACAAGAAAGCACAAGTTTTGTTTTCCATCCCTTTGAAACATAACATTTATGCTGATAAAAAATCTACTGGTTTAGAGGCCAATCCACTAATCAAAATTTGCAAATCTACTGGTTTGAAATCCTAGTTCTGTCACATGTATGCTAGCATGAACATTTAAAACACAAAATGTAACTACCCGTAATCACGGTAAGTCTTGGGACACGAAAAAATAATTATTTTTTTTCGTGTCCCAAGACTTATATGCCTTTAAAATATATAAAATTTTTGGTGTCCCAAAACTTGTAGACAAAAAAAAATGTAAAGACAAAATTGGGAAGATCGCCATACGTCACACAGCAGTGACCAGCTCGTTCAATTACCACGTCATTCGTCAATAAACTGTTATACACTACTATGATTGTTTATGTTATTATTTTGCATGTGCATATTTTCCGATTTCTCCAACATGATTTAAAATAAAGGTAAATAAAGACTTCATAATTCACGGGCCGCTTACATTTAAAGGAAGACCTGTACTATAGTGTACAGTACTTACACAATGCAAATCGTACTTGGCGTCACTTATATCCTTGTTTATTCCCAAAAATATTCGATGCTGATTTTGCTTTATTCATCATTTTGACCAAATCGCATTCTTCCAGATTACATTTCAGCTACACGTTCATTGCTGTTTCATTTATTTGTATTCACGCGCTCAACAGTTACTGTTTTTCAGTGGTATACGCGATCCTACAAAGTGATGTAATCTATATGAAAAGGCACGTGTATTTAATTTTATAAAGCACATAACCAGAATAAATTCAAATAACTTGTCATATATAATATATGTTAAAATTCGGAATATAGATCGATTAAGAGCATCATTGATCCATTTTAATTTAGTGTTTCGGCTTCACAAAAATGATCATTTTCCACGCATATTCATTCCACTTTTGATTTTGGCAAGCTGGTTGTTTCCGCGTCTCCGTTGTTTATAATTGGCGGATTTGTCTTTTGTTTTCCGACAGCCATCCAGGCCAGTTAATTGTTAAAACCCTGAAATTGGCTTGGTAAAGGGGAATTTGGTCCGGCGGCAATGCCGGTACTTTGATGTATGATTGGCATCTACTGCGTAATATTAGCACGATTACCGTAACTGAGTAAACATGACTTATTTAAGGTCGCTTACATCAAAGCAAACTACCACGGAGTTTTTATTTTAAAAGGATTATTTCTTAAACTGCAGTGGTGCCTATGATTCGAATCAAATGTATGTACTTCATTCATCACAAGTAAAATCTTCAATGTGCACGTGGTGACGCCATGATGTAAACATGCGTACAATAAATGCTAGAGTTGAAATAAACACCATTTTCATTGTTCTCATTCTGGTATCACATTGTAATGAATTAGGTATTTCCATTTTCAGGGGAAAAAACTCCCCAATTATTACAGGTGACTTTCGACAATTTTAATGCAATAATGCATAAACTGACAATAGTAAAATAGGGCACAATAGGGAGAAGTTAATGTTGAATGGGTATAACATGCCGCTAATGCTCAGTTCTTGTCATCGTCTGCTTAAATTATACATACTTTAATTTGATAGAAATAATAAGAAAACAGAGAAAATTCAATATATTTATTGACTCTTCAAACAAATTGTAATAATTTATAATATTTCCATGTAATAATTCATAATGAGAGTCCCTTAACAACCACGAAGTCCTGTTTATTTTACACGAGGTTACGATCGAATACGCCGATCGATCATTAGAAAATAAAAATGTTTTAGGTGTCCCAAGACTTATAGTACATGAAAAATTGCTTTAACTTCGTGTCCCAACTTTTATAGGTCATAAAAAAATTACTTTTGAAAATAATTAAGGGTGTCCCAAGACTTATGGTGTCCCAAGACTTACCGTGATTACGGTAGTTAAGTCAGTGAAGTATGAAATATGGGCCACAGTGACAACTTTTGTGATGAGAGTGTAGTACTCATCAAGGTGCATCCCCTCACTAAGTTTCATGATTCCATGTACAAACATTATGTATACAGGATGCAAAAAACCTATGTGCTCATGAGCTAAATGCAAAAACTTAACCTAAGCCATTAAAATGTGAAATGTAGGTCATACCTTTATTGTAAGGGTATGATACTAACAGAGATGCATATAATCATCTAGTTTGCTGATTCTTGCATGAACAGCTTGATAAAACTTAAAACACAAAATTTAACCAAAGTTAAAGCATCATATATGAGTCATAGTGATGTACTTTTGTGATGAGGGTGTAGTACTCATCAAAATGCATTCCCTCACCAAGTTTCATGATTCCAGGTATAACAGTATGTATCCAGGCTGCAAAAAAACTATGTGGTCATAAGTTAATGCAAAAACATGACCTATCTTAGCAAGCAGAATGTGAAATGTAGATGAGTGTAACCTTCATTTGTTATAAGAGTGTGGTACTAATAGCAATGCATACAACCATCTAGTTGATGATTCTAGCATGAACAAAGACTGTCATGAGGGTGTCAAGATGCATCCCCTCACCAACTTTTACAATTCCAGGTATAACAGCATCTATACAGTGAGTAAAAAACCTGAACTAAACACAAAAACTTAATCAAGAATGTACAAATAATGTACATGCATGTACAACGTTTGCCCCCTAAGTCACCTCCACAGAGGGTAGGTACAATGAAACCCACTCCAAACTGTTACCTACAATCTAGGAAGAAAGAATGGTTTAGATGTAATTAGGCTATACATATGTATATGCTTTAATATGTGTGCACTTTGCAGAGGTGAGCCAAAACCTATACCCAAAATCTTAACACAAATTTTGTAGTACTGTGACCTTGACCCTAATGTCAACTGTGCTAGTGAGCATGTTACAGAATGAATTGTCTTAACCAGTAATTTTACAAGTTTCATTTTTCATAACATCCACAGGAATTTTTGATGGACCTGAGAAATCTGTGGGACCCCTTTTCAAGACATTGTTGAAAAGCTTTCTATTCATGCTGCCAGGTATACAAGTCAGGTGACAATCACAAATTCTCAGCACTACTGTCACGGAATTGTATAAATCCTTTTATTTATTAAATACATGTACTCGGGTTTCGTTTATTGTGTACAACAATACCCGAGGGTGATTTATGTATATTATACAATATATCAAAACAGTGAGTTCGGTTCACCCTATGCTGCACGTACGAAGTGCTTTCTATGGGAAAAACCGAATACATCACCAGTATGGACGATGTAGGGCTGCATCGTCTGTGCATAAATACCTCACTGTAAGACTAAATCTTTACATTACGGAACGTCTTGTCAGTGAGCAGTCTACTTAAAGATTTGCACATCTTCAGCTGTAGAGGTATGTAAGTTATTTAGTAATTTCTGATGTATATTTTCTATGTAGCTTCAGCTTGCGTAGTACAATGCAAATATTTTCTATTCTTGTTTGTGATTTAACAAAAGCTTTATATTAGCAATATAAAGTGCCATTTTTAGGAAACGTTTATCGGACACGGATAGGTTCACTTCTGAACTTGTTTATTGCTTTGTAATGTTGTGTTGATAATGATAATGTAATTTGTATAACTTACCATATATAATGTCATTACGTGTTGTCATATATGCCCGTGTCAATCATAATACACGGTGTTAGATTTATTTTCAGCTGGTCAGAGTCGACGAGGCCCCATCTGTAGAGCTGACCATAGAAGTTGACCATAGTAGCTGTAAAGCTGACCATAGCAGCCGTAGAGCTGAATTAACAGTGTGTTGCTGGTTCAGTAGCAGGTGATCGGGCGTTGCTGACCAATTGGTGGGCGCTGATTGCTTGATTGACCAAGGAATTGAATGGTGGTCGGTGACTACCATCAATGCTGACTGCTTGATTGACCAGTGTGACTGGTAGCCAAGTGTGCCAGTGACGGAGTGTTTTGTGCTACTCCATACATGTAATCTTTCAGCCGTGGGCTAATTTTGGGGTTTGTGATACCCAGTGGTTTGGGATTGTAAAGATATTTTGTGTGATATCTATCCCATTGTTTTCATCATTTTATTATTTGAATAAAGTACCTCATTTTTCATTATTTGAGCGGATACATTTCTTACTATACGAGTAAAGTACATCATTTTTACTATTTGAGTAAAACACATCATTCTTTTCGTCGTCTGAAATTACTGTGAATCATTACCCTTTGTCCTTGTACTGTGTAAGGTTATTTATTTGTATTCACATTTGGGTTACATTATTAGGTTCGTGCGGATTGTGTTAATTTGTCCAATATTTGGATCTTATACACGCACGTATAAATCATAACTCTTTTCCCATTCAAGTCATTCATCAATAAACATTGCATTTGTATCATCATCAAAAGTGTCCTGTTATAAAATCCGAAATCCAACCCGGTTATCTTGTTACATCCTTGTTAATTTGTACCTTCTGTCTTTCATGCTCTTCTCTGGGCATATTTCTTGGCAGAGGCCTGGGGAAAATGTTCCCAACAATTACTCTCTTCACCTCAGTGTCTCTGATAATTTTAGCCAGGATGATGATGTTGGTCACTATATAAGTGTGGTCCAACTTAGAATGGATGTCATTATCTCCAAGCTGCAGGAAAACGATATTTGTTTTTCTCATTTTGACTGTATCAAGGTATCTTTTTGTACATCATACACTGTTTATCCACCCCATTCATGAAATGTGACATCCCAAGTAGTGGGGATTCTAAGCATGTCTTCACTCTCTCTTATGTCATCTCCCAATCTTCTTATGAACAAGTGACATAGAATTAACACTTTCACATTATTTATAATGCACAACAATGATGAATATTCAAAAACATTCCGATATACTATATATAAGGATTAATTTTCCTCATATTTTCATCCTATGTTAACATGTATTCTAAACAAGCACTGTGCATTTTCATTGAACATTCTAAGAACTTTCTTGTTTTCACTGGTACAACGATGGCTGCTGTAGTAATTTTCAATTCTCAAGTGAAACACCTGAGGATAGAAATTGCAACCACTGTGGTTTATTCAGGTCTCAAGGTCAGCAAACTGTGGCCCGAAATTGAGAAACTGGCCTCAAAATATTCTGTAAGTCATTTGTATTTTATTTCTATTTGCTCTTTCTGTATATTTTAATCAACTATCTATTTCAAGTATCATTTGATTAACATCCTTCTGAGAAATTCTCAATTTTGAATCTTAGTCATCTGTTTTAAGTATCATTTTATCAAAATGAGCATCTATCTCTCTATTTATGTATTTAATACTTGTAATGGGTTCAGTAATTTCTGTGCCTTTGACCAAAAATGCAGTTACATTTTGTTGTCCTTGTATCAAATCCTCTATTTTAAACCCCTTAATAAACATTGTTTTCAAGTATCATTTTACCCAAATTAACATTAATCTATTATTATATAGATTGTGGTAAACTGCATTCTGTACATTTTCTAATGACTATGTTTTAATTATTTAATTTATCAATTTATTTATTTATTTATCCTTCCTTCCATCTATTCATCTATCTGTTTCTACCAGTTATACAACTGTGTTTTTTTTTTTTATCACTTTGCTTTATTACTAATATTATTATTAGTGGGCTTTTTTTATTACTTGTAAAATAAATAAAAAATCTCTATTATTCACCAAATTAGCCACCTTCCTCCTCTCCTTAAACTGATAGCTTAATGCCAGTTAAGTACATTATAAAATTCTATTTCAGTACATAATACGGCATTGCTCATGTAATGTCATCTTTTGTGATAAATGCCATATCCAGATTACATACTTACTGATTACTCCATTAATAGAGCGACATTTTGAAGTTGAGTAGTCACAGCAATCACTAGTTTCCACCCCCACCCACCCCACCCCAATTTATCAACACATTTCATTTATTACTGTATTTTAAGGGTCAAATATTAGCATTGATGAAATAATAATAATAATAATAATAATAATTATTATTATTATTGTTATTATTATTATTTAAACATTTATTATTTAATTCAAATTTGTATACAGTATTATGATTAAGATCACTTTGATAGAACATTATATTCAATGATTTTAAACAACTTTCAACTTACAATAATTAAATTTGGCATGATTACAAGGAACTATGGGCATATTGGTATAGAAAAACATATCAGACCATTAAGCAACAAATATAACAGAATCAAAAGTCACAATGAGAAATTGAAAAAGTATGTGAAAAAAAACATTCACTTGTCTGCTAGAATTAATTGAAAATTCATATGACATTTATGCCTTCAATCAATTAAAATCCATATGACATTTTTGCCTTCAATCAATTAAAATCCATATGGCATTTATGCCTTCATTCAATTAAAATTCATATGACATTTATGCCTTCTATCAATTAAAATTCATATGACATTTATGCCTTCTATCAATTAAAATTCATATGACATTTATGCCTTCAATCAATTAAAATCCATATGACATTTATGCCTTCAATCAATTAAAATCCATATGACATTTATGCCTTCAATCAATTAAAATCCATATGACATTTATGCCTTCAATCAATTAAAATCCATATGACGTTTATACCTTCAATCAATTAAAATCCATATTACATTTATGCCTTCAATCAATTACAATCCATAAAGATTCACATTAATAGAACGAATAACTGGTGAAATGTTTCTGGAATTCGGAAAATTATGCAATGCTTATGGCCAGGTTTTAGTTTCCAACCAAATGAAAAAATGTGTAGAGAAAGACTTTAAATTTTAAGAAGAGTACAATATCATTCAAAATTTAGCAAATTCTCATGCTTCTTTTTTGGAACATTCAGACTACCATGTCAGCATATACTGGCCTATCATCAAGCACATGGCTTGAATTACTGCAGCATATATTAGTCTATCATCAAGCACATGGCTTGAATTACTGCAGCATATAATGGTCTATCATCAAGCACATGGCTTGAATTACTGCAGCATATATTGGTCTAACATCAATCACATGGCTTGAATTACTGCAGCATATATTGGTCTAACATCAAGCACATGGCTTGAATTACTGCAGCATATATTGGTCTAACATCAAGCACATGGCTTGAATTACTGCAGCATATATTGGTCTATCATCAAGCACATGGCTTGAATTACTGCAGCATATATTGGTCTAACATCAAGCACATGGCTTGAATTACTGCAGCAAAGAAAGGATTCCAAATCTTTACTTGTAAGTTAAAATCAGCCAACCATTAGATTCTTTGATAACTCCAATATTTGCTGTATAAGAGCAGAAAAACATGTTGTAATGACCAAAAGAGAAAAATTCAAAACAGCTGTTAACACTTTAAGTGATTTGGCAACATTTATATCAAAATGCAATGAAAATTTTATTACCTGAAAAACACTTAAATAAAAGTGTCAAAATAATGAGGTACCAGTATGACAACTACCTATAGATGAAAACGTTAATGTCTCTGAAGTTACTGAGGCAGATGATGACACACTGCCACCTTACTCAGATTAAGCAAACGACACTTGTAGCAAACTTCCTGATATTTCGAATGTACCTGAAAATATTGTCAATTATATAGTACAATACTATAACCATACTACCAATATAGATGAATGTAAGGCATTCAGTGTTAATGAGGATTAATCTTACACCTCAGTGAATACATTTGCCTCTGCACATGATCTCAGAGATAAGATTAATTCCATAAAAAGTAGCTGTAGTAGACCATAAGGCAGTGACAAATCTTCTATCAATTAGCAACCAAAAAATGCAATGCTACTGAAAAAAAAAGGTCCAGTGAGAAAAAAAATGAGTCTTTTGAAGGGACTGTGATGCTCTGACCAAAAAGAATTTCCAGGAATCAAAGATAAGACTGTTTCTTCTTTTTAACTGCTGACTGTTGAAACAATATCTGATAATCTTGAGCTATAACAAGATTTTCAAATTACATGTACTGCTGTGATGGCCATATTGGATGTCAGATCAGGCATTTTCATTTTGCACCAACTAGACATCATTAGAGGTCTTTAGTTGAAAACCCCATGTCAATATGACTATCCATTCAGGAGTAGTGATAACAAAATTTTCAAGATTGCCATTGTGGCAGCCATATTGGATGTAAGATTGGCACCAATTTCACTTAGGACCAACTAGATATTATAATAAGTCTTTCGGTGAAAATCCCATGTTGACATGGCTTTATGTTTAGCAGAAGTAGCAATAACAACATTTTCAAGATGGCCACCAATGCAGCCACATTGGAGGTCAGATCAACGTCATTTTTAATTAGGACTAACTAGATAGCATAAGAAGTCTTCTGGTGAAAACCACTGTTGATATGATTTTCTGTCCAGGAGGAGCAGCAATAACAAGATTTTCAAGATGGTGGCCATATTCGATAATAGATCTGCACCATTTCATTTAGGACCAATCAGCCATTATAAGAAATCTTTTGGTGAAAATCCCATGATGATATGACCATCCATTCACGAGGAGTAGTGATAGCAAGATTTTAAAGACGGCCACTGTGACGGACATACTGAATAACCAAGTAGAACCATTTTCATTTAGGACCAACTATATCTAAGGTTTCATGGCAATCCTCCAAGTTTAGGAGGAGTAGTGATATAACAAACAGTGTGAACAGATTAATGATGGACAACAGGCTATCCCATAAGTTCTTATGGTCTATGACCAGTAGAGCTAAAAATTAAATAAAAAATAATAGCCATTGAAGAAAGCGGGAAAACTGAAGAACCTATTTCTGACATTTTGGATAAGGAATGAAAATTGCACTCTTAAGGATACTGCTAAAGAGATGATTGTGAACAACCTAATGATGACTAATGACACACTTAATGCCGTCCATACAAAAAATCAGTTTATAGTCAACAGTATTTAAAGAAAATGCTGCCCACTTTTCAGTCATTAAAGGAGATATGGTTCAAATCTTTTTCCAGGATGACAAACTGACATTGCTATGGGTCAATAGGTTACTGCATCACTCTAGGATGCTTACCACTTTCAAACTTTGCTACTATGATAGCTTAAGGAAGGAAATCACCACAGATGTATTTAATCAACTTTGTTCAATTATGAGGATTGAATGAAGGACCATACATGTATTAAGGTCAAACACATGCCAGTACAAGTGGGAGGGAGGGGCTGTGGACTTTTGCAATAACAAATATTGTTAGCAAATGTTTCAGAAAGAAACCATATTTTATCGAGTATGATCCAACAAAAATGTGTGAGGTGTCTTGAGGATGGAATGTTTACAATATTTCCACACCCATAAATCACTGAGAACCTAGCTATAAACAACTTATGATCTATACTGCATCTGCTATTGCCCTCATGGTGGAAAAAAATATGGTTGCTTGTAATAACTGTGAAGATTGGTACCATATTCAGCCTCAAAATTGATTATTAGCAAATAAAAATTTGAAATACTACTTTAACTCATGCAGATACATTTCTTATCAATATCTTTTCTTTTTTTTTTCCCTCGGGACTGCAGTAAAAAATTTTGGTGTTTTGCAATACATGGGTTTGTGTTACCTGAAACAAATCAAATATATGAATTATATGAATTCACTTTAATAAATAGGATATTAAACAATTTTTATGTTACATCTATAATACTCCACTTGCAGAATGGTCATTTCAACTAAAACTTTAATAACATCAGAACAAGATTCAGTTATTCACTTAAAATCCTACTTCATATCTTAATGCAAATATATATTTTAAAAAGGAATTAAAAAAATAAAAATAAAAATATGAACAGATCATGAAAAATACATTTTTATTATCATTTTAGTGAATGTGTGAAATTTCATGATTTTAGTGCTCTTACAGGTTAAATTTACCAGAACAGAGCAAATATATGAATTATCTTTTGTGTATATGTCTTTCTTTTTTTCTTTCTTTCTGCCTAAATCATGTCAATCATGAGTTGCTACTGGAGCAGATGTGCACACTCTTCCAGGAATGTAACTGCAGATAGGATTGGGAGGATGTGTCCATATTATGATAGGGTAAGTATTATTAATAAAGAAACATATTTTACTTCAGAAATTGGTTCCATCCTCAAATATGTCACCTGATCATAATATGTTCAGAGATTAAATAAGAGGACGGAGTTACATACCCAATACCGGAGTTGGCCCTGTCTCTAGTCTCTTAATGTGATTGAAGCAGCTTCGAGTTGCACGAGATATGAGATAGGGATAGTACATGGTTTATGCATGGACAAGGATGGAGAAAAATGTTCACTCCACAAATCCAGCAGATCTGAAGTAGAGTCACCCTGTCATTGATGCATTGATTTGGAAAGGTAGCCTCTTGCACTGCCAAATGGTCAAATTGAACTCCTTGGGATTAAAGGTCTCTGATGTAAATGCCAAAGAGTGTCATCTCTGACCTCCATCACATGGTTTGGAAATGTCAGTTAGGAGCAGTTACACTCAAATCCTATGCTAGTCATGACTGCTCTAATCTTGTGAGCTGATATGTGCAAGATCTTAATCTGGCCTTGGGTTAATTTCTTGTAAACTGAGTGGATAACCCATCATATCCAGGATGATGGAGCCTGAGCAGAAATATCATCTCTTCCATCTCTGAGTGGTAAGAACAAGTGTGGTCTCCCTCTTCTGATTGACTCAGTTCACTTTAGGTACCATGTCTGAGCTCTGACGAGGTCTTGTGGATGCCTTTGGGACGAAGGGCGAAAGAAGACAGAGGTTTCAAGACAAATGACTGATTCTCCATGAGCAGTAGCCTGTTCTTAACAATGAAAGTTGGGGCTGTCATGAATGGAACTAAACTACTCTGGGAATCTCTTCTGCTAAGTTTGATAGGTTGTTGATCTATGACATTAACCACATGCGCAAAACAATAAGGATTAAATGGCACCCAGATTCCTTGCCTTTTGCAAGACTTAGGAAATCAGAGGGTTTGGGTGAAATACATATGCATCCAGACCATTCCAATTCAGGTGAAGAGCATTGACTACCCATGCTTACATATCTGGGACTGGAGAGACAAAGTTCAGGAACTTTGCATTCCACCTTGCCACACATAGATCTATGCGAGGTCAGTGGGCACAGATTTGATTGAAGACCAAGGGGTGAATGGACCATTCGGTGTGAATTACGGTAGCTAATTTTGTCTAGACAGTGAATCCACTAGTGACAACAACACCTGAGAAACACCTGAAAAAATCCCAAAGAAGAAGGCAGAGGTGTGGGAACTTGCTTCCCCCTTGCCTTCAGATGCAATTGATGACAGTCAAGTTGTTGGATAAATGAGAATGTCATTTCCAGACAACATCTCCTGCCATGATTGAAAGATTTTCACTGTGGTCTTGATCTCCAGGAGATTGATTTGGAATGAGCACTCCTGAAGGGGCCTAACCCTGCTCACTGAGGGAAAAAGGTGGGTACCACAGTCTGTCATGCTGGCATTCATGCAGACTGTGAGGTCCAGTGGTTGATTCTCCAGTAAGAAACCTGTCATGTACTGGGGGACGTCCTCCCGTTTGCTGAGATTGTGCTTCATTTAATCCAAACCTTTGATCATTGACTCTGATACGTAATGTTTTCGCTACCACTGAGGATAGGAAGGTGATCTGCAGAGGTCTCGTAAACTGGGGTGCAGGTGTTGAGTATATAACAAAAGAAAGAAAGACTCCAACAAGCTTTCACAATATCCAAAATACAAATTTATTTTCCTAAAATATAAAATATTTAAAACAAACAAAGTGAAAGAATAAAAAAAAACTTACAGTGTAGAAATTCCTTAAATAATCCTAAATTGTTCTATTGAATTCACTAATCCAGAAACTGTCCAAAAGTATTCCGAATGAGGACACTAATGTGCTTATGTGTCAACAAGAATCACAGTTCTAAATCCAAATGTTATTAATTCCAGGTAAATTCCTGTGAACGTAGAATATCACAAAAGTTCTTGAAATGATTCTGATAATTCCGATGGAGTTGAATAATGTTCAGATCTTTGAATAATAGTACATAATCCCAAATGTACTGTTTAGAGTTAAGATTTCACGAACAATAAATAAATTTCCTCTATGGCTTTACAAACTGCCATAACTGTAAAGAATGAACCACGCAGTGATTAAATCTCATTTTATATTATCTAACTGCATAAAACAAATAAAAACCCAATCTACTCCGTTTCAAATAAACAAACCCGAATTGTGATTCTGATTCTATTTTAAGTAAACAATATGATGACTCAGAGTTTCAAGTAAACAAGTTATGTGCTATTACTGAATCATGGTAACCAGGTCACGAATAATAAATTTCACCACACGCTACTCAGTGACGTCGTGAGTCATGTTTAACCAACATTCCTAACATAAGATATACATGTACTCAATAATAGCATTGGCTAGTAAAAAAAACATAAATTTTAATACAAAGGTCATAAACCAAATGAAAACTATATTATAATTTAAAAGATGATACATAATTCCATAACAAAAGGTTTCATGGCTGCATTGAGAAAACCCAAGAGGCAGAGATTCACAAGCTTAGATATGACTCTTCAAGTGGAAGGAGAAACCATTGGGATAATCCCCAAGATATGTTCCAGGGGGAGACAAACTCAAAACTAAACGATGTTTTGGACTCTATGTCAAAATGAGATGAAAAGCTCATATTGAATGCCATAGGAATTTGTCCTTTTTGACAAGAAATCTGAGACAAAGCAAGAACAAAAGAAAGGATTTTGTGTATACTTTTTGACCTGTAAGGTCTCCCTCCTGAATGGTGGTGGGGACAGATCTGAGGGTATCCATACTGAACTCTGGTGCCCATTGGTGTTTGCTGAGAGAGCTAGTATCTTGAAAAGGCCTGGAATAAGATGCCAGTGGGATTGTGTTGTGCAGAAACACAACCGCTCTTTTGTGAGGAAAGTGTATATTCTAATGAGAGCCATGGGTTGTTGGGGCAGGGTGTCTCCCATTCTGTGGTTAAGAAGGAATACTTCCATCCACTGGCATATCAGAAAAAAGGCAACACCAGCATTGCATCATTTTTGTGAGAAGAAGCTGGCTCAAAACAGGATGTTTTCTCTCTTAGTTGTTAGGCCAGAGCAAGGTTTACCCCTTTGTTGCCATGTTTTCTGTCCCTTTTATCTGGCAATGAAATAAATGTCTAGAAGATGGAGGGTGCAATCTGATGATGACCTTGTCATGGTCTTTTGGCAGCATATCCTTACATGAGTAGAGCTTAACAGATGCAGCTATAGCATTAGAAAGTTAGTGTTGAACCATACATGAGACTGGCTCCCAGACATGAAAGGGATCTAGACTATGTTCAGATTGCTGAAATATAGCTTGGGATTAGACTCGATCACTGCAATGTGTTCAAAAGGGTTTCCAGTCCATGTACAAAGTTGAAGATTTTACATTCTCAGACCTGTCATGTTTATGTTGGCAGCTGGGACTTCACTGTAAATGACTGGCATGTGTTAGGTTAAAGTCAGTGGGAGTTGTCATTGAAGGAAAGGCATGTTGATACTTGGGACTGGAACTTGCCTTTTAGAGCAGTGCAAAAAATCAGAGACTTTACCAGACTGTGAAAGTTGTTTTTAAAAAAAAGCCTGGTATTTTTTTAAAAAAAGAGATCGATGGATGTGAGAATTCTGTAAAAGACCATGTATTGAAGCAGGAGGAGATTGAGGTTGGAAGACTACTTCAGTCAATGCACAGAAACCTATGTCTTTCCTGGACAATGTCAGATTGAGGATTGAAGATTGTGCTTGTGGATGTGTGTCACTGAACTCATATTAGTGGGAAAGCAAGGAAACATCTTGTGAAGTTAGCGCCAACTGATGACGCAGGATGTCGGGGACAGTGATTAAACTGTGAGTCTATCCATACTGGGACACAGTGATCTCTAGGTTTGGGAATCATGAGTTGCCATAGTTGGTACTAGGTTGTGACAGAACCAGAATTGGTGATGGACCTGTCCAGTGCAGGTCTGTGATGCTTCCATGGGTCTATTATTGGATAGTGTGAGAAAAAGGTTCACCAAATCCAGTGTCAGGTATGCTGGGCATCCATGACAGAGCCAGGGCTGGAAAAGGTGTGATGAGGTATTGATCATTATACTTGGTCCCAGTGGTAGATGGAATAGGTCAAGGTTATGCTGGAGTTGACTGTCAAGGGAATGATCACAACAGCCAGTACCCCAGTCTATATGAGGTGATAGAATGTCCATGAATGGTTCATGTAGGCTTCAGTACCATGTCAGCACTGACCCATTAGTCTGTATTGTGATGGAATGCTCTGATTGTGGCACTGTGGACTAGATATACTGGAAAAATAGGTGGTAGATGGCATAGGTCGAAGTTGTGCTAGAGCTGGAGAGATTTTATATTTTATATAGTATTATGATTAAGATTACCTTATCAGAGCATTATATTCAATGAGGTTAAACAACTATTATTAAGAACTTCAGTCATGTTTCTCTACTATCAGCAGGTTTTTATTTCCCCAAACATATTTGATTTTAATTATACACATGTTCCTAAGGTGTAATACAAGCATTCCAAATATCAGCAATTCTGTGTTATAAGCATTCTTACCTGAAACCACACAGAGGTACAAGCATTGTGAATATGTGCCACTATCTGGCACCAAACATGGCCTATAAATGTGGCCTATGAGAAACCCTAGCATTCATTTTTTTAAATGTAGGCAGCCCATCCAGAATCAGGGTAACACATTCACCAAAAGTAACAAACTTCATTATTATGTTCAAGATGAGCTTATACTAAAAAAAAATTCTATTTTTATTGAAAACCACAGTTAAAATTTGGGAATGGATTGCACAAACCTTCAGTTGTAGTAGTATTTTCCAATATAATGGCTGGTATAAGAGATCACATCCATAATTATAATACTTTCATTCTGTGAATGATTGAGGTGTATGAAGATTTTCCATGGAATCTGGCACAAATATGGCAGAAAGTTTGCAGAGTAACTTCTGATTGAAAAAAACAAATCGTAGTACTCACATTTCAACTGATTATTGACTTATCGACTGATCCAACATGGATGTGATCTGTCTTATTATATTGCTTGTAGACTAGCAAAACATGGCTAGTCCTCACAAGCCTAGCTATTCCAAGCTATTACTTTGCAAACAGATTGCATAACTGATTTTATTCAAGTATGATGTATCTATTACTAGTAATGTAGCTTATAAATATAATTATCATGGAAAAACATCAGTATTAAATCATTTACCATCAACTATATACAATCATATTGCATCTTTCTATGAGTCTATTTACATACCTGTACAATCATTAAACAACTGAGGTTCAGTAAGAATAAATTGTGTATCCATTCCTCCAATTCCAGAACTTTGAATTCCTGTAACATTTCTGGCCAAAACAAAATTAACAACCATAAACATTAGTTTTCCTTATGAATTATCTACATCTTCCTTTTCTCTTCACCATTGCCACCATTTTGTCACCTTTTTAGTCGAATCATCCGGTTTCCTGTTATCTACATACTGTTTTTACATTGGGAAACAATATTTTATGTACTACTTGCCATATATACTAGGGTATAAGAAGAATAATTTAGGAAAAAATAAAAACCTGAAAGAAGGGAGGTCAGCTTATCTGCGGGCTAAGGCCCATTATGGCAGTACTAACACTATATAAGTCATTAACCAGGTAACCTCAGTACATGAGGACCTGAGGACCTGGGGGTTAGGGTTAGAAGGATATATTTATATATGGGTTGGCTTATGCGCGGGTCATGCACTTTTTAATGTTTGTACTTTTTATCTATTCCGTTTGGGGGTTGGCTTATATGTGAATGAGCTTATATGCAAGTATATATGGTAATCATACTGGTGCTTAAATACATTCTCCCCACCTATATGCACACAGAAACTTAATTTTTGTCCCCAAAATGTACAATTTTCTGGATTTTCGTAAATATAATTCATAATGCAGAATTTTCACTAAAAATTCATAATAATTCCAGGATGACATCTCTGCACCTTGTCATTACAAAAGAATTACAACTACATTCTGACGAAACTACAGAACTATTATAGATACTTCTGTTCATCTAGCATAACATTTTTGCCCAACTAAAATTTGATTGATTGCCCCAAACCCCCACCTTTTGCTGCATAGATTTTTGGTAAGGGGATCAAATAGATTACAATTTCATATAATGAACAGTGCATCGAGGGGACAGGGTTAAATGGGTATATGACAGAAAGTCTACTCACCTGGTACTGAATGTTTCGTTTACTCCTGATCTTAGCAGAAGACCTATCTTTCTTACAACACTTTCCATATGATTGATGGGCTGCACATGGATGACGAGTTGACCTGGCAATGGTGCAAGTCCAGAGAAAGCACAATCAAATCCATCATATAAACAATCTGTTGTGTTACATTCTGTGTTACACTGACCATCAAAAGTCAGGTTATAGGAGCAGGGTGTATTGAAATATAGACTACAGTCTTCTAGAAAGCCTTTTGGCAACATACAGTCATAACCATCATACAAGCACCCCTCATAACTGCATGAAGAATCACAAAAACCATTGGCAAATCTTTCAATGCAGTTAGATCTGTTGCACATGTTCCATGGGTTTCCAAGTGTGAAATTACACCCTGTTTGTGAGTCTGTCCCTTCATCATCATACTGGTCCCCATAACTGTACCCACTGTAGTCATAAGGTTTCTCCATCATAATATTGCTGCAGTTGCCTGCCTCACATATAGCCTGAAACAGACAACATAAATCTTAAAATTAAAACTAGACTTAAGACAACTGATTGGCTAATTTTTAAGTCAGATTTTAATTTCAGCCAATCAGGTCTCTCTTTGTAGTACAGACAGGTCTCTTTAATCTAACACAAACTAGAGGAATGGTGAGCAATTTGCTCACATAAATATACTCCATCCCTAATGCATCCCAACATATGATGGAGATGAATCTATAGTAAGAAAAGTGCACAGCTCTTCTGCAAATAGTGTGAGTTTATTGACAATGATTTGCCAACATGTGTATCCTCTAATGATGACCATAATATGTATGAAGTTTCACAGCAATCCATAAAGAACTGCAAAACAAACTGCGAGTCTAGTTGTTCTAACAAGATCGTGTCACACACTGCATTAAGCTTAAAACAAAAAGGGCAATAACCTCTAACAAAAATTGTGGGAGCAAAGTCATTTGTTGACATGCACATTTTCAGGCAATGTCCGTAATATTTACCAAGTTTCATGGCAATCCATCAAAACCTGTAGGACCAGTTGTGCTAATGTGATTGTGTCATACACTGCCTTAAGCAACAAGACAAAAATGGCAATAACTAACAGAAATTACAGGAGAAAAGTGATTTGTTGATATACACATCTTCAGGTGATGAACATAATATTTACGAAGTTTCATGGCAATCCATCAAAAACTGCAGGACTAGATGTGCTAACAAGATTGTGTCATACATTGATGCAAGACAAAAAGGAGAATAACAAATAATACAGAAGCAAAGTGAGGCATCAATATGCACACCTTTACATCAAAGCAAAGTGAGGTGTCAATATGCACACCTTTACATCAAAGCAAAGTGAGGTGTCAATATGCACACCTTCACATCAAAGGAAAGTGAGGTGTCAATATGCACACCTTCACATCAAAGGAAAGTGAGGTGTCAATATGCACACCTTCACATCAAAGGAAAGTGAGGTGTCAATATGCACACCTTCACATCAAAGGAAAGTGAGGTGTCAATATGCACACCTTCACATCAAAGGAAAGTGAGGTGTCAATATGCACACCTTCACATCAAAGGAAAGTGAGGTGTCAATATGCACACCTTCACATCAAAGCAAAGTGAGGTGTCAATATGCACACCTTCACATCAAAGCAAAGTGAGGTGTCAATATGCACACCTTCACATCATGACCATAATATTTAACAAGTTTCATGGCAATCCATCAAAAACTGTAGGATTAGTTGTGCTGATGAAATTGTGTCATTTGCTGCCTTAAGCTACAAGATAAAAAGAGCGATAACTCAAAAAAAATATATGCACATTTCATGGTCATGACCATAATATTTAATATTTATAAAGTTTATTAGCAATCAATCAAAAACTACAGGACTAGATGTGCTAACAAGATTGCATCATACACTGCATTAAGCTACTAGATATAAAGGGCAATAACTTATAAAAAAATTAAGGGAGCGAAGTGACTTGTCAATATGTACATTTCCAGGTCATGACTATAATATTTACCAAGTTTCATGGCAAGTCCATCTTAAACTGTGGGAGTAGATGCGTTAATGAGATTGCATCATACACTGCATTAAGCTATGAAACAAAAAGAGCAATAATATTTAAACAAATGATGGGAGCAAAGTGATTTGTTTCATATGGGCATCTTCAGGTCATGACCATAATATTTATCAAGTTCTCATAAACTCGTGTCATATACTGCTACAAGGCAAAAAGGGCAATGCATCTAACAAAGCTTGCAGGAGCAAAGTGATTTGTTGATATGCACATCTTCAGGTCATGATGATAATATTTATCAAGTTTCATGGCAATCCATCAAAAACTGCAAGAATAGTTACACTAATGAGATTGTGTCATACACTGCTACAAGACATAAGGGCAATAAAACTGTGTATCATAGTATATATGAGAGAAAGAGAAATAAGGAAAATTTATTGTTCAGGTATTAGATGTGTCTACTTGAAAGACTGAGGTTAAAAAAAATGTGAAAACATTTTTTTTTCTCTGAAAAAAGCTATATTATCAAAGAATACAGCAACATATATTGGAACTAGAAGTGTGCTCATCAAACACGGATACCCCACCACAGTCCCTGAAATGACCTAACTGCAAAACTTAATTCAGGTGTGATGGACAGATAAGGATAACACTATATGCCACTACAACTGTTATGATGGAGATAAAAATCAACTGAAATTAACAATAGCCAGTTGTATTTTGCTCTTGACCTTTTATACCCCACCATGAATGTGGCAGGAGCATATAGTTTTACCTGGCCTTGTATCTGTCTGTCCAGCTCAGGTTAAGTTTAATATGTAGGTCAGTTTTCTGGCATTGTTGTGGGGCATACTAACAGATATCATCTGGTCCTGCTTAAGTGGCATGGGCTTGATCAAGAGAGTCTTACAGTTCTCTGAGAGTGAAAGGTATATTGTAGACTTCAGTGTTAACAGATATGAAATTTAATGGAACCTTTCCTTTCAGGTTTTTGATACGGCAGAAGTTTTCAGAATAGTTTTCTTCTTCTGAGTTGTTGGAAAATGTATCTGCCAATGTATTTGAAATTTCTGGTAGGACAGAGACCTATTCATCAGATTTCTGCAAGTGTTTGATACAGCTGTTTTCATTTTTGCCAGTGATTTTATATTCCATGCTGGTTTAATAGGGGAGCAAGGGTTCAACCTAGAGACATATGATCTCCATGTTTTCCTCGTGCACTTTTTAATGGTACAACAAGTTTTAGCTTGGCATATACATTATTTAATCAGATGTTCAGCTTTTGGATTGGTGCTGAAGTTTTTAATGACCTTTTTCCATTCCCAGATGGTGTCTATACAAGTAGAGTAGATCATCCAACCATGGCTTGTTGACACATTTAGGAATTTCTGGTATTGTATTCCCAGCAACATCCTGAAGTATGTTTGTAAATAAGAGTATCAGATCCACTACATTTTGAAATTGATCAACTATCAAATTTTATTCACAGAGGGACTGAAACATATCTCAATCTACCTTGTTTAATTTCCATCTGTGCCATAGTCCTTGAAGTTTAGGAATATTACCTTTCAAGTATGTTGGAAAGTGGCCAGTACCACAAAGGTCATCAACAACTTCTCAAGAGAAGTCAAATAAAAGAGATGGATCACAGATTGTCAGATCTAAGGAGGCAGATACATTTAGCAAAGTGTAAGAGTTTTGTGTAAGGACACACGAATGGCTGTAATGTAGTATTGAGATAATTGGGCTGTGAGGAGTTTTGTTATTTATGATTATGAAAACTCCTACACCAGCCTTATCAGTATTTCTTGAAAAGTTCTTCAAGGTTATACAATTGTTCTATGAACTCAAGGTTATTCAAGTGTTCTATTAACTCTAATGTTTTCTTTTGAAAAGGTCTCCTGAAGGCAGACAGCTATTGGGGTTATGTTCTTTGAGTAGAAGGCTTATTTCATAAATATTTGTCATTAATCTCTGCAATTCCATTGTATTAATGTGTCAGACATATTTATGGATGTGGTGGCAGTATGGGACTTCTGAGAGGTTTCCCTGGTGCAGTATCAGGGGGCCCTGAACTTTCCATTCTTTCTAGACTTCTGAATTTATTGAAGGGCTTGATAGGATCATCAGATTCCTTTGGAAGTCTAGTAGATTCTTTAATTTCCTCTTTGTTTGTTTTGAGCATGCATTACCACTGAGGCCAACATTTAGCTGCTCTTTTTGTGAGTTAGATCTAACCTGTTTTGACCTAGTAGTGTTTGGTTTTTCATTTGTCACACTGTTACACTGACCACTGGGGTCAGTGGTTTGTTGCTCTCTTTATGGGCTGGATCCAACTGGTTTCTCACTAGTAGTGTATGGTTTCTTATTTGTCACACTGTCACATTAATTACTTGCATTATCTGCTGCATTCTCAGTTTGGTTGTCTGCTCACACAAGTTTTAAAGGCATCAAGACTGTAAGCTTGATTTCACCATGTGGCCATGTAAATGTCTGCTTGGGTATACACAGTATTTGTGGAAGGTTTCTACTCCCGTATAGATATATTCATGTAGGATCTGCCAGCAGTGCTAAGTGGAGTTGTGGCTTCCACAAACTATCTGGACTCGGAGAAACTCAGGCCCTTGTGATGCTATACTTGTTGTATTTCCTCTTCTTGGGCAGTCTCTTGAGTAAGAGAAGTGGTCACCTTGACAAGTAGCACAAGAGATTTTCTATGTGCAGTACAATCTGTTATGGCGCTTCTGCCCACATCTCGGCAAACTGGTTTCTATTACAGCCATCTTTGTGGTAGCCATATTTGTGGCAGTTAAAGCAGCACAAAGGGTCACCTGCGATATTCAAAGAACCCGGCTTTGATAGAAGTTTGATAATCTACAGGCATGTTTACAGCTTTCGGCAGAGGATTTACCGCAGACAATGTTTGAATGGCCAAGATCCAATATACGTAATTATCGATACCAAGAGAAATCTATAAGGTAAGTGTTTCTTCTTGTAAGATATAAACTACAAAAATATTTTCCAATTGTTACAAAGTGACTTGATCTACATTATAGAATGTGCATGCCAAAATGTGTCAGTGTTTTATCTTTTGCACTGCGCCAGCTTCCAAGGCTTCAACAAACCTAGATCTATCGATAAAGGAGATAAAATCTTAATCTTCTTTGATCAATAATAATTACCAAGTTTATAGAGCTGAAGTAGCATACATTCTAAAGCAACAAGTTGTTCTCCATTTTTTATTTATCTGACATTTCTGGCTACACAGACATACATATAAAGTACTTACCATTGAATTTTCGGTGGTGGTGGGGGGTCTAGGAATTTTTAAAGAATAATTTCTGCCCCCAATTACCTTGAAAACAATATTTTGCTCTGATTAGTACAAGAAAATGTAGTTTTGGGGGTGGGGTGAAACTAATTTTAATTATGTAATACTTACCTGTCACTATTATCTTGCTTACTTCTTCTGGGATGCAAGTCCCCTCATCCTAGCTCATAATTGCATCCTCCTATTAGTATGGAAAGTTCAAGAAACCTAGAACAGAAAGAACACAGACCCATTCTGACTCCCATGTCATAAGGTCCATGCGGATTACTCTTCGTCGTTGACTTGGATTTAGACTAAGTTTAGGACATCAGAGTGGGGTAGGAGGAGGGAATCTTGCAATAGTGACAAGGAAGGATTACACAATTAAAATTAGTTTGATCCCTCCCCCAAAAAACCAAATTTTAATAGCAGGAATATCCATACCTGTCACTATTGCCTTGCTGAATTTGCCAGTTTGGAGGGAGGCTGATAGCCTCAAGAAACTGGTATAAAGCTAATGTACTTAGCCTTACTGTAATCTGGCAGAAGGTTGGGCCACTTTTTGGGCCATTACTATATGGCCCAATGAGAAACTGCCTTTGCTCTGATGTGCCAAAGATTGAAAGTAAAAGGAGGAGAAAGTAGTGTGTGACCACCAAAATGTGGCTCTCATAAAATCCGCCAATGGAGAATGATTAAGCTAGGCCTAGAAAGCAGTGATAGTCCTTACTTCATGGGATTTCTTTCTCATGAAAGAAAAGTCCCTACAATGAGGGACTGATAAGCTCTCTTGATAGTGAGGACGATCCACCTGAAAATGGTGGATGCTGCAATATCAGCAAAGCCCATAATAGATAGGACAAGATGCTTCTGACCCTTCCTTCTTCCTTTTGAAGCAGCCAAATAAAACCAAAAAGCTCTAACTGGGCAGATAAGCCTATCCAGCACAGATATGAATGAGACTGGGGATCTCAATAGGGAGAGGAGCTACTGAAGGAAGCTAGTTCTTTGCCATAAGCCCAGGTTCACAAAGGAGAGAAATGGACTCACAATTACTGTTAAACCATAAACGACCTTTTTCAACCTTTATCAACCTGCCTTATAGCCTATGGTGGAGACCAAAAATTCTCCATCCTCAAAATGGAAGAGAAGAAAGTCTGCCACTGCACTCAAAGGGGAACAGCTAGGATCAATGCATTTCCTACAGCACCAACCACAGAAGATTCTCCACTTTGTATCATATAACTTAGAAGTGAAACACCTCCTTGCCTGAATGATGCAGTTGGCAACTTTGCTTGAAAACTGGTCCTGGCTGATTGATCACTTGAAATAAACCAAGTGTGAAGGTGTGGAATCTGGATTATTCTGGAGAAGAGATAGCAGGTCCCCCATCTGAGGTAATCTCGTGGGTTCATCTACCATAAAGTCAAGTAGATCATTCAATCACGACCATTGGGGTCACAGAGGGGATAACAGAATGAGCCAGGCAGTGGAGGTCCTGACTTTGTGGAGCACTTACAGAATCATTCTGAAGGGTGGGAAGGCATAAGCGAACAGGTGATCACACCTTAGACTGAAGGTGTCCACTGCCCAGGCCCTCTGATCTGGGACAGGAGAGACATAAAAGGGGAGCTTGTTGTTCACCATTCTCATAATCAAGTCAACCAAAAGCGTTCCATAGAAATTTGTTTAAGGCAGAAAGATTGATTATAAGCCAAAACTTTCTGCTTTTCTTGGACACCAAGAATATCTGGGAATAGAAAGCTCTCTCTACTGTGCCTTTCTGCAGAATGGTGTTCACCTCTTCCATTAATTGAACCAACTTTGACTGGTCAAAGAGGATGGGGGTCCGTGAAAGAGGAGGATGTTCCAAGAAACAAAGCCAGTAGTCTTCCTTTAAGGTAGAAAGGACTCACACATCTTCCGTGATGCCTGACCAGACCCCTGTAAAGAGGGCTAGCTGATCACCCACAGGGACACGAGGAAGACGAATTATATGGTCGCCTCATCTAGTGAAAGTAGGACAATAGGGATGTTTGAATTGGGGTTGCTTTTGAGACTGTTGGGGCTGCATCATCTTGAAAAAATTGGGAGAAGGATCCAAAGGACGGTTGGAATGAGCTCACTTCTTGGTCTGCTTAGACTGGCAAGGAGCGGCTACGAGGGACCAGTGTTGTGGTCCAGCAAGACTTTCAAAGTATTCAGAGCAACATCCCTATGGAGGTGGAGCAGCTCTGCTGGTAGAGCCATGGACATGGGCAAGGCATACTTAAACATTTTTGCTTCAGCCTCCAGTAGGTGCTGAAGTGAAGCTGGAGACAAAGTTTCCTTCTTCAGAAGACTGAAGGAAGCTGCCAAAAAAAGATCTGCGTTAAAGTCTGTGGTTACAAGCACACAGCCTTAAGCTCCAGTGCTCCTGGGTCTTGACTGGTCACTGCCAAATTCCCACTTGTGACGCACCTGCATCCAGAGGGGAGGGGGAGGCTTAAGGGACCAAGCAGGATAGTGAACTCAATAGCTGGATGCCAAAAAGATATCCTTGTCCCTTGACTCCTCACAAGAAGTGATGAGACTGCCCTTAATAGCAGATCTCTTAGGAGCACAAGAATGCCTCTAATCCTTCCTAGGTCATCTAGGGGAAGAGAACTAGCTGCCCTCCTTTTAGTTTGGCTCCACCTGAGCAGGCAAAGCAGGTCTGTGTCCTGCAACAATTCAACAACCAATCTGCTTTGAGGCTAAGGCATAGGCATGTATGACACCATGAAGGGGAAGGAAGATTCACTTTTCCACATCCCATAGGGATTGAAGGGAACATAGGAAAGGAGGACGGATGCTAAGGAATAAGGCCCTTTCTTCCTCCCCATTTGAGTATGATGACTCATGTCAAGGTCCCAAACCTCATCGAACCACAAATAGCAAAACCAACAACCATTCATGCATGCACATTGAATACACACTAAGCAAGTGGGGTGAGTGTCCCATGAGACCTTTTTGTGCCCACACTTCCCCACACTCTGCAACATCTCATACTGAAATGAAAAATATTATACAAATATTGCAATTTTAGTATATGTACTTCCAAAGCAAGTACTTATAAAAATATTCTAATGCAACATTTTGAGGAATGGAGGAAATATAATTCTGGAACTAAAAATGGGTAGCAAATATTTACCCTATCACTGGATAAAGGAAATGGGATAAATTTAATTGGGCTCGCTTGATTATCACAGTGCAATAAACTCCTCAAAACTCTTAAGAGAGCTAAAACAACACTCAAAATTTGAAAGGACTGAGGGGATTATCACTTGATCAATACTGAAAATAAGATTAAAATGCCAAAATACATCATTAGAACAAAAAAACGAATGCAAATTTCCAAAGCGAATTTGCAGATGTGTAAGCATACATACGTCCAAGGAAAAGAGGAGGATTAATCCTCATAGGCCTATGATGTGGGAGTCAGGCTGGATCTGTGTTCTTTCTGTTCTAGGTTTCTAGAACTTTCCATACTAATAGGAGGATGGAATTATGAGCTTGGATGAGGGGACTTGTGTCCATAAAGAGATGAGCATGGCAATAGTAACAGGTAAAGAATTACTGCTATTAAAATAACCAATTCTATCCATAATATTAGTCTTTCAAAAAATAACTTATCTTGCAGTAAAAGAAACAAGAGTTCCTTGAAGTTACTGACTCTCTACTGGGTGAGAAATATGTCCAGGAATTCAAGATAAGACCATTTCTTTCTTTTAACTGCTGAGTGTTGAAACCATCTCTGATATTCTTCAGCAATAACAAGATTTTCAGATGCTGTGATGGACATACTGGATATCAGATTGGCACCATTTGCAATTAGGACCAAGCAGACATCATTAGAAGTCTTTCAGTGAAAACCCCATATCAATATGATGATCCATTCAGGAGGACTAGTGACAGCAAGATTTTTAAGGCATTCATCATGGCAGCCATATTGAATGTACAATTGGCACCATTTTCATTTAGGACCAACTAAGTATTATAAGACGACTATTGGTGAAAAGCTCATGCTGATATAGCCATCCATTTGGGAGGAGTAGAGACAACAGTATTTTCAAGATGGCCATCATGATGTCCACACTAAGGGTTAGTTTGCATCATTTTCATTTTTGACCAACTAGACAACATAAGAACTCTTCTGATATAAACTCCATGTCAAAATGACAAAATGACTTTCCAATTAAAAGTAATAATAAGAAGATTTTCAAGATGGCCACCATGGTGGCCATATTGGATGTCAGATCAGCACCATTTTAATTTAGAACCATCAAAACATTATGAAATGTCGTCTGGTGAAAACCTGATGTTGATATGACTTTTCATTTTGGAGGAGTAACAATAACAAGATTTTCAAGATGGCTGCTATGGTGGCCATATTGCATATCTGATTTGCACCGTTGTCATTTAGAATAAACTAGACATCATAAAAAGACTTCTGGTGAAAACCCCATCTTGATATGACTCTTCATTAAGTAGGAGTAGTGATAACAAGATTTTCAAGATGGCCACTGTGGTGGCCATATTGGAAATCTGAGCAGCAACATTTTCATTTAGGACCCAGTAGACATCATAAAAAGTCTTTTTTGCGCAAACCCCATTTTGATATGACCATCCATTCAGCAGGAGTAGCGATAACAGGATTTTAAAGATGGTCACTGTAACGGCCATATTGGATGTCTGAGTGGCACCATTTTCATATAGGATGAACTAGACCGTGGGATGAATGTGTGTGAAAAGTTTCAAGGCAATCCTCAAGGAGTTTAGGAGGAGTGATGTTAACCGATGACAGATGACAGACTATCCCATAAGATCTTCTGGTCTATGACCAATAGAGCTAAAAAAATATCCTAGCTATATAAAAATCCCAGCACCCCCCTCCCTCCACACCCCCAAAAATTAAATGATCAGTCCCTAAATTTGTCCAACTTTTATTTGTTATCATGCTTCTTTGAACACGTATCCCTCTTTTCTTCCTTCAGAGGAACCCTGTTTACAACAACGGATTTTGTTTTCAGAGTGGGGGTGGGGGACAGCGTGAATACAATTTTATTTAGAATCCCTGGCTCACGACTCTACATGCAGTTGCAACATTCCACCCACTCCACCCCTTTCCAGACATGCTGGGCATATATGGGGAAAGCATTCTTTGTGACAGAATAAGAAAAAAGATGAAAAAGTGAACAAATAAACATTTGCATCTTTACATCTATAACATAAACATAGTTTGGAGTATTTTATGAAGAAAAAAATTTAAAAAACACAAGCATGATTTTTTTCTTCATAAAACCACCCCCTCCCAAACTATGGTTTTATGATATTTATTACACAGCAAAAAGGCTTGGATAAAACCCCATTTTAAAGGTTCTATGTCTGTCTGTCTGTCACACACATACACTCACAAAATTTATAACCAAAATGGAAGGAACAATGCTAGCTTTGATTTTGATATAGATATATCTTGTAAGTACTAAGTATACCGGTACTAGTTGTTGTGTGCACTCAGGATATTCTCCTGGAGAATGAGAATGCTTTTGTGGATATGAACACATATTTATCACAATTCAAGTGGCAATTAATGCTTTGCAAAAAGTTTTTCTGATCATGGAATTTAAAACTCTTCATTTGGACCTATATTGTCATCACATGACTGAAGAATTTTGCAAAAAACTTAAAAGCAGAATGCCATGCCAGACAAAATTATTCAGTCATTGGGCAATGAAATTATGGATTGACTGAGCAAAATGTAGGAATGCTCATCCAGGAACTGCAGCAGAGACATATTCCACCATCCCCTTACACAATGTTACAGCCTTTTCTGAAATTGGTATGTACTAAAACATCGAGCAGATTTGCGGAATGGAGTGGAGTAAAGTTATGGAGTGGCAGAGTGGGGATGTAGAGACTGATTTGAATATGATATGAATGAAAAGATTGTCTCTTTGCTTTCAGCATATGTACGCATTTCTTTTTACAGGCACTATATGTAATATGTACATAGAGGCAGTCATACTATGTAGTAACCAAACTCAAGGATGTAGCAAATCTGCAATGATATCTAACATGTGCTGAATAGTGAATTGACAGAGAAATCACATACAAATCCTAGAATTTGATCAGCCATGTTTCTTTTTTCCCTGTTTCTCATATTGCAACTTGAGGTGTTTTTTGTGTGTGTTTTTCAGCACAGTGACACGTGAAGTTTGTAGCATGATGAGTCAAGAAAAGTAAAGTGTATTGACCATGGACACACCATGGCAGCTGACCTGAGCTGATCGGATGACAGGAATCAAACCTACAATTTCTGGTCACTAGTCTGACATGCTAACTACTGGTACTGTGGTTCTATATTGCAACTTGAGAGCTTTAAACACTGATGAGGTCAATATTTCTGCTAACTCTGAAAAATGTTGAGCAAATGTTTTTATCATCCACTTTTCCAGGACAAGTGGTTTCATAAAATTCACTTGTCCCTCTTACCTTTTCACTTGTCCCAAATTTAAATCACTTGTCAAGATTTAATGAGATGTTTGCACTTTAATCCATAGAAAGAAAAAACAGAATAACATACAACATATTTATTTCTTAAAAGAAAGTAATTTTTCAAAAACATCAGTTGATATTATACATTTTGTTACATCAGAGGTTTTCAGTTTTCCAATGTCCTGGTATTTTACATGCACTATTTCTTGCTCCAATACAGTAGCATCAGTACATGTACTTCATCAGCAAGAATGAAAAGAAATTTACTGGAATTCAGACTTTCCTAACTGCACAGGCCTTGTGAGGTCCGGAACTGTCATGAGACTTGATTGGTTTAATCCTGAATTAGTCAGTTTTCATTACTCACTACCGTTTGGGATATTGTTTGCAATAATTGCAAAACATTTTTGCTTCTGAGTCAATTAATTCAATCTTGGGATAACTATCAACCAAATGTGGCTGAAAATTTCTCAATCTCTTAGTAGTGTCATATTTGACATTTTATGTTGCTAAAGAGTCTGGCTTATGTCTCTTTGGAGAAATAGTTACCTCACACTCAGTGGCAGTCTTACATTTTACCCCTCAACTTTCACATTAAGTTTCCTTCTCTGACCCTTCCTTATTAACTTCCTTAAAAAAATAATTTAGTAAACTCATTTTATCCACATAGTAAATATCACCTTGCTTGACAACTACTTCTAAAGTGATCATAAAATACAGTTTGCTCTTTAAATATGAACAGAGACAGCTTCTTAATTAGCATCATTGTTTCACTTCAAACACAATATCAGACGTGGAAGTTAATCTTCTGTATAAGCAATTAAAATTAAAGAATCATCACTGCCATTTAATCAGTTCATAAAGGGAACCGACACTAATGTCAGTCTAGTGCATTTCTTTAATTTAATTGGATTGATTCGCCGGATTAAAATCATAGGGTGAATCGTTCGTGAGGATCTGGTTTAAGTAAACACAATATACAAGGAAGCCATTTAAAACACTGCTAATTAATCATACAGGTTTTGTTTTGTCTCAAATGTTTTGATTGGCCAATAATTTAGTCACTTAGTCCAATATGCAGTCAAGCGGTAATATAATGTGGGCACATGCAAGAGTTATCAATGACCACCAATAGGTGTGATACTGGATGAAGAGGGGTAGAATCAAGCATTCAGTACACCTAGAGGTCATGAACAGCCAGATAAAGGTAGATAAAGTAATTATGGCATGAAAATAGGCACTTGTCCAACTTTTTTTAAAATAGGCAAAAAGCACTTGTCCCAGACTAGCGACTTGGAAAATTGTACTTGCCTGAATTTGAAAATGAATAGTCCAGGATGCCGGGCGATGGGATTTGCTCAGCCCTGTTGCTCTAATTTCTTTGTCCTTCTTTTTTTAAGGAATCCATGTTAGTGTATTATGCTGAATGAATGGTCAAAACATTAATATTGGTTTTGCCAGTTCTGTTGAATGTTTCAGCATGCCACTTGGAGTACACATTCAATAAAATCAATAGGCCAATGAGTCCAAATTAAAAATCTTAAGGTAATGTGTTTCTTACTGTTAACCTGAAAACCTGAAAGATTGAAACCCTTACATGATTAATTTAAATGTATAGCTCTCAATTGCAATACAGAGTCACAGTTGTTCGCATGTCAGACTCATGACCAAAAGGGTGTGGGTTCAATTTGTGCCATCGGATCAGACCATGTCCGCTGCTGTGGGGTGTCCCTGGCAAGGCACTTTACATTACTTGCCTTGGCACACTATAACCTTCATGTGTTGTTGTGCCCCAAAAACACCAAAAATAAAAACCTCAGGTCGCAATATGATAAAAAAGACAGAAAAGAAATACATCAGATGAAATTTTTGGATTTTTCTCTGATTTCTGTCAACTCACCAATCAGCATTTGTCAAAGATCATTTCAGATTTTTTCATCATTACTTAGTCTCACTGCCTCTATGTACATATTATAAGTTGAAACACATATAGTACCTGTAAAAAAACAAAATGAAACTGTTTACATACACAATACTGAAAGCAAAGAGACAATCATTTCATTCATATCACATTCGAATCTTTCTCCAAATCCCCACCCTGCCACTCCACTCCTCTACTCCATTCCACAACTCCACTCCATATTTTAGGAAATGCCAATTTTTGAAGAAGCAATAGCATGGTCTGTAGGTTCAGAGGTTGCACTTCACTGCTGCAGTTACTGGATGAGAGTTCCTATATTTTCCCCAGCAAATCTATAACTTCATTGCCCAATGACAATTTTGACTGGCATGGCACTCTGCTTTTTGCTAAATTCTTCAGACTTGTGATGACAATATAGGTCCAAATGAAGAGATTTCAGTTCCATGGTCAGAAAACCCTTTGTTGATCATTAATTGCCATTTGAATTTTGAGAAATGCATGTTAATATTGATGAAAACATACTCATTATCCTAAGTGCACACTTTAACAAATAAATATTGAGTACTTATGTTACTCAACACTAGCATTGTTCCATCAGTCACCAGAAAGCCCAAGTTAAATCCTTCCATTTTGGTTATAAATTGTGTGTGTGTGTGTGTGTGTGTGTATGAGAGAGAGAGAGAGAGAGAGAGAGAGAGAGAGAGAGAGAGAGAGAGAGACTAAGAAATGGGGTTTATCCAATCTTGTCATAACCCTAAGGGTCACAGACTATCAGTTAGGAAGCCCTGAAGCTGTTTTTTTCTTTTTTTATTCTGATAAAATCTATCACTGTCACCCTTCCCTGATATTTTCCTACATCTGATGCTGAAATTGGTTTATTCATGCCTGTCATTACCTGATAAGTCGCATGTAATCAGTAAGGATGCCTTGATGTTGTGTGATAAATATGACAGTGTGTTTTATAAAGAAACAAATTGTGTTTGTATTTATTATTTTATAAAACACCCCTAACTATGATATTATAGATGTAAGGATACAAATGTTTACTTGTTCACTTATTCATTTAGTTTTAAATTCTGTAACAAAGAATGTTTTCCCCTCAATTACCCAATGCATCTGGAAAAGGGTGGAGTGGATGGGGTATTACATCTGCAGAAGGGTCATGAGTCAGGATTCTAAATAAAATTATATTTGCTCTGCCTCCCTCTCCTCCACTCCTTCTAAAAAATCTGTTGCTGTGAACAACCCTGTTCTACAGGAGGTGGGGGAAACCAAGGACGAATAAACACTTAAAAAGTAACATGATAACAAATAAAGATTGGGCAAATTTATGTGCATGTACAGGTGGCCAGTAATGTCAGATAAATCAAAAAGTGGTTGAGAACAAACTTGTTGTTCTAGTATGTATGCTACTTCAGCTGTATAAATGTGGTAATTATTATTGATCAAATAAGATTCAGATTTCATCTCCTTTATTGATAGATCTAGGTTTGTTAAAGCCTTGGAAGTTGGTGCAGTGCAAGAGATAAAATACAGACACACTTTGGCATGCACAATCTATAATGTGGATCAAATCACTTTGTGCTGATTGGAAAATATTGTTATAGTTTATATCTTTAAAAAAGAAACACTTACCTTATAGATTTCTCTTGATATTGATAATTACACCTATTGGATCTTGGCTATTTGAATGTTGCATGCAATAAATCCTCTGCCGACAGCTGTAAACATGCCTGTAGATTATAAGTTGGAGCATCAAACACCTTGTGTCATGGATGGCAGTGCCACCCTGTGTATGTTTCTTTTTTTGCTAAACTGATTAGTAGTTTGACCCTAAATTGTAATTCTAGTCCCAGCCAGACTTTGTTAAACTGTTTACTTTCTATGCACATTGTGCCATTTGGTATTCTTCCCTATCATATCATTTCAACTGTAAACATATTGGTTGATATAATATTTATTTCCATTATTTGCTTTTCTTTGACTTCTTTTTATGGCATGTAAATTATTATACTTCAAATTACATTTTAAATTATACAGCATTGATAATCATCCGGTTATTTTATTTTGAATTTTCAGTTGGCCATTCAGACTGGTTTGTGCAAATCATTCCATTTGTTTGTACTTCATTTTCTTTCCTATTACATAAAGTGTAATGTTGCAACATATTTCATTCTGATAGGATTTAATTTTGAATTTGATTTCTTTATTCCATTCTGTTTCTTCCAATCATTTCATTTAATACTTTATAATTACACTTTGAATCTGAATTCATCATTCCATTTGTTGGTTTAAATCATTTCATTTCATACTACACCATTTCATTCTTGTAATTTCAGCAGTGATGGTTGCCCATACATATTGTAACATACATATTGATACAGTTCAAACCTACATTTATATGGCTGTATTACATACTACATATACATGTGTAATGCCCTTGAACTCCTCCGGCACTGTTAAAGCTCAACATACGAAACGTGGATCAATGACAGTCCCATTGGTGCAGATTGTACCAACACCTTTGGAATCTGATCTTGTCCCTGAGGGTGGGGCTAGAGGGTATGGGCGAATTTACATAAAAAATTTCAAGTAAATCCTGAGTTATTTGTCTCACATGGCTGAAAATAGGCATGTGAAATCTATGACCCAAGTGTCAGTAAATGTCAGGCTGGAACTCCTGGGTTATACTCTGGGGCCACAACAAGGATACTATTGTGATTCCTACCCTATAATCATCAATATACTTACTGCACATCAAAAAGACAAATTTATGTATACATCCATATAGCCTGAGACTTAGCCTGTGGTTCGTAACTTGGAAACTATGTAACCTTATATACATTTATTGGGCATGAAAAGACAACTGCAACTGACATTGGCCCAGAGGTTCAACATTACCTCCAAAAGCTTGGAAACTACTGAGATCCCCACCCTATAACCATGTATGTACTTACTGGGCATGAAAGGCAAATGCACATCCCAACTGACTTTTTTTGGTGCAGTTCTTATCCTCAAGGACCTACCCAAGTGGCTCAAAACTCATGTTGGAGATCAAAACTGGGAAGAGGGGGTTATGTATTTTACAAATACAGAATTCTAGTTATGATATGGTGATGCTGACACTATTTAAATAGCGGCACTGAAAGATTACCTATAGAACAGGTTGCAGTGTTGTTTCTCATTCAAAACATGATAATGTATCAATGAAAATATTAGTAGGAAGTGATACTCCATAATATGTGTGGGTAAGCACAGTGGTTAAGCCATTTGCTTTGTATCTCTGTGGTCTGGGGTTCAATATCTGAAACTGATACTTTCTTGATTTGACTTGTAATGTTATTAAATTAGGTAACTTACATTGCAGTAATCCATGTGCTGAAGGTCACACTTATTACTTCTGCAGAATTCAGTCCTGTTTATTGGTACATTACAGTTTGTCCCTGTCCACTCTGGCTTACACACCAGTTTGTAATATCCTGTAAAATCAATTATGTCATGTACAAAACGCGGAAGAGTAATGTATGGGCTTATTACATATAATGTAATGAGAAATAAATACAGCCTACATTCAGAGTTTCCTGCTGTACCTGAAAATTTGCAGTACTTTCTGTTCCCTTTGTTATGTAGCAAAGCATGCTGAGTTGAACATTGTCCCTGTCTTACCTGTAATACTGCCTACTTGTGATGTTCCTGTCTTACCGGTAATACTGCCTGCTAGTGATGTTCCTGTCTTACCGGTAATACTGCCTGCTAGTGATGTCCCTGTCTTACCGGTAATACTGCCTGCTAGTGATGTCCCTGTCTTACTGGTAATACTGCCTGCTAGTGATGTTCCTGTCTTACCGGTAATACTGCCTGCTAGTGATGTTCCTGTCTTACTTATAATGCTGCTTACTACTGATGTCCCCGTCTTACCATATAATACTCTTTACTAGTAATGTTATATTGGCATTATAATGTATCATCATTGGATTAGGTGCAATAACAATATCTGCAACAAAATAAGATCAGATAAATTGCATACATTTGAGCTATATGCCACCCACCCACCCAGCCTGCATAAATCCATTTCCAATTCACTTCAATACAAAGCACTAGTACAGAGTAGCATGCTTACTATAATCAACTGTGTCCTCAGCATTAGTACATTTCAATTGATACATGTTTGTCAACTATAAAAACCTGAGGACAAATTCGTATCCCAAAAGGTGGAATGAAGTTTGGTTTTTGAATGTACAAGGTCTACAGGTCTATAGGCAATCATTAGTGGAAAAAAAAACAATAGAATTTTCTGTGACCTATAATCTTGGCCTTGACACTTGGCCATGCACTTGTCTTAAGTGTAATGGATAATATATCATAAAAACTGGATAAACATCATGATATTATCGTGATGATATCATAAAAAAGTGGTGATATGTATATGTAGATATACCTGCAATCACAGACATACATATCTCCTCACTTCAGGCATGTTCTTCAGAATATATTTTTCTTATATGACAAACAACATACATTCTCCCTCTCTCAAGACCTTAGGAGAAATGAAAGATCAGAATATGTATGTAGTAGTGTCTTATGGCACCTCAGTACAAAAGTGGCTATGTAGTGCCAACTAAAGGTACAGTTCTAACAATGTAAAAATGAATTGCCAAAAAAAATTAGAATAAACCCTTCCAAATAAATGTAAACATTAAGTACAACAAGATAAAATATAAAATATAAAGATGTTAAAATTCTGTCAAACATATATAAAATAACAGATAACAGTAACACATGTAATATCCTTAATAAATTATTAAAATTTGTTATATAATCTACATTCCCTTAAAAAGTCCAAGATTTTCTAGGGCAGTACATATCCTCATATGGTTTCTTCAAGCAGTTCATGTCAAAATGCTTCTGTCTCACAGGGTAGAAATCGACACACTTGACAAGAATGTGTTCCACTCTTGGTGGACACTGGTATGGTATTCATTCCGATTGTAGTTCTCCATTCTGGAGGTATGCATGAGTAAGATATGTGTGTCTGTATACAGGAGTATATGGCTATGATAGGAGGCCCTGATTTCATTGAACTGACTCTAAAAAAGGAGAGGATTTGTTGAGGACTTTTTGAATTCATAAAGGTCAAATATTATTTTGGGATGTTTTAATAACCATGGTGGTGATATGGAAACACAGAATTGTGCAATATTTCCAACAATAACTTTTGCTGTTTCTAAGTGAGGACAAATTTGTATGCCAAAAGGTGGAATGAAGTTTGGTTTCTGAACTTACAAGGTTTGGTATTTGGACCTAAAGACTGCATCATATGTGGGGTTAGATGGATCAGAAGATAGTTTGGTAACATACTGAGGAGCCAATTTCATTCATCTGAGATAAAGTGATGGTTAATTTGCCTCAAGATAGAGATTTTCTGAAGGGGAAGTTCTAAATGCACCCAGACTGAGTCTAAGTCCCTGATTGTGTATCGGATTGAGCATCTGTAAGTAAGATTTAGAAGCTAATCCGTACACAATTGAGCCATAGTCATGTTTTGACCTTACTAATGACCTGTATAACTGGAGCAAGACCTTCCAATCTGCTCCCAAATCTGTACTTGCCATGACTCATATTAAAGTCCAGGGCTTTTTGACATTTGTCCCTGAGGTATCTAATACATGGAAGAAAAGTCAGTTTTATAGTCAAAAATAAGCCCTAGAAATTTATCTCCACAACAGGAATAAGACAACCATCCAGACAGAGCTTTGGGTCATCATGAATATGATGTAATCGACAGAAGTGCATACAGCTAGTTTTTATTTTAAAAATTTGAACCCATTTTCTTCTGCCCATTTCTGAACTCTATTTGCAGTGGATGTTCAATAGTATGTGCACTCTTTAATCTATAGCAGATCAAACAGTCGACATATAATGAGCAGTCAGTTCCTGGATTAAGGCATTTCACTATGCTGTTAATTTTGATATTGAACAGTGTGATTGACAACATGCTGCCCTGAGGTACACACATCTCCTAAGGATAGCTTTCAGAAAGAGGGCTGCCAACCTTAACTCTGAGGTTTCTATCTTTCAAAACATTACAGATAAAGTTAGTTAGGTGACCATTTAGACCTAGGTTGAATAGGTGATTCATTATGCTATACTTCCATGTGGTGTCATAAGTTTCCTCCAAGTCGAAAAAGATGACAACTGTATGTTCTTCTTTTATAAAAGCTTCTCTAATAAATACTTCAAGTCTGATAAGATAGTCTATTGTGCTTCTCTGGCATCTGAATCCGTGTTGAATGTGATAGTAGTTTGTTGGATTAAAGATACCAGAGTAGTCTATCATTTATCATCTGTTCCATGATTTTGCAAATACAGCTTGTTAATGACATGGGATGATAGTTGCAAGGGTTGGTTTGGTACTTTCCAAGTTTGGGTACTGGTATCACTGTTGCTTCTTGCAAGGACTGCGGAAAGTTGTCAGTTTCCCAAATTTTATTCAAAAATGTTTAGTAGTGTATTTAGACCTGTGTCAGGTAAGTATTTCATAAATTGATAGTGGATATCATCTGATCCTGCTGAAATGTCATGGGCTTGATCAAGAAAGTTTTGTAACTCTCTGAGAGTGAAAGGTTTATTGTAATCTTCAGTATTAGCAGATCTGAAATTTAGAGGAACCCTTTTTTTCAAGTCTTGACACAGCAGAAGATTTCAGAATAATTCTCTTGTGAGGAATTCTTCAAGAATATTTAGGCCAATGTGTTTGAGATTTCTGGTATGGTTGTGACCATTTAATCTCATTTCTTTAAATACTTGATATAGCTGTTTTATTTTTGCCAATGATTTTTCATACTATATTCAATACTAATTTAATAGAGGAGTGAGAGTTCAACCCAGAGACTTATGATCTCCATGTTTTCCTCTCACTCTATCGAATAGTATGACAAGCTGTAGCTCGGATATATTTATTCAGATTTTCAGTTGTTGGATTGGCATTGAAATATTGAAGGACCTTTTTCCATTCTCTGATGGTGTCTTTGCATACATCATCAAACCATGGTTTCCTGACACATTTTGGAATTGCCAAAGTCACCAGCAACATCCTGGAGTATATCTGTAAATAGGAGTATTGGATCCACTTCATTGTCAAAATGATCAGCTGTCAGCTTTGACTTGCAGAGGGATTAAAACATTTCCCAATCTGCCTTGTTCAATTTTCATCTCTGCCCAAGCCCTTGAGGTTTGGGAATATTACTTCTTAAATATATTGGAAAGTGGTCAATACCATATAGGTTATCAACAACTTCCCAAGAAAAATCAAGTAAAAGAGATGGACTGTACATAGTCAGATCTAAGGACGAGTAGGATCATGTGACAAGATGCAGGTAGGTATATGACTTATCATTACAGAGGCTAAGATTGTGTTTTGAAACAAAGTCTTCTATCTTCTTCCTTCTCTTGTTGATATCTTTACAGTCCCAAAGGGTATGGTGGCCATTAAAGTCACCAAGCAAAACACAAGGTATAGGCAACTGATCAATAAGATGGTCAAAATCAGATTGATTGGCCGGAATGCTTGGAGGGAGATATATTGAACAAAGAGAAAGAGTTTTATGTAATGACACATGAACAGCTACAGTATGTAAAGTAGTACTGAGATTAATGTGACCATGAGAAGATTTATTATTTATGATGATGGATTCCTCCAGCAGCCTTATCAGTATTTCTTGAAAAGGTGCTGTACATAAGGAAGTTTTTAGATGAACTCTATCGTTTTCTTTTAAAAAGGTTTCCTGAAGATAAACAACAATTGGATCATATTCTTTAAGTAGAAGACTAATTTCATCAAAATTTGCCTTTAAACCTCTGCAATTCCATTGTACTATGATGTCAGACATATTTATGAAATTGGTGGAAGTATGGGACTTCTGGGAACTTTCCCTGGTGTGATATCAGGGGGCTCTCCAGTGTCCGTACTCTCTTGGTTCCCAAGCTTATTAAGCTTGATAGGATCATCTGATCCTTTGGGAAATCTAGTACATTCTTGAATCCTCCCCTTGTTTGGTTTAGAACATGCATTACCACTGGCACCAGCAGTCTGCTCCTCTTTTGGTGGACCAGATTAAACCTGTTTCTTGGTAGGAGAGTTGGGAATCTTTTGTGGTACACTGATTCTATGTCCACTGTTTGCTGATCTTTTTTTGGACTGGATTTTGGTGGTTTTTCATTTGTAGCCTGATATGTCCTAACTGCTACAATGTCACACTGATTATTTGATTTATCTACTTTGCTGTCATTTGCATGGCTGCTAGGCTAAGCATGGATTTTGGTGGCCTCAAGACTGTGAATTTGGTTTGACCTTGAGAACATGTAATGTCTGTCTGGGTACAGATAGTATTTGTGGAAGGTTACTTCTCCACTTTAGCTGTGCTGGTGTAGGATTTGCCAGCTGTGTTACTTGGAGCTGTGACTTCCACAAATTTTCTGGCCCCAGAAAAGCTCATGCCTTTGTCCTGTTTCATGCATTAAATCTCCTTCTCTAGTTTCCATTTAAAACAGTCTCTAAAGTATGAGAAATGTTTTGCCTGACAATTCACACAAGAGACTTTCTCTGAACAGGACCCTCCTGTCCAAATCTGAGACAGACTGGTTCCTCTTGCAACCATCTCTGTGGTGGACATATTTCTGGCAGTTGAAACACTGCAAAGGATTAGGAATGAAAAGGTTGACAGGGATATTTAAGAACCCAGCTTTAATCGATGTAGGCTTAGTGGTGTAGTTGAATGACAATTTGTAAGTGTTTGTGGGAATCAACTTGCCATTACAGTGAATAATATTGATTTGTTTCACATGTGAGATGTTCTGAGGGCTGAGATTTTCAAGCATCTCAGCCGCACTGCAGTCATCAAAATCTCTAGATGAAACGACACCTTTTGAAGAGTTGAGAGATTTGTGTGGAAATACCTTAATAGGTATGAATGAAGTAGATTATAAGAGGGAGCTTTGTAGCTACACTCTACAAGTAGTTGGCTGTTACTAAGTTTTTTTACACTTCCTGACTCTCCAGCTAAGTCTTGAAGTGCTTTGGTTATCACAATAGCTTAGTTAGTTTTTGGTTCTCATCATTGGATTCAATGATGAGAAATCTTGGCCAATTTCCCTAACTCAGACAAGTTTCCTTATCCAAGTCGCTGGCTGAATTATTCCTGGTCCTTTTGAGATCAGGTCTCACACTAATGGTTAAAATTTTGGTTGGTTTTCCCCAAATGTCATATTATTATTTCATCACCTGTGCTTGCCACCTACATCAAAGCCCAACAACAGGACAGAGATTTATGCTCATTTATTGTGTTTCTCATGTCAGGGCTACACAGGGTGATATACTAAAACAAAGTCGAAACTTTACTCAATTGACCCTTTATACCGCCCTTTGTAAGGTTGGTGAACAACACCATGCTGATTACTCACAAAGGTCACTTTTAAACCATATGTCAAACAGTTAAACTAAATATCTTTAAGATAGCCTCTGAAGCTTGGCATGACTAGCCAACTGATCACACCAGGCCCTTCTGATCACCTGTCTAGCTGAAATTGAAGTGGCAACCATTGGCCTCTCCACTACTCAACTTCCAGGATCTTCTACAACAACACTGGATGCAACCCACAGTAAACAAGTTGCCTCCACTCAGTCACCTCTTACGACATGCAGCGAGGATGCATCGGACCTATTGTACAATCCTGAACCCACAGGGGGAGAAAGATCATAATGTTTCCTACACATCTTTGAGTGTCCTGTAGTGATATTGCACAGGGTTTAATAAATACTAAATCAACAAGACAAAGTCTCCAAATTCATCTTTTTCAAAAAATCTTCAAGAAATTTTACCAAAAATGAGCCAGAGGAAAATGATAAAACCTTACTGTGCCCTACACTTGCTAGCCTACATAGTTTCAATACAAGACCAAGATGCATTCTCAAAATACCCTTTATTCAAAATTTTCAAGAATGTCTCAAAAAATTGGCCAGGGAAAAAAAAAGTAAAACCTTATTGTGCATCTACACTAGCAACATATCTAACCTACTGTATATACTCGTGTATAAGATGGGTCCAAATGCAAACAACATAGACCATGATCTGCTGTCACATAATGAGCTGGCAGATCAGGGTCTATGTTGTTTGTTCAAATGATTAGTCCTTACAAACTGCATAGACCCCGACCTGCTGGTGCATTATGCAATGGCAGATCTGGGTCTATGCAGTTTGCAGTTGGTATCGGGTTATATGTGAGTATATATGGTACATAGTTTCAATACAAGAACAAGATGCATTCTCAAAATACCCTTTTTTCAAATTTTTAATAATGTTACAAAAGATTGGCCAGAGGAAAAAAAAAGTAAAACCTTATTGTGCATCTGCACCAATAACATATCTAGCCCACAAAGTCTCAATAAAATCCTCCAAGCAGTGTGGGAGAAGCTATGAAAAACTGAATTAAAAAAATAATAGTTCCTTTTTTTAATATTCAAAGAAATGTCCCCAAAAGTGAGCCAATGGAAAAAAGGAAAACCCTATTACACATCTACACCAACCACATATCTAGCCTACAAAGTTTCAATAAAATCCTATAAGAAGTGTGGAAAAAGAAGCAATGAGGAGCAAAATATCCTCTTTTTTAAAAAACTTTTCAAGAAATGTCCACAATAATGGGGCAGAAGAAAATAGTAAAAAACCTTATTCCACATCTACACCAACCATATATATAGCCTACAAAGTTTCAATAAAATCTTCCAAGCAGTGTGAAAGAAGAAGCTATAATGAACTAAATTCCCAAAATACCCCCCTTTTTTTGACAAATTTTCAAGAAATTTCCCCCAAAATGGACCAGAGGAAAAAAAATAAAACCTTGTTTGCACATCTACAACAACCACAAATCTAGCCTACAAAGTTTTAATAAAATCATCCAAGCAGTTTGGGAGGAGAACAACGACAAGTGATTTCTTATAATAGCCTTTTTTTTAAAAATTGTGCACAAAAAGTTCCCAAAAATGGGCCAGAGGAAAAACATAAAACCTTATTGCACATCTACACCAACCAAATATATAGTGTACAAAGTTTCAATAAAAATTCTTCAACCAATGTAGTGGGCGAAGCAAAGATGAGTTAAATTCTCAAATTACCATGTTTTTGACAATTTTAAAGACAATTTCACAAAAATGGGCTAGAGGAAAAAAGTAACACCTTATTGCACATCTACACCACCCATGTATCTAACCCACAAAGTTTCATGAAAATCCTCCAATTGGTGTGGGAGGAACAACGATGACAAGCTGGACAGATGGACAGATGAATACATTGATAATTGACAATAACCAAAATACATATCCCTGTGGTCCCTTGTTTATTCCCACCCACCAGCACCACTAAAGTCTGTGCCTCTAGGGAAAAGAATAGACCCTGTGCTAATTTCATCGTTTTACATGCAATAAGTGTATAGATAGTTACAGGGTGGGAATCTCAATAGTTTCTAAGTCGTGACCCACATACAAGTGACAGAACAGAGAGGTCAGCTTAGGACAGATCAGAAGATTTGCACTATTTGGTCAGGAGTTTTAACTTCAAAAGAGTAAGGATTTTCACTGACCTGATTTTAATCATGCAAAATGGAAAAAAATTACAACTATTGAACAAATTTTGTCTCTTTTAATATTAAAATATGCATCTCAGTCCTTTCACAGTAACTTGTTGCCATTCATACTCTCCTTATATATACCACCAGCATTTTTAACATCTGTTATGTATATTGAATTTATAATACATGTCCATGAAATAAGTTGTACTTTAGTGGTCATTTTGTAAACAACATATTTACTGCATTTGAGTTCAAGGTTAGTTTTGTTTACATAGCATCTAGTACTTAGAGTGGAACTTTCCATGTCTTGATGTGAGGAAAGTCACGTACACACCATATTTTCATTAGAGTTACTCATATTCTAGAATTTTCTGTCAGGTGACTTATCTTTATATTTATGCAGGTTTGGTAAACAAGATTTCATTCCTGTGTTAAACTTCATGTCATAAATATCAGTCTATTAAGGAATTTATTTTAGTAATCAGATGTTACAGTTGTGAAAATCAGAGCAAATTCAGAGAGAGGAATTATTTATTTGAAATATCCATTGGAAATACTAAAAGTGCTCACTCTCATTTTGATTAATACTTGACTTTGTGATTTATGTGAATTCATTCAAAGATATTCCTGATTACATCATTCAGGCATATAATGACATTCAAGACTACTGACACATCAGAGCATTCAAGACTACTAGCACATCAGAACATTCAAGGCTACTTGAATTCATTCTGAAAATTCTATATTCAGGACTTGTGATTAAGACACTTAGGATTATTGGATTATTTGGACTTTAATTCACATTATTGTAAGTGTCTTTTTGAATTTCACTTTAATTGTCCAGAAATAAATTGCTTGCTGATATTACTTACATTGTTGGTTTCACTTTCTTTTTGTTACATTATTTTAAGACCTAGAGTCATAACAGAAATTGGGGGCTCATCCGGAATCTGAATTTCTTTAAATTACTATTTACATTGACTTTGTTTTGGAATTTTCTTTGTCGCTGGTAAAGATTTGTATTTCACCCATTTGAGAAATCTTTAGTGAAACCAGCAAGCATTCACAATATCATCTAAGGCTGAGAACTTTGTTTCAAGTCCCACCAGTTAGAGTGTATGAAAAAGGATGAGTTGCTTGAGCTTGCCAGACATTATGATCTTTCTGAGGTGAAAGCGTATTTGACAAGGCAAGAGATAAAGAATATTTTAATTCCATATTTGGTGGGAAAGGAAATTTTGGATAATAGTGCTTTGGGTTTAATTGATAAGTCTGTATCTGGTTTTAATTGGAAAGTAAGGGAATAACAGCTATAAAACCAGATGGAATTAGAATTAAGAGAGCTTTAGCTTCAAAAAGAAATGATGGAACTATAAATTCACAAAGAGATGTAGGAAAGGGAAATACAGATGCAGAGGGAGAGAGAGAGAAAGAGGAGAGGGAAATGAAGGAAAGGAAACTGCAGATGCAGAGAATGAGAGAGAAAGAGAAGATGGAAATGCAGAGAGAGATGAAGGAGAGACAGTTACAGAGGGAGAGAGAAGAAAGGGAAATGCAATATAAATTAAAAGAATTAAAAGTCAAGCGGACCACTCACTCCCCCTTTACACACAATTTCAGGTTTTGATGTTACCAGATATATTAAGTTAGTACCCCCTTTTCAGGAAAAAGAAGATAAATACTTTCTTCACTTTGAGAAAATTGTTGAAAACTTAAAATGACCAAGAGAGAACTGGACTTTGTTATTACAAAGTGTACTTATTGGTAAAGCTCGTGAAGTCTACACTTCACTGTCAGTACAACAAAGCACTGTTTATAATGTGGTTAGGGAGTATATCTTGAAGAGTTATGAGTTGGTATCTGAGGCATATCGACAAAAGTTTAGGAATTGTAAAAAAGAAACTAGACAAATTCACATCGAATTTGCAAGGGAAAAATAAAACAACTATTTGAAAGGTGGTGCTCAGCCAAGAAGGTTGATCAAGATTATGATAATTTCAGACAGCTCATATTAATTGAAGAGTTCAAGAGGTGCATCCATAGTGATGTTAAGACCTATCTTGATGAGCAGAAATTGTAAACTTTGGAAAATGATGCTCGTATGGCTGATGATTATTCCTTGACTCACAAGATTTAATTGGTCAAAAAGTCTTCCTCTAAGCAGTTTTCTGGTAAAAAGCCATTTCAATCTCAAACAAGTAGTTCTAAATTTCAAAACAGCGCAACTGTTTGGAATCAAACATCTGATAAGACTGATCAGAAATCCTTATCTCTTTCTATGTGCACTTATTGTAAAAAGAAAGGGCACATCATTTCTGATTGCTACAGATTGAAAAATAAGCAACAGAATAAAGACAGAGCTACTCCAAATGCTCTTATTTCAAAGATGTCAAGGTCATGGTCTTGTATTGAAAGAAATACATTTGTTGAGTCTAAACAAACCCCAGTCTGATTCTATTTTTGTAGACTTATGAACCATTCAAGTCAGAAGGTTCTATATCACTTATTCGTGATTCTGCCAAACCTATCCCTGTTAAAATATTAAAGGACACAGGAACTTCTCAGTCTTTTGTTATCAGGTACTTTGCCTTGTCTGAGAAGTCTTCTTCTAGTGAATGTGTACTTATTCAGGGAGTAGAGTGCGGTTTTGTAAATGTTGACCTCCATTGTGTTAATTTGGCATCAAACTTAGTTTCTGGACCAGTGACTGTTGGGGCAGTGACTTATTTACCTATAGAAGGTATTCATAGGTTACTAGGGAAAGACCTAGCTGGAGATAAGGTTGTGGTCAATCCACCTGTAACTGACAAGCCTTGTTTGGATCAAAAGTTGATCATACTGAGATTGATTTTAATCCTGCTTGTGCAGTTACCAGAGCTATGGCAAAAAGAGCTCTTGAGAATGATGTTGATCAGGAAATTATTCCTTTAGCTGACACATTTATTGGTCAGTCTTTTGATGAGGTCACTTTCTCTCCTGATATTGGGCAATCAGAGGGTATTGATCCCAGTGATCCTCTTTTTACAACTCATTTATTCTATTCTACCCAAGGTGACAAAAGATATTAACTTGTTGTCTTACAGGAACAAGATCATGAGATCTCCTGTTTGTTTCAGAGGGCTATTAGTGAAAATGAAGCCAAAGAAGTTCCAGTGTGTTACTTTGTGAAAAATGGGATCCTTATGAGAAAATGGAGATCACCTGAGGTACCCGCCAGTGACGAGTGGTCAGTGAGATATCAAATTGTCGTTCCTAAGTCATATAGACAGGAAATTCTTAGTCTAGCCCATGAAACTCCTTTGGCTGGTCATTTAGGAGTCAGTAAGACTTACAACAAGATCTTGAATCATTTTTATTGGTCGAAACTCAAAAGTGATGTTTCTAAATACTACAGATCTTGTGACACTTGTCAAATGGTAGGAAAAACCAATCAGAAGATACCTAAGGCTCATCTGCAACCTATTCCTGCATTTGACAAACCATTTAGCAGAATAATGGTGGACTGTGTCGGTACCTTACCTAAGACCAAGTCAGGCAACCAATACTTGTTGACCATCATGTGCATCTACAAGATTTCCACAGTCAATTCCTTTGAGAAATATAAAAACTAAAACCATTGTGAAAGCATTGTTGAAGTTTTTTACATTTGTTGACCTTCCCAAATCTGTCCACTTGGATCAAGGGTCAAATTTTATGTCTAGAATTTTCCAACAAGTTATGCATGAATTAGGCATCCAACAGTTCAAATCTTCCGCCTATCACCCTGAAAGTCAAGAGGCTTTGGAAAGATTTCATCAAACTTTGAAGAATACGATACAGTCATATTGCTTTGATACAGAAAAGGATTGGGATGAGGGTGTTCATTTGTTGTTGTTTGCTGTTAGGGAATCAGTTCAAGAGTCATTGGATTTTAGTCCCTTCTAACTGGTTTTTGGACATACTGTCCATGGACCATTGAAATTATTGAAAGAGAAACTTCTTTCAAATGAAGATTCAAAGATTAATCTTCTTGACTATGTCTCTGATTTTAAATAAAAGTTGTCAAAGGCTTGTGAAGTAGTGAGAACTAATCTTCACTCTAATCAGTCATTAATGAAATTAAGGTATGACAGAAATACACAGGAAAGGAGTTTTCAGCCTGGTGAGAAAGTTCTGACTTTCTTACCCATACCTCAAAATCCCCTTCAGGCTAAATTTTATGGTCCTTATACTGTTGAAAAGAAAGTAAATGACTTAAATTATATCATTAACACTCCTGGGAGGCGGAAACAGAAACAACTTTGTCACATAAATATGTTAAAGGAATATTTTGACATAGATAGCCCAATTAATTATTCAATTAATTTAGTTGTACCTGTCCCACACAGTGAGGATGTCAACAATGGAATACAATCTGACTGTAGTGATTCTGTTTAACCAACCTTGGGAATTCAGAAATATTGAACAATCTGGACCATAAACTTTCACATCTACAACAACAGGAAAGAAATTAACTAAAACAGCAATTACATGAAGATGAGCACTTGTTTCCTAATGTTCTTACATAAACAAATAAAATCGATTATGACACTGACATTGTAGATTCTACACCTGTGAAACAGCATCCTTACAGAATGAATCCTCTCCAACAGGAATATTTGAAAAAAGAAATTCAGTATTTACTGGAGAATGATTTTATAGAACCAAGTAAAAGTAACTGGAGTTCACCATGTACTCTTGTGCCTAAACCAGATAATACATTCCACATGTGTACTGACTATCGAAAAGTCAATAGTGTCACCAAAACAGATTAATTTCCAATGCCAAGAACAGATAATTGCATTGATATAATTGGAAATGCAAAATATGTCATCAAGTTTGACCTTTTAAAAGGATTCTGGCAAATTCCACTGACGGAAAGGGCAGAAGAAATTCAGCATTTGTAACTCCAGATGGGCTTTATCAATACAAAATCATGCCATTTGGAATGAAAAATTCTCCGGCAACGTCTCAACGTCTGATGAACATGATAACATCTGGTCTAGATAATTGTGATGCATACATCGATGACGTCATTATCTACAACAACACCTGGGAAGATCACTTCGATCAACTAAGTGGTGCAAATCTTTTGATTAATTTAAGCAAAAGTGAGTTTTGCCATGCTTGTGTCACATTTCTAGGACATATTGTGGGACAAGGTCAAGTTAAACCTATAGAAGCTAAGGTCAAAGCTATCTCTGAATTCCCTGTGCCTGTTTGTATCAAGCAACTGATGTGATTGTTAGGTATGGCTGGATATTATAGGAACCTTTGACAAATTTGTTGAGTAAGAAATCCAAGTTTCATTGGTCTGATCAAGGTCAGGAATCCTTTGATAAATTGAAGGCCATGCTTAAGAATGGACCAGTTCTTTCCGCACCATATTTCAACCAATTATTTTAAATTACTGTTGATGCAAGTGATGTAGTGGTTGGTGGAGTATTGATTCATGAAGACAAAAATGATGTGGATCATCCAGTGTGCTATTTTTCTAAAAAACTAAACAAGCACCAGAAAAATTATTCCACAACTGACAAGGAATGTTTGGCTTTGATATGATCTTTACAACATTTTGAAGTGTATGTTACCTCGGCTCTTTCTCCAGTTATTGTATACAGAGATCACAATCCCTTTACTTTCATCAACAAAATGAGAGATAAAAATTGGAGATTGTTGAGATGAAGTTTAATATTTCAGGAATATAATATTGACATTCGACACATCAGGGGAAATGACAATGTATTCGCAGATGCACTTTCACGTGCATAGACTGCATTGCTTTGTTTTGTGTAACTGAGCTGATTGACATTTATAAGACATTTTCCTATGTAATTTTGATTATGCATATTTAAAAGAAAGCTTTATTGCATAAATCTTTTTTTTTCTTTATGAGGGGAGGTGTTATGTATATTGAATTTATAATATGTATCCATGAGGTAAGTTGTACTTTAGTGGTCATTTTGTAAACAACATATTTACTGCATTTGAGTTCAAGATTAGTCTTGTTTACAAAGCATTTAGTACTTAGAGTGGAACTTTCCATGTCTTGATGTGAGGAAAGTCATGTATGCACCGTAATTTTCCATTAGAGTTACTCATATTTTAGAATATTCTGTCAGGTGACTTATCTTATACAGGGTTGGTAAAATATAAGTCTATTAAGAAATTTATTTTAGTAATCAAATGTTACAGTTGTGAAAATCAGAGCGAATTCAGAGAGAGGAATTATTTATTTGAAATATTCATTGGAATTACTAAAAGTGCTCATTCTCATTTTCGATTAATACTTGACTTTGTGATTTATGTGAATTCATTCAAAAATATTCCTGATTACATCATTCAGGCATATCAGGACATTCAAGACTACTGACACTTCAGAGCATTCAAGACTACTAGCACATCAGGACATTCAAGGCTACTTGAATTCATTCTGAAAATTCTATATTTAGGACTTGTGATTAGGACACATAGGATTATTGGATTATTTGGACTTTAATTCATGTTATTGTAAGTGTCTTTTTGAATTTTCACTTTAATTGTCAAGAAATAAATTGCTTGTTGATTTTACTTACATTGTTGGTTTTACTCTCTTTTACATTATTTTAAGACCTAGAGTCATAACACATCTCTTAGGAGATCATTGTCTGGATTATATTTGTGGCAGTTCTCATTATTGCTGATCTTAACACTTAGGAGATGATGTATTGTTACTGGATCCAGGTTTCTTCTGGAGTCAGCCTGAATTTTCCTCAGAATGGCAAATGTCCTTTCAGTGTCTGCATTGGAATGTGGCAATGTTAATACAACTCTACTGAGTCTTACAAGAAGCTTAACTGTTTCCTGCCTGTGCGTAGATTCAGGTTTCTGACTGCCTGCCATAACTTCTCAAGATTGTTGCTATCTGGGTTGAATTTGGGAACTTACTCTTAAAATAGACTTTATAGGAATGCAGAATGCATATTCATGTCCCTTTAAACTTGATTCCAACCACTCAAATTCCTGTTTCCATCCATTATTGAATTTTGTATGATATTTTGGTTGTTTAGATTTTGGTGTTTTAGCATTGGGAGATCACGCACGCTTAGATATCATCAAACGTTAAGTAATTATACCAAACTGACCTGTTTTATGCCACCCAAGCTCTTTTGTAATGTCTAATCCAACCATAATCCATTAACATCTTTGTTCCTTTCCAAATTACAACTGATCACACATAGTATAATCATATAATTAATTTTAGGTTATTGTCTGTCAAATTAGCAATTAAAGTGTCATGTTCACAGTCATGTGATCACAGGAAGTTTTTACCGGAAATATACTACCGGTACACTGGAAGCAAAATGTGGAGAAAAAAAAAAAAAACAGAAAAATATTTGTTCCAGATTTTTTTCAATAATAATTTTGAGTATGCAGGAGATTTCAATGAGTGACGGGAGATATCCCTCATCTCCACAGGAAAATCCTCCTGGTTGGGAGGTTCACATGTCTGGGTCACCCAGGGACCACAACTGTAGGACCCTGGAGTAAGACCCAGGGATCCCAATCAAAACCCCCATCTGTCGTTTGTTGACATAAAAATTTAAAAATCATCAAGCTCATCAGTCACGTGACAAAACAATCTGAGATATCAGACAGTACACATATAATAACCAATAAATATGGTAATAATAAATGAGACTGTGTACCAAGTTTTATCAAATCATAATGCTGAGAAGTAATATTATATGTGCCCTTGACCTTGAGGACAAGATGAATACTAAGGCTGTAGGCGAATGAAAAAGTGCTCTTTTGTTTAGACAGACAGACAGACAGGTAATGGAAGGTAAATTCTTTGTCTTGTAATTCTCATAAAAATGTGAAGGACATATAGGAGCCCAAAAATTACTCATTTCAGTTTCCATTAAATCATACTTTATACAAAGTGCACAATCTAGGGATCAACTTATTTCAAAATTTCATAAGACTCACCTATATTATCAATACAAGAAACTGTATTGTTTAATACATCTGGTGGCATATGATAGCAGGAATATTCCACATTGTGCTCACAGTGTTTACCAGTAGCATCAGGCACACAGTCACAAACAGCAATTCCTGAGCTATTCCGACACTTCCCTCCATTATAACAATGATAGTTGTCACAGACACTGATGTTACAAAAGCTACCTGCAAAGAAAAATTCATATTGGCTATTTAGCAGGAAATTGCATAATTGTATTCATATTAGTAAATATTGTACCAATACATTAAAAATCCCATACCAGATATCAAATAATTGGTGGACAAAATGAATACTGTGCAAGTCCAAAACAGGCCTGTATGAATGCAAGGTTAAAAATGAAAAAAAAATATTAAAAAAATACAAGTAAGAGACAAAATAAAAAGAAAAAAATTGCTGCCAAAAGTCCCAACTCTGTAGAAGAGGCGTCATAATAGAAGAAAGCCTTGAGAAAGGCACATCTGAAATATATTAATCAAAGTATTGATGATAATGACATGTACTTAACTGAGAAGATTGGAGAGATCAAAAGAAAAAGGTCAATAAAATAGCTTCCCACGATGGACAGACAGGCAGACAGACAAGAACTATATCAAGATCTCATCCCACTCTACTCTGTAAGCAGTGGAGGCATAAAAGAGAAATATTTTTACTTAAAGATTGGAGAACTACTATACTAGAAATCAATTTAAGCAAAATCAGTAATTTTCTCAAGGCAACTACTAAATATAGTATGCTAGCAGCTGCATGTAAATGGTCAAATGTATTACATATAAGATATCAAACTTACTTCAAAACATTCTGTCACACAAACTATCAAGAAGATTATTTATTTAATTCTTCACATGTTTTCCAACATTTTAGCTAAGAAAAATCTATACCTTTCTAGCTGTATCATATAATTTATCATTTCATATAAGAATTGACAGTTTTTAATACTTCAAATTTATTTTCTTTAGATTTTAGATTTTATACAACAAATTTGCTATTTTTAAAAATGGAACAATTAAGTACTTTATATTTCTATATCCTTTTTGAAAGACATGTACTTTTATTTAATAACATGTAACTGTCTTTATCAAAGCCATTTACAATCTATGAAAGGGGATGTAACTCTGTTATCCTTTTACGTAATGTTCAAAATATTTGAGGAAGGGCTTATGTTCCTAAAGTATTTTGTTTTTTTTAGAACTTTACTTTCCATTTGTACCATATAGTCATTAATGTACTGAGGTACCGTTACACACTAAAACATACAAATAAAAAAATTTGACATTTTACTGCAGTTTTGTTTTTCAGTCCAGTAAACTTTGTTAAGGATTCAACTCCAAAGGAGCAAGCCCTCTCAAACCTATTAATTTAGGCCCAACATATTGCACCGCCCCTGATTATATTTTTAAGGTATCGAAGAACAAGTGCTCCCTAACCAGTGTGTAGAAAAAGAGATTCTGTCATAGTGGACTCTGTATGATGGAGTAATGGGAAGAATTAGCAATGTATGTCTCCAGTATTTAATTTGTAAATTTTATCATTGCTAGAAAAAGCAAACTTTCCACTGTAATCCACAACTGACAATAATTACCTTATTTCATAGTAAATGAGTCGTAATTATAAATCATTACTTTTAATATTTTATACAGATACTTAAGTTCAGTCCTCCCATGGGACTCTTGCTTCCATTTAATGACCAAAGTTGGGTTACTGTTGAAAAGATTTCAAATTTCAGTCACTCATAAACTAAAATTCACTTCATCAAATATATACAACAAAGTCACTTGTATTATCACAGAAATAATAAGAACGTTTATGATAAAAATGTTCACATTTGTCAGCTTCAGAATCATCACTGTTTTGAAAGTGAACATTGTCATTGAAATTCTCATAGTACCCATCAAAATCCGATTCCTGTATGTTTTCCATTTCAAGACCGTCTCTAAGGCAAAATCTTGCATTTTGGCCCTTTTTGTTTTTGACACAATCCAGCAAACAAAACTCTACTTTACTGATTATAGCAATTTCTGTTAAGAAAGAGGGAAATTCTGTTTGGACCATGATCAGGTTGGATGGATATGTCTGTTTCTATGATGATCTCAGTTCTGATTTTTTATTAGTTATGGATGTTTCAGATTCTGTTAGAGATTAATGGCATTGTGGCAATGTTCTTACCAACTTTTTGAGACCTGAAGTTGACCTTTTCTGGACATTGTTTCTTCATGAATTTAAAGGAATATTTCCAAATTAATATTTTCATTCAACATCACTTGAGACAGGGGCATCTTCATTTGGTCCTAACTGACCCTCTGTTCATCCCAGAAACTTTGTAAAGACAATTGCACAAAAATATATTCAATGTAGAAAAATGCAATTTGGTAGGCATGTTTGTATGCTCACATAAATGACTGAATTAGATCTTTATGCCATTTAACCCTTTGTAAAAATTTTATATCAGCACTTTTGTGGATATATTGTAATAGCCTACATCCACCCATGTGACTATCCAACCATTTTTCAATGTGTTATCCTTTTAACCTAAACTCCATATATTATAATAGCCCACGTCCATCTGTATGACCGTCCAACCATCTATCACTACGTTATTCTTGTAACCTAAACTCAATATATTGTAATAGCCCACGTCCATCTGTATGACCGTCCAACCATCTATCACTACGTTATCCTTGTAACCTAAACTCCATATATTGTAATAGCCCACGTCCATCTGTATGACCGTCCAACCATCTATCACTACGTTATCCTTGTAACCTAAACTCCATATATTGTAATAGCCCACGTCCATCTGTATGACCGTCCAACCATCTATCACTACGTTATTCTTGTAACCTAAACTCAATATATTGTAATAGCCCACGTCCATCTGTATGACCATCCAACCATCTATCGCTATGTTATCCTTGTAACCTAAACTCCATATAAACTGACTGAGGGAGAGTGATCATATCAATCATATTTGGTATCATGCTGTTGAAGGATGGGTAGATTTAAATGAAGGTTCTGGATCCTGGATACAACCCAGAGGGGAGGAGGGGATAGGGGTCCAAAGGTCACATTTTCAGTGGTAATATGTACTCTTCCTGGTAACATGAACTCCATCAAAACAGATTTGGGAAGAGTGATCATATTTAGTGTGGTGTTCCTGGAAGCCCATAAGAATGGTGTTCCTGGAAGCCCGTAAGAAAGTTTTAGGCAGATTCTGCATAAGGGATTCAGGGTGAATTTTGTTTAAAAACCAAAACTGTAAGATGTACAGTTAACTGGTTAGAGACTGAATCCATCTAAGAGTAAGTGTAAGTAGATGATAACCCAGGTTTCAAATCCTGCATTTGCAGCTGGGGAAGGGGGTGGGGTAATAATGTGCAGATGTTTGCAATGGTTTTCATCTCTAGTGATAACAGTCTACACTTTTCAGAATTAGACTTTTTGATAAACAACTTGTCAGCATGATTACAAAAAAGATCTCTTACAAAGAAAAGAATGCTTGTCCTAGGAAAGCTGAATTCAATATGTTTATTTTTTAGCATGACTGGGTTAGAATTTTCACTGCATTGGAGCAATGTTTACATTTTTAAATATGTTTTTGTTTCTCTTTTCTAAAAGTTTTTGCCCTAGTGAAAAGCTTGTTTGTACAGTTTACACAGAAGCCATTTGACCTAGACAAATAAAGTTTGGTATACATGTTTGTACAGTTACATAGAAAACAAATAAGGTTTTGTATGCATATTTGTAGTTACACAGAAGTTATCTGACCTACACAACAAAAGTTTGGTATGCTTGTTTGTACAGTTACACAGAAGACAAAAAAGGTTCAGTATGCAGGTTTGTACAGCCACACATAAGCAATTTGAAGTAGACAAATAAGGTTTCATATGCATGTTTTGTACAGTTACACAGAAGTCATTTGACCTAGACAAATAAGATGGTATGCATGTATGCACAGTTTCACAGAAGACATTTGAAGTAGACAAATAAGGTTTCATATGCATGTTTATACAGTTACACAGAAGCCATTTGACCTAGATAAATAAGGTGGTATGCATGTTTGTACAGTTACACAGAAGCCATTTGACCTAGACAAATAAAGTTTGGTATACATGTTTGTACAGTTACACAGAAGCCATTTGACCTAGACAAATAAAGTTTGGTATACATGTTTGTACAGTTACACAGAAGCCATTTGACCTAGACAAATAAGGTGGTATGCATGTTTGTAAATTTACAAAGAAGCTATTTGATCTGGATAAATAAAGTTTGGTATGCATGTTTGTACAGTTACACAGAAGCCATTTGATCTGGATAAATAAAGTTTGGTATACATCTTTGTACAGTTACACAGAAGCTATTTGATCTGGATAAATACAGTTTGGTATGCATGTTTGTACAGTTACACAGAAACCATTTGATCTGGATAAATAAAGTTTGGTATGCATGTTTGTACAGTTACAGAGAAGATATTTGACCTAGACAAATAAGGTTTGGTATGCATGTTTGCATGCATATGATATGACCTGATTAGATTTATGTGCCATTTAAAGGATTTTTGCAAGACTTATCATGTTTTTACACTTTTCAGACTTGTACTTTTTGTCAGAAGGAGAGCATGTATGCTTTAGAAAAACAAATCTAGTCTCAACAGATTCTTTTTAAAGACAATAATCTATTATAAATTTGTTAAGATATGCTATGCAATAAATCATGAGTTAATTGGATCCAGCTGACAGTACTATTGCCATATTGCTTTCAAGACTTCTTCATATCCCTGCCTGCTATTGTGATATTACAACAAAAAAAATGAATCAGGCTTTCAATATTCCCATTACCTGTGGCAAGTGAATTTTCATATGGGGAAGCAAATATCCTGATATAATTACCTGCCATTGTATAAGAGTTGCATGAAGCATCCTGTGAGTTCTTGTAATGAGTTTCTATTTAATGTTGAATGGAAGCATTTTGCCTTTTACTTTGATGCTTACACAAAGAAAGGAAAAATTAAACTGGGCAAATCAACTTTCAACAAAATTTGGAAGAAATGATGATATACAAACCTAAATATTCTAATATTCAAATATAAGAGTAGTTGGTCAAGAAATCTGAGTTTGCTAAATGTTTGTAAAAATTTATTAAAATTTTGTTAATTGGTTAAGACAACTGTTGTTTGAAGGTTTCTCTATTGCTTTGTATCTTTATCCATATTTGACAACAGATTATCATCATTCATATATAAAACTGAAAGGCATATATGCCAGGATGGCTTCTGTCAAATTTGCTTAAATGTTGTTGTAGAGTTTTGGAGAAAAAGTCATTTAAAGTTTTAATATTTTAGTAACAGTGGTCATATTGGATTGGCATAATTTGTACAAATTTAAAAATCTGAAAGGGCTTCATATCAGGATGTATTCTGTCAAATTTGGGCAAATTTTGGTGAGCAGTTTTTGAGAAGAAGGTGTATCAAGGTTTTTCTATATTTAGTAAAGCAGCCATATTTGATGGCAGCTGGGCATCATTTAAACACATTTAAAAAGGCTTTTATGCTAGAATGTGTACTGTCAAATTTAATGTAAAATCATCATTTGTATAAAACTAAAAGAATTTCATACCAGAATGCTTTCTGTCAAAATGTGTTAAACTTTTATTTAGCAGTTTTAGAGAAGAAATCAATTAAGTTTTTTTTTAGTTTTAGTAACTGCTACAATATTTAGTTGCATATTGGCATCATTTGTATATAATTAAATGGCATGGATGCCAGAATGCTTTATGTCAAATTTGGTCAAATTCTGTCTAGCAGTTTTTGAGAAATAATCGTTTAAAGATTTTTCTAATTTTAGCAATGGTGACCAGACTGGATGGCAGACTGGCATCATTTGCAAATCTGGTCAAATTCTGCTGAGCAGTTTTTAATCCACAGCTGGAACCACATTATTTGTACAAACTAAAAAGGTCTTGATGCAAAGATGCTTTCTGTAAAACTTGGTCTGATTCTGTTTAGTGGTTTTTCATAAGAAGTCATTTGAAGATTTTGTTGTTTTTGTAATAGTGACCATATCAGATGATGGCTCAGCATCTTCAGCACAAATCTTAAAGGCCTTCATACCGGAATGCTCACTGCTGAGTTTGGTTGAAATTGGTCCTGGACCAGTGGTTTTTGAGAAGCTGAAAGTAGCATGTGTTCAAAGATGGATGATGCACAAAGTTAAAAAAGCAAATGTTGATGGATGAAAAAAGGATGCCATGTGATCCACAAAGCACAATGGAAGACACATGATGAATGCAGGGCCATGCCATAAGCTTTCTTGGCTTTACAGCAAGGTAGCAAAAATAGCTTGCATAATCTTACAGGGACATGCCATAAACTCTCTTGGCATTACAGCCTGGTAACACAAATTGCTTGTATAATCTTAGGTCTGAATATAATTCTCATTTACCATATATTCTCACTCATGGGTTGAGTCCAATGGCAAACAACATAGACCAAAAATGTTGTTTTTTCTACTGATTACTCCTAACAAACTGCATAGACCTAAATCTGCTGGCGCATTATGCGATGGCAGGTCTGGGTCTGTGCAATTTGCATTTGGACTTGATTTATAAGTGAGTATATATGGTAACTTGTCTTTGAACATAACCTTTTGTTGGCACTACATAGCCACTTTGTGCTGAGGTGTCGTTAAACACTACTACATACATAAATATCTAGCTTTGTCATAAAAACTTTAAATTTTCCCAGTTTACCGTTTTAGCTGGAAGATGATAAGAGTCAAATGTTATCTTGTGGTTACTCACTCTTTTCTATAGCATTTGATTCCTTTTCACTATCTTTAGTAACGGTCCAAAATATGTCAAGATTATCTATGTAGATAAATATAAATCTCAAAGCCAACAAAAAACTTGAAAACTGATTTTCGTTGATGGATTTAAATTCATTTTCATATCTTTGGATGTCTCACAAAGATATGATTCTTCCATCTCATTTTTCTCATCACTTGTTTGATGATTCTTTTTCAGAAAAACCAAAGCTTAAAACAGAAAAATGTGTTCAAAGAAACAAAACAACCTTACAGCAACAAATATCATAGACACTTTCTCTTTTAGATTACAAACAGCTTTGAAAACATTGCTTGCAAATAAAATGAAATAATATATGATAATGACTATGACTGTGGTCGCTCAAGAATTTCCCATAAAAAAAGAAAGCTTTTGTCCTCAATACTCTAAATAATGAGTAAATTGATAAAATCCATGTTTATTGACAGAAATCATACCATGTAAAAAAAAGAAAAAACTGACAAATTACATTGGTCAATCTCTATCATTTCTTGGTAATAGATTATTGTTGATTCATCTTCAAAAGTTTTTCCCCATAATATTGACTTTTTTTAAAAGGTTTAGCTGACATATCCGGATATTTGTCAGAAAAATTAATAATTAATTTCTGAGGTTAATGAAATCTTTTTTGAGTAAAAAATTATTAAAAATAAGATGACAAGGACAAAATGTAGTGGGGGGGGGGTAAAACTAATTTTGATGATGTAATACATACCTATTGCTATTGTGTAGCTTACCCTTTCTAGGAGTGAAATTACCCTTCTTCATATCATGAGAATTCATCCTCCAATAGGGTGACTTCCTGAAGATTCTTGAAGTCAACCTTACAACTTGTGCATGCCCACTAGCCCTCATCCTTTTTCAAGGATGTTGACCACTAGCATTAGATCAATGTGGGCTGGGGGAGGGAATTTGGCAATAGCAACAGGTAAGTATTATATCATTACCATTAGTTTTTACCCCTCCAAAAAACTGCATTTTAATATTAGTAATTTGTTACCTGTCGTTATTGCATAGCTGAATTTGCCAGTTTGGTGGGAGGGTGATGACCCCCCCCCCCCAAAAAAAAAAAAATTGGATATGAAAAATACAAGGAAATACTCACCCTTATGGTAAAAGTGTCCACTACTGTAAGATGATATCTGCTTGGGCCACTTTTTGTGCAACAACAATGGGCCCTAGAGAAAAAAATGTATTCACTTTGGTGCACCAAAGAGTGGAGGTAGAAAGAGGAGAAGGTATTGTGAGATCACCAAAATGCGGCTTTCATCACATCCTCCAAAGATGAGTAAGTTAGATAGGCCCATGAGGTAGCAATGGCTCAAACCTCAAGGGCTTTAATCGTCATGAATGAAAGGTTCTTCTTGGTAAGGGACTGATAAGCTTTCTTGATTGTCGTAACAATCCAGCTTGAAATAGTGGAAGCTGAAATATCAGCCGAGCCCTTTAGTGGAAGGAAAAGATGCTTCCTACCCTTTCTTCTCCCCTAAGAGGCTGCCAAATAGAAATGGAAAACCCTAACTGGACATAAAAGTCGATCTTCATCATCCCCAGCACAGATATGACTAAGACTGGGAATCTGTATAGGGAGTGGAGCTACCGACAATAGCTGGTTTTTTGCTAAAAATCTGGTTGGCATAGATGAGAAACTGACTCATAATTGCCAATGAACCACAGACAGCCTGGTTCTATGGATATGGCATGAAGCTCACTCCTTCATCTTGCAGACACTAAGGAGAGCGAGAAAACTGTCTTGATAGTAAGGTTCTCAAAAAAAGCATCACTCAAAGGTTCAAAGGGGATTTTGTTAAAAACCACGAGACACACGAGAGATTCCATCTAGGTATTAGAGAGCAAGACACCAGTCTCTGCAGCTTGAAATACCTTATCAGGTCAGCAATATGAGAATCTGACCCAATGGCTAGGCCTTTGAAAATTTTAGTGTGTTGGAAAGGGCTGTCCTATAGCCCTTGATAGTGGAAACCGAGTAGTCTCACTTCAAAAATGAGCAGAAGAAAATCAGCCACTGTTGCAAAATATTCTTCACTTGGCATCATAGACCTTGGATGTAGAGTGTCTCCTGGCTTGAACAATGCACTTGGCAACTGTGCTTGAGAACTTATCCTGGCAGATAGATCATTTGAGAAGAGCCAAGCGTGAAGATAGAGAGTCTGTGGGCTGTTATGTAGGCTCAAACCCCTGTGCTGCGACAGAAGGTCACTCCTCTGGGGCAATGTCCTGGGCTGGTCTACTAGTAGGTTGAAAGATCGTTGAACCAAGATCATCGGGGCCACAGAGGGGCTATCAAAATGAGTTGAGCAGTGGAGGTCCTTACTTTTTGAAGAACTTGTGGGATCATCTGGAAGGGTGGGAAGGCATAAGCAAACAAATGATCCCACATCAGGCTGAAAGCATGTTGTTTAGCCTTGTCACAAACCAGTCAACCAAAGGTCTCCCCCAAAGTCCAAACATGGAATCTGCTATGGATTGGTATAGAGACCATTCCATGAGGATTATCTTGCCCATTCTGGACAGACTGTCTGCCAAAATATTCTTTTTGCCAGGAATGTGGCAAACTTGGAGGGTAATCCCTTCTGAAGTTGTCAAGTAAAGGAGGTTCCAAACCTCCATGCAGAGAGAAGGGGAATGTGTGTCTCTTTGTCGCCTGAGGTACACTACCACCGATGTCTTGTCAGATGAGACCATCACACAGAAACTTCTTATTTTGTTAACACAACCCTGAAGGGCTAAGAACACTGCCCTTGTTTCCAAATTGTTGATGTGGAGGACAGATTCTTCCCAGGACCATGCACCCTGAAGAATTAGCCCTTCCAGCTCCAGATGAGCACCCCGCCTAGAACAGATAGGAGTGGGGGCATGCATGGGGACTCTGGCCAGGAACAGGTCACAATTTGTTAACCAATTCAGATGATGGTGTAAATCCAGTCCAAGAGAAATCTGAGCTGTCAGAGAATCCCTGTACATGTTTTCCAGTTTGCTGGAACGAGAAACTGGAGTGGGCACAAGTGCAATCTTTCTAGGGGAACCATGTCTGCCATGGAGTTCAAGATTCCCAGAAGGGATAGATATGGACAAGGTCTGGGCTCTGAGTGCCTCCAACAGGGCCAGGATTCTGTCTACTCCATCCCATCTGTTTGTGAGGAAATTCATCCCCATGTATACAAAATCTTCAGAAGAAACCAGCTCTGATTTCTCTAGGTTGGGTAAAAGATCTAGTCTGGTCACTATGGACCAACAGTGAGCCAGATCTTGTCTGTGGGACTCTAACTGGCCATTGTGCACCAGCCAGTCATTGAAATACTGGAGGATAGGGATCCTCAGTGACTTTAACTGGATGGCAACTACTCACACGAGTCTGGTAAAAACTCTGGGTGCAGAAGCTAGGCCTAACGGCAGAGCACAAAATTGAAAAACCTCCCTGTCCAAGCAAAACCAGGGTACTTCCTGAGAGGAGGAAAGATAGGGATGTGAAAGTATGCATCCCAAAGGTTGATGGAGACCACCCAGTTGTCGGGCCTTATGGAATTCCTGATGAAGGCTGTGGTCTCCAACTTGAAGGGTTCCTCCTGCAGAAACATTTTTATGGTGGAAAGGTCAATAATTAGATGAAACTTTCAACCTTTCTTGGGAACCAAGAAAATCTGGGAGCAGAAGGCCGGACACTAGATGTTAAACACCCTCTCTACTGAACCCTTCTGCAGATGGGAGTGTACCTCTCTCTTTGATCACACCAAATTCAACTGGTGGAACCACATGGTGGTCCCTACCAGATATGGAAGTTCCTATAACTAAAGCCAATATCTTCTGCTTATGATTGAGAGGATCCACCCGTTGCCCGTTATGCTTGACCAAACTTCTGAAAAGAGGGACAGTCTGGCACCTATGGGAATCAAAGAGAGACACATTGCAGGAGAAGGAGTGAGTCCCTCCTCCCACTCACCCCATCCCCACTTCCTTAGGAACGGGTGAAGGGCCCACAAACTTCCTTTATCGGCCTCTCCGGTGATTACTCCCAGATTCTGGGGGAGGTCTAAATTGGGTTGCTTTTTGGAGTGAGGCTGCATGGCTTTGAAGAACTTTGTTAAAGATCCCTGGAGGCAGGCAGGGTGACCCCGCTTCTTGGCTGGTTTGGTTGGGCCAGGAGCGGATATGAGGGACTGGTGTTGCTGGTCCCTCAGGTCCTAGGAAGCCAGAGATGGAATGAGACCTCCTAAGCGGGTCTCTGCCTCCATGGGAGCAGCCCACAGAAGGCTTTTACTGTGATCCAGTGAGACCTTGGACGTGTCCAAAGCAACATCCCTGCAGAGGTGGAGAAGCTCCGCTGATATTGCCATAGGCATGGACAAGGTGTGTCGAGATATCACTGCCACTGCCTTCAGCAAGTGCTGAAGTGCAGCTGGTGAAAGTGAGGCTTAAGGAGGCAGCTGAAAAAAGATCAACATGTGAGGCTATGGTGACAAAAGACCTAGCCTCTAACTCTAAGGCCTCCAGTGTCTTGACTGGAATGCAGGGATAGGTCCTGAGAAAATACCTAATTGAGATGCTCTGGCATCCAAAGTGGGAGGTTTAAATGGGCCAAGTAGGAGTTTGAACCCTATGGCTAGAAACATAGATGCAGAGCCCAGAAGTCTCAATGTTCAGGGGGTGGGGTGGATTCAGACCACCCATAAACTGACTAGCGAACTTCTGGCCCTTACAAAACCTTTGAGAAAGCTCACAGACCATGTATGAGTGGGGGAGAAAGAGATCTATGCAGGAGGCCATCCTGGAGAGTCTCTCCAAACTGGAGAGAATTTTTGTGTCCTCCAAGACTGAAGACTTGGGACACAAATCCGGGGGTATAAGATGGTAAACTTCATCAACCTCCTTGTCAAAAGACCAAATCTCTTCCTCCTCCACCAGCTGAGATGACATTTTAGATGGGGAAGGGGACCAGAAGAGAGGGGGTGCCACCTCAGTCTGTTCTACATCGAACTTGTGAGAGTCTATGAGGACTGACAAGACATCTTCATCCTGCTCTCACTCCTGGGAGGCAAGACTTTTTGGCCCAGTGTCACTCTGTTTCAGTGAAGTCCTGGGGGTAAATGGAACCTCATCCCATAACTCCTCCCACAGAGCAAGGAGACTGTCCCTGTGCCAGACTCGTCAACAGGAAGAAAGTGCCTCTCAACCTAACTGGGTTGTTTGAAAGACGAGGGCATGCACCTCTCCCTCCTTATAGTCTCCATTTTGTGAGAGAGCAATATTGACCTTTCAAGTTTGAAACCAAAGGCCTGAAGTCTATGGCTACATTAAAGGGAAGGACCAATCACTTTCCTGCATTGGATGACCCCACATCCCATAGGGATTGAGTGGGATAATAGGAAAGGGGGAGATGACAGTCCAATCCCCTTCCCTAGTCTGGCACCTGAACACTGATTCCCAGTTCCTAGCAGGATTCAACAGTAGTGTGGAAGAGGGGGGGGGGGGTCTTGACCCAATTCATATCCCAGTACTGAGAAGGCTCCAAAGACCAATGACAAGAACTCATAGACTGGTGCCCAGTGCCCGGTGGATGGTGACCGATGCCCAGTTCTCAGTGACTGGTTACCCACCTGACTCTGATTCATAGAAAGATCCTTACTCAGATTTTATAGACTTGGATTGTAACTCTCCCCTTACAGAGTGGCTCGATCCTGTTGCCACTAATGGGTTTGAGAGTCTGAGAGGGAGCTGCTCCTCCCTCACATGAGGTGTGACTCACTCTTAGCCCTGTGAGAATGGAGAGGATGCTTCTCCTCCCTCACAGGAGAGGGCATGTCTTGCTCTCTGCCCTATATTAGTGGGGAAAGTGCAGCTCCTCCCTCATAGGGAGGCATGACTCACTCTCTGCCCGCTCATTTTGTCCCTTGGGAGTGGCCCCATGGATCTTATGCATCTCCAAAGATACTGATCCAATCTTGCTCAGAGACCTGAGGGACTCAGCAATGGATACCTTATTTCCTCCCTTGGTAGGGACCCCATGGACCTTATGCATCTTTGAAGAGACTGATCCAATCCTGCTGAGACCCGAGGGACTCAGCAATGGATACCTTATTTCCTCTCTTGGGAGGGGCCTAATGGGCCTTATGCATCTCCAAAGGGACTGATCCAACCTTGCCCTGAGACCCAAGAGACTCAGCAATGGATACCTTATTTCCTCCCTTGGGCCTTATGGATCTCCAAAGAGATTAATCCAATCCTACTCTGAGGCCCAAAGAACTCAGCGATGGAAAACCTATTTCTCCCTAGGGAGGAGCCCCATGGTGTGAGAACCCCTTCGGTGAATTAAACTCCATATAAATTATATAGAAAAGAATGTAAAAATGTTGGAGATTCGTATCTCAACAAAATTAAGGAAAAGGAGGCCACAAACTAATCTGGCAAGGATAGGGAGACTAAATACCTGCCTGAAGTTGGAAAAATTAACTTTAATTAATTAAGTCACAACAAACAAAAATGTTAACCTAATGCCCTGGGGTGGGGGGGGGGGATTGGGAAATGTAAACGGCAATGTTATGAATAAATGTAACTTAAAATGTCAAAACACTCTCAAGATAGCTAATTCCAACTAAGGAAAACATTTGGACTGCAGGTAAATACACTCAATAAATATGATGCATGTATTAAAAATGCCCAATTCGCACTGCATGACGTGAAGTAAAAGCAATTTTTCCATAGAGCATAATTTGCATCCACTAAACATAGAGACATCCATAAAAAGGATGAGGACTAATGGGCATGTGCCAGGTTGTAGGGTTGACTTCGAAAATCTTCTGGAAGTCACCCTATGGGAGGATGAATTCTCATCATACAGACAAGGGTAATTTCCATCCCAGCAAGGGTAAGCTATTCAATAGCAACAGGTAATGCATTATTGATATTAAATAGGAATTGCCATGTACCCTCATGACATGTGTTTAGTCGGATACCTGTAATTTGATAATTTAAAACAAACAAAGCAGTGGTAGAGTTATCAGATTCTTATTAATGGGTTTGAGGGGCCCTGCGCCTTTAAAGCTGAATCGTTGGAAAAGTTTGTAGGACTGTTTTATAACTTTCATTCCAAAATCGTAACAACACTAGCTTTGTATGAAATTAAATTAACATGTTTACAAATTAGAGACAGTCTACTGTCAACCTACACTATGACTGCCTAAATGGAGTGTGTACTTGACTGCTTTCCAAGTCTATTACCCAACAGCAAATGAGAACCACTTGTGGAGATATAAAACTTGTTACTTTTAGTTTAGACACATAGTATTGCATCATGCCCTAAATTGGACATCATATATTTCGGTGATAAGCTAAGTCAATATGTATATTGTAGCCAAAAGCCTTTAATGCATTGTCTGCAGCTCATTTTTTACTTTCTTGTCATTTATTTTTCTTTCTTTAAAAAAAAAAAACATCCTTCCCACTCACCATCCCAAACTCATTAATTACAATGGAGAATGTGGCACATAAAGTGTGGGAGAGAAAGGACAGAAAAAAGTAAATGGAAAGCTGTACAAAACAGAAAGAGGGAATCATGCAAGTGTTACAAATTTAGATGCATGATCCTAACAAAAAACTGAATTCTTTCTCAAAGTTCTTCAGATTAAAACATTAAAAGCTGCAAATGAAATCTGCTCTTTGCCATAAAGAAGTTGGTAGAAATCATAGAGTGGGTGGGTAGATGGTTTGAAGGGGGGAATGACTTACTTACCATTCCACCCAGGAAAACATAGACAGTCTGTCTTATTGGAACAGTAAGTAGTTCCATTTATGTTACATTTTCTCTTCATGATGCAGACATCCAACTCTGAGGGACAAACATCTAAGGAGCATGGAGAGTCACAGCGTCTCCCCGTCCATGAACTGGGACACTGACAAGTTCCAACAGGCAAACAAGTACCATTATTCATACATGGGGTACTCAAATCTGTAAAAGAAAAGCTTTTATCTCACCCATGGAAAGAAACTGCTGTAGGATGCCATTTATTTTCATAGGCACAAGTTTTTGTGGTTTAGAAAAATACATCTTAATCAGTACCTAAATTTTTGGATTGAGAAAGAGGACCTATTTCTGTGGATTGAGAAAGGGGTCCTATTTTTGTGGATTGAGGAAGGGGTTCTATTTTTGTGAACTGAGAAAGGGGTCCTATTTTTGTGGATTGATAAAGAGGTTCTACTTTTGTGGATTGAGGAAGGGGTCATATTTTTGTGGATAGAAAAAGGGGCCCTATTTTTGTGAACTGAGAAAGGGGTTCTATTTTCGTGGATTGAGAAAGGGGTCTTTTTCTTGTGGACTGAGGAAGGGGTCCTATTTTCGTGGATTGAGAAAGGGGCCCTATTTTTGTGAACTGAGAAAGGGGTTCTATTTTCGTGGATTGAGAAAGGGGTCTTTTTCTTGTTGACTGAGGAAGGGGTCCTATTTTCGTGGATTGAGAAAGGGGTCTTTTTCTTGTGGACTGAGGAAGGGGTCCTATTTTTGTGGATTGAGAAAGGGGTCTTTTTCTTGTGGACTGAGAAAGGGGTCTTTTTCTTGTGGACTGAGGAAGGGGTCCTATTTTTGTCTAAAGAGTGAGCATTGTTCTTTGAGTCTTAAACATAAACACAGCAACAAACAAGTCTAAAAAAATTTGAACCCCACCAAAAAGTAGTCAATTCACAGTGTATGTGGCAAAACAGAACACCACATCACTTTACTGGATATATGCATACCATAATTACCTTAATAATGCACCTGTAGATCAATATTCCATCACCTTATTGGATATATGCATACCATAATTACCATACATAAAGCACCTGCAAATCAATATCCCATCACTTTATTGGATATATGCATACCATAATTACCATACATAAAGCACCTGCAAATCAATATCCCATCACTTTATTGGATATATGCATACCATAATTACCATACATAAAGCACCTGCAAATCAATATCCCATCACCTTATTGGATATATGCATACCATAATAACCTTTCTGTTATGTATATTTAATCTATAATGCTTAAAACTTGTCCATCAAAGTTGTACTTTAGATTCTGGTCACTTGTAAACAGAATGTTTACATAACATTTGAGTTCAAGGCCATTCTTATTTACAATTAAAATGGCTTTTTTTTTCCATTAAATTGCTTCACATCCTGTAGATATTGGTCAAGTTAAAATGTGTATAAATAGCGATTTGGTAAACAAATAATTAATTCCTGCTTTAGATCAGTCTGTGGAAATCCATTTGAGATCAGATTTTATAGTTTGTGCCATTGAAATCAAATATAATTCAAGAGGAATTATTTACTTAATATATTCATTGGAAACTCATTCAAAGACATTATGGATTATGTCATTGTGTTATATCAGGACAATCAAGACTATTCGAACTCATTCGGAACATTCTATATTTTTTTACTTGTGATTAGGAGATTTAGGATTATTTGGAATTTGATTCACAATATTGTAAGTATCTCTTGAATTTCACTTTTTATTAAAGGGAAATAAATTGCTTGTCGTTATTATTTATATTGTTGGTTTCACTTTCTTTCTGTTACATATTTTTGAAGACCTTAAGTCGTAACATTACATACTGCACCTGTAGATCAATATCCCAATACTTTATTGGATATATGAATACCAATTTACCTTACATAATTAACCTGTAAATAAAAATCTACACTGTCTGCTTGAAGTCATTAGCGGACACACAATGTAGACCCTGATAGTCTGCCATCATACTTATATGAAATGGCAGATCTGATTATATGCTGTTCCAAGCTGAGTGTGAGTTATACTCAAATAACTATGTTATGTGATCTAAATATACTTGCATGTTTAATATCTTCTCTAACGCTATTGAAAATATATCCTTGAAACAATCAGATATGAACTAGTTTAGACTTTATATATACCCAGAGGAAATGGAAAGATAGGTTGGATAGTGATGGTTGGTTTTTATGGGAAGTAGGGTGGAGTAAAGACTAACTGAATAAAATGCTGGGAAAAACTGCCTTTGTTTAGATTATCATTTTTCATTCCAACACTTACCATCTCAAAAACATGTGTTTGATGCCAAGAATCCTTGCTGATATCATCAGTCATTACCAACTTTATAAAAATGCACCAAAAAAAAATAATATTTAATAAATTTGCTAATTGGCACCAAACTTAAAAAAGTAATATATTGGTGTCATAAAACACTGTGTGAATAATTCAGTCCATTTTGAAGGTGTCATAAAACACTGTGTGAATAATTCAGTCCTTTTTGTTGGTGTCATAAAATACTGTGAATAATTCAGTCCTTTTTGTTGGTGTCATAAAATACTGTGAATAATTCAGTCCTTTTTGTTGGTGATGTTAAATTCACGTGAATTTTAGCTGAAAATTAAAGACATCCATCATCCATTATCATCATTTTGTTTGTGTCTTTTACATAAAACACATAAAAGGTTCACAGCAAATTCCTGGTAAGTGGCCTTGCCAACAATTTTATGCCTTTTAGTCTTCCAATTTATGTAACTTCATGAAAGAGGCTTTTAGATGCTATTGTTTTTTGAGACAATCCTTTCTACCACAGTGACTCCAAAGTACACAATGATTTCATCCTTTATATGTTTGCAAACATTTTAAATAATAATAATAATAATAATAATAACAACTTCATTTAATGAGGGTGACACAATTAGTTGTATGGAACTAATCCTCCTTGTGGCCCTCTGTTATATGCATATATACATACAGAGTACATGTACATAGTTGCATAATAATAATAATAATAATAACAATAATAAACAAAGCATTGATAATAAGCCACATTTATATACTGACATAATAAACAGAAACTTTTGTAAGAACATGCTCCATCTAGGTACATTGTGTATATACAGTATGAAAATAGTCAGACAACAAAGTGGAAGGTTTGAGAATTTATACTTTAAGTTGTAATGTATCTGTCAAATGAAACAGGTTCCACTTTTCATCCATTGAATTAGATTATAATTAAATGCATTTATATTTGTACTATTTCTAACTTCTTTTGAAATTCTGTTCCAAATATCAGTGACCCCCAATATAGAAACTTTTCATAAAGAGTTCTTTATTTGGTTTTGGAATGGAAAGGTGGTTAGCTAACATTGATCTGAAATTGGGAGTATTGCCTTGTTTTCTTGCATGAAATAGTTCCTTGAGATATAATGGGGCCATATTGTTTGAAACTTTGTGCATAAGTCTAGCCTTTCTCAAAAATATTTGTTCACTTACTGTTAAAATTTTAACATCATTCATTGCATTTGGGATGTTTTCAGCATTATCTAGGATGAGTCTGCAAGCTTATTTTGCAAGAGGAAAAAAGTTGCAAATATTCTTGTCAGAAGTGTTTCCCCAGACAACATTACAGTAGTCTAGGTATGGTTGTATATAACTTTTGTAATATATTAGCTTATGTTTAGCTGATAGGTATGGCCTTATCATGCTTAATAACCACATACATGAATTGACTTTATGACATATGACTTGAATATGTTCATTCCATTCCAAATTGTTGTCAACCATCACCCCAAGGATTTTGTCACATGTAACCATTTTGCAGACAAATTTCATTCAACTTAAGATTCAAATTGTTATTTTCTAATTTTGCTCTCTTTTGTTGGGTAGTAATCATTAATACTTTAGTGTTGTCTGTGTTAACTTTCATGCCATTTTCCTTACACCAGGAATCTATTCAAAGTAAGGCTATCTGAAGGGTGACCTCTAGGTCTGATTTTAGCTGTTTGAAATCTGATAGAGTGGTGTCATCTGCATATAAGTCTGTAGATGAAATACAGTTGCCTATTTTCAGTGGCAGATCATTTATGAAAATGAGAAAGAGAAGTGGGCACAGGATTGATCCCTGTGGTACTCCACATGTAATTGGTTCTTTTTTAGAAAAACTGCCACCTATTTTGACACACTGTTTTCTCATTGTTAGATATGATGTAAACCAATCAATCATTGAATTGTCACATCGATAAATGTTCAATTTATTGATAAGAATATCATGATCAACAAGGTCAAAGCTTTTCTAAGATCAACCAGCATGGATCCAACTAATTTTCCCTGATCTAAGGCAGTAATCCATCTATCTATCATGGAGACTAAGGCTGTCTCACAGGAGTGGTTTTCTCTGAACCCTGATTGGTTTTGGTGAATTAAGTTATAGCTTGACATCATGAACATGTTTTTAGAGAACAAGAATGATGGCATTGTCTCATCAACTCCCATCCAATATGACTGTGATTTATCAAGGAAAAATCATCCTGTCCAATATATTCCACTATTATTCATGGGATACCATTATTTGTGGATTTCATGATTGCTACAAACCATGAATTTCAAGACACATAGAACAGTAACCCTTCTATAGTAACAGAAGGACCTATTCCCCAATCCATGAATGTAAGCAACAATGAAGATGTCATATTTTGCAAAAACACAAAAATTGATACCTGTGAAAATAAAGGAATTCACAGTATTTACCACTCCAGGACAGAAATTGCTACAGCTCTCCCTCATTAAAACCTGCTTTGTTATAACATGATTCCGGATAGAATGTGGTACCACTATCAACCCCATGACCAAAATCATACCAATGTATAACAATATGGATTGAAAGAAGACAAGGTGAAGCTTAGTGTTGTAGCTTTATTTCCTTTTTAAAACACTATTATTTAAAAAAATTTGATGGTTCCTGCTATACCAAGGTTTGGTACATTATGCTATTCTCATACATTATGCGATTCTCACTATAACGCGGTTTGGTACATAACACAGTCAGCGATTATAGACCCTGACTATTGCACTATAATGAGGGAGAGCTATGTTGTATCAATTGAGAAATTGCTATATTGTATCAATTGAGAAATTGCTATATTGTATCAATTAAGAAATTGCTATATCATATCAATTGAGAAATTGATATATTGTATCAAGTGAAAAATGGCTAGATAGTAAAAGTAGAGAAACTACTATATTGTTTCAACAAAGAAATTGCTATATTGTATCAACTGAGAAATTTCAAGATTTCTAGAACCAATCATACAGTTTGCTTGTTTGCTTGCAGCAAAGTGCAAAAGATATATCATGATGTTTCATCACATTTATAAATAATAACCAAAAGTACCAGTACGCATCTGTTCAGTTTTAGAGTACATTATCATATTATTATACATAAATAGATAAACTGTCTATACATAAATATAAAGTTTCTGAATTTATAAAAGATACAATCTTATTGTATTTCTATTATAGTAATGCAGAATGATTAGTGTTATTGTTGAATCTGAATAGTAGAGAGCAAAATAATCATACCTAGGCAGCTCGTCTGTAGAAATTTCAAAGATTCTGAAACAAATAAAAATAAATTATATCTGTACTAATTATGGGCAGAAATATTTGAATGCAGCTCAAAAAATCTATTTTTTTTAAAAATCCATTGCTTAACACTGAAACACAGTAATTGTTTATGATCACAATACTAATTGGTATTCGGAATGGTTGTGTTTTTTATAGACTTCAAGACTGAGTGGGTCATTTTTTCTGATGATTAATTTAGATGAAAAAATTCATGCCACCTAAAAAGTCCAGCTATTAGCATGTCTATGTGGAAAAATGTGACTTCCTACTTTAAAAGTCTGGAATAAAACTGTGATTTTCTACCAAAGAGGGTCTTAGTTTCTTCGGGTAATTCTGTGAAACCTGAAATCTGGAAAAATCACCATAAGATGCTCAATTTTAGGACAATTTATCATAAATAACTCTAGCTGTTATAGTTAACTCTGGCTAATATCATTTAGGTTCTATAAATTTAAAATAAATGCATTATGAAAGCACTGCAAATTCCCATAGTGAAGTAAAATAGTAAAATAAAATCAACAGGACCTGTAACTGAAGTACTGAATTAAATAATTTCAGAAGTTAATAAATGAAAAGTTAAATAAATTGAAGTTAACTCCTACTGTGCCACATTCTACATTAAACATCTCAAAGTACGTAAGGTATGCTGTCAGCTACTTTGTTTATATAGCATGTGACACTCCCAGGTAGGGTGCTACATTATTGGCCAAGAATGATATGCTTCATTTGACAAATCTATTATAAATATCATCTTAAGTTAGCTGACTGGTTGACATGAATCACATACTGAATATACTCATGTATAATCTGATACCAACTGCAAACTGCATAGACCCAGATCTGCAGTTTGTAAGGACTAATCAGTAGAACAAAGAACATAGACCCTGATCTGCTGGTGCAATATGTGATGGCAGATCAGGGTCTATGTTGTTTGCATTTGGACCCAGATTATCCGTGAGTATATACGGTACTTTAGGTTTTTGAAAGATTTTCTCTCTGATATTTACCAAATTACTAATGATGGCTTATAAAGCAAATTAAAGCTCAGATTTTAACTTCACTAACTATAGAGTCCATTGTTTATTCTAACATGACTCCATTTGATTTATCTCTACAGAATATTGTTAGAAAAAGAGATATTTATATTGCACAACTGATATCTTTATTGGTGGCATGTCACCAACGGTAATGACCAGTATGATATAACAACAAGACATCATCACAGGAGTGTGCAACCAATGGTTGAGCAAGATGCTCACATGCTGTATTACTAGGTCAACAGACTGCAATTGGTGTACATAACCTGAATTTTGTTTATATTTTCATCTTAGAATTGAAATAATTATTTAAAATGAGGTATCCATTTTTTTAACAAAATACCTGTTTTCAAATGATGCAATTTTTTGCATAATTCACTTGCAATGGCATGCTCATGGATTATTTAAAACTGTAACACTGGAAACAAGTCTTTATCATTAAAATAAGGACTTCCATAAGTTTTCTAGGAGCATTTTTTTTATTTATGATATTGAACTTTCCTGACTTTGTTACTTTTTTATCACTGTATAAATAGGCAGAAAAATACAACTGACTAGTTTGTAGAATTACTCCTGAAGCTGTTACTGTTGATGATGATTTTGTTGTCAGGGAATTGGTGTACATAACCTGAATTTTGTTTATATTTTCATCTTAGAATTGAAATAATTATTTAAAATGAGGTATCCATTTTTTTAAACAAAATACCTGTTTTCAAATGATGCAATTTTTTGCATAATTCACTTGCAATGGCATGCTCATGGATTATTTAAAACTGTAACACTGGAAACAAGTCTTTATCATTAAAATAAGGACTTCCATAAGTTTTCTAGGAGCATTTTTTTTATTTATGATATTGAACTTTCCTGACTTTGTTACTTTTTTATCACTGATAAATAGGCAGAAAAATACAACTGACTAGTTTGTAGAATTACTCCTGAAGCTGTTACTGTTGATGATGATTTGTTGTCAGGGAATTGGTGTACATAACCTGAATTTTGTTTATATTTTCATCTTAGAATTGAAATAATTATTTAAAATGAGGTATCCATTTTTTTAAACAAAATACCTGTTTTCAAATGATGCAATTTTTTGCATAATTCACTTGCAATGGCATGCTCATGGATTATTTAAAACTGTAACACTGGAAACAAGTCTTTATCATTAAAATAAGGACTTCCATAAGTTTTCTAGGAGCATTTTTTTTATTTATGATATTGAACTTTCCTGACTTTGTTACTTTTTTTATCACTGTATAAATAGGCAGAAAAATACAACTGACTAGTTTGTAGAATTACTCCTGAAGCTGTTACTGTTGATGATGATTTTGTTGTCAGGGAAGTAGATGTTCCTGTAGCACTTAATGTGGTGCTGGAGATAGATGTTCCTAAAGCACTTAATGTGGTGCTGGAGACCGATGTCATTAAAGCACTTGTACCTGTAACAACAAGATAAATACATGCATCTCAGGTTGTGTATTAGATAAATTCAGCAAAGAACAAATAGGAGAACAATCCAACTACTTTTTGCATCTTAAGTGAATTTTTTCTTCTTTTTTTTTACTTCTCTCTCTCTCTCTCTCTCCTGCATTTGCAGACAGGTGGTAATCTATCTGTAATAAAATCATTAAAAATCAACTTTTGTCACATGTTTTTCATGGAACATTAATAAATCACTCAGTGTAATCAATACTTTTTTTCATTCTGTAACATTAGGGTTTCCCAACAAGCAAACAGATCAAAGTGATGATTTGGGTCATAATACAATCATTTTAAATAGATGGGGGTTACAAAGTACTTGTATCAGTTAAATAATTGTTTCGGAAGGGATTGCAGCTTTAAGCTAAATTCATATACATACAAAGTTATGTTTTGCTTTATGACAATACTTTTCGAGAATTGAACCAAATATTAAACTTAGTACAGGTCACTGCGGCATGAAAACTCTTGGTTAGTGGCAAGCATTTTGCATGGCATTTGTTATTTGTTATAATCCACTGACAAATTTTAAAAAAAAACGTTATACACTGAATTCAGAGGTGTAAATCAGTTCTTGAAAATTCTAGTTTCACATTTTCAATGCTTTTGCAAAGGACTGGTTTAATAAAAACATTTTCACAGCATTTACTTTATGATTGATAAGTGAATCCATTTTGGTCATAATTCATAATAGCAAATGATTACTGTATTAGTTGTATTTAACTTGTCATTTTCAACTGACCAGCGAGTAGAATTGCTCCTGAAGCTGTTGCTGTTGATGATGATCTTGTTGTCAGGGAAGTACCTAAAGCACTTAATGTGGTGCTGGAGACTGATGTCCCTGTAGCACTTAATGTGGTGCTGGAGATAGATGTTCCTAAAGCACCTGATGTGGTGCTAGAGACTGATGTCCCTAAAGCACTTAATGTGGTGCTGGAGATGTTTACTGGTACTGTACCTGTAACAACAAGACAAATACATGCATCTCAGGTTTGAGTATTAGATAAATTCAATGAGGAGCAAATAAGAGGTCAGTCCAACTATTTTTTGCATCTTAAGTGTCTTCTTCTTTTTCTTCCTTCTCTCTCTCTCTCTCTCTCTCTCTCTCTCTCTCTCTCTCTCTCTCTCCTGCATTTACAGACCTGTGGTAACATTTCTGTAATAAAATAAGTATTAAAATTCAATTTTTGTCACATGTTTTTCATGGAATAATAATAAAACCTTCTGGATAAATGGAAAGAAAAGTAAAATTAGTGCAAGAGCCAAAATTTTAAGGGTCCCTCATTGAAGTAAAAGGTATAGAACTGTTATGTATTGAACAAGACTCCCACAACATTTTCAAAAATGATGCAGAAGATATGAAATTCCTTAAAGGACATTTAAGGCTATCAGCCAGCATCCAAACAAAATAACATTAGGATAATGAATGGTTCCTGATGTATCCTGGTTTCAAGGAACTGCATCGTGAAGATCCAAAATCGATTTAAAAAGTGTAGAAATTGTTTGTAAAAGGGCTGTAACTCTGCTACAAATAGAGCTGGAAAGTTGAACTCTTTTAAAAGGCTCATGTTTATATATACAGCAATTCCCCCACCAATAAAGTTAAAGGGTAACTATGCTATGCTAATTATGAAAAATGTTAAACTGACATACTGAACGACAGACAGACTGACAGACAAATGGAAAAATGATTACTATAGGGCTCCAGCGTGTTAATGCAGGGCCCTAACTAAGCAGACGAACTGAGTTATAAACACAAAATGATGTCTCCCTCTCCTTTCATCAAGATGAACTGTTTATTACAGAGGATTTGAGTGGAATTTGAAGAGAACAGAACTTAAGTACCAACTTACCAAGTGATGTAGTGAGCTGGACCGATGTGGTTGAAGTGAGGTTTGAACTTTTTTCAATGGTAGTACTCTCATTTCCTCCATAGACCAGATTCCTTGTAAATACACCAACTGAAAAAAAGAATATCATTGACAAACACTAATAGACCAATCTAGTCTTTTTAATATGATGCAAAGAAGTGCTCATTAAAAATATTGGGCACAACCCATTGCCAGATAAAAAGATTACTGATACCCGCTCATTAAAAACATTTGACAAACCCCACTGACAGATAAACAGATCAGACCTTGATTTACTGGTACCTACTCATTAAAAAACATTGGACAAACCCCACTGACAGATAAACAGATTAGACCTTGATTTACTGGTACCTACTCATTAAAAAACATTGGACAAACCCCACTGACAGATAAACAGATTAGACCTTGATTTACTGGTACCTACTCATTAAAAAACATTGGACAAACCCCACTGCCAGATAAACAGATTAGACCTTGATTTACTGGTACCTACTCATTAAAAAACATTGGACAAACCCCACTGACAGATAAACAGATTAGACCTTGATTTACTGGTACCTACTCATTAAAAAACATTGGACAAACCCCACTGCCAGATAAACAGATTAGACCTTGATTTACTGGTACCTACTCATTAAAAAACATTGGACAAACCCCACTGACAGATAAACAGATTAGACCTTGATTTACTGGTACCTACTCATTAAAAAACATTGGACAAACCCCACTGACAGATAAACAGATTAGACCTTGATTTACTGGTACCTACTCATTAAAAAACATTGGACAAACCCCACTGCCAGATAAACAGATTAGACCTTGATTTACTGGTACCTACTCATTAAAAAACATTGGACAAACCCCACTGCCAGATAAACAGATTAGACCTTGATTTACTGGTACCTACTCATTAAAAAACATTGGACAAACCCCACTGACAGATAAACAGATTAGACCTTGATTTACTGGTACCTACTCATTAAAAACATTGGACAAACCCCACTGCCAGATAAACAGATTAGACCTTGATTTACTGGTACCTACTCATTAAAAAACATTGGACAAACCCCACTGACAGATAAACAGATTAGACCTTGATTTACTGGTACCTACTCATTAAAAAACATTGGACAAACCCCACTGACAGATAAACAGATTAGACCTTGATTTACTGGTACCTACTCATTAAAAAACATTGGACAAACCCCACTGACAGATAAACAGATTAGACCTTGATTTACTGGTACCTACTCATTAAAAAACATTGGACAAACCCCACTGCCAGATAAACAGATTAGACCTTGATTTACTGGTACCTACTCATTAAAAAACATTGGACAAACCCCACTGACAGATAAACAGATTAGACCTTGATTTACTGGTACCTACTCATTAAAAAACATTGGACAAACCCCACTGACAGATAAACAGATTAGACCTTGATTTACTGGTACCTACTCATTAAAAAACATTGGACAAACCCCACTGACAGATAAACAGATTAGACCTTGATTTACTGGTACCTACTCATTAAAAACATTAGACAAACCCCACTGACAGATAAACAGATTAGACCTTGATTTACTGGTACCTACTCATTAAAAACATTAGACAAACCCCACTGACAGATAAACAGATTAGACCTTGAATCACATGTATCTGCTCACTGAAGACTCTGGACAAATTCCTCTGCCAGACAAACAAATTAAACCTTTAATTACTGTTACCTGCTCATTAAAAACATTAGACAAATCCCATCGACAGATAAACAAATTATACGTTTAATTACTGGTACCTGCTCATTAAAAACATTAGACAAATCCCATCGACAGATAAACAAATTATACTTTTAATTACTGGTACCTGCTCATTAAAAACATTAGACAAATCCCATTGACAGATAAACAGATTAGACCTTGAATTACTGGTACATGCATTCTTACATGACTAGGCTGGATCCAACTGGTTTGAGATGTGTGGTATTGTGATGTCATCCATACTCAAATTTTGTTGTAAATGCATATGGCACTCCAACATTTTTTCATTATTAAAACTGTTTTTTTTTGTTGTAGTATATATATCATAAATAATGGTTATACATGGTTTTATGATGTCAACATTAAGACTTTGAACCACTCAAACTCTCGCATTTAAAATCTGCAAACTGTGCATGATCTGTTATACATGATCATTTCCATTCTGACATTGTAATAGTCAGATAATGAATGTTGAATATAGAAGGCTGAACTGTACATTAGTAATGGATATACAAGGCTGAACTGTACATTAGTAATGGATATAAAAAGCTGGTCTGTACATTGGTAATGTACATATGTCTGGACTATACATTGGTATTCAAGACTGGACTGTACATTAGTAATGGATATACAAGACAGGACTGTATGTTGGCATACAAGACTGAACTGAATATTAGTAATGGATATACAAGGCTGGATTGTACATTAGTAATAGATATACACTGTATATGTATAAATGTACAAGGCTGGACTTTACATTAATAATTGATATACAAGGCTGGACTGTATATTGGAAAATAAGGTTGGACTGTACATTGGTGCTAAATATAAAAGGCTGAACTGTACATTAGTAATGGAATCTTTTCTTTCAATAGAATCTATCAGACATGGATCAAAAATTTGTCCCAACTGCAGAGTATAGGTCAAATAAGATAAATTTGTAAGGTATTCATGTAAATATTATTGTAAATACAAGATAGTATGATAAAACTTTAGGGAAAGCAGAGTGCATTATTTTGTTCTAAGAAACAAACAAGTCATAAATGATGAAGAATTGTAGATGCAGGACTCAAGACACATTATCTATCTGTTTCAGTCACGATTCTGCATTAAGGATAAAAGTCTCAGTAATTATCTGAAATTCATGCTTTTGGTTGATTTATAATCAACATTTTCCCTATTTATATGTAAGATGGACTCAACCAATTATGTATGTTATTGCATATTTATATCCCTATTTATATGTAAGATGGACTCAATCAATTATGATTGTTATTGCATTTTTATCTCCCTATTTATATGTAAGATGGACTCAACCAGTTATGTTCGTTATTGAACATTTATCTCCCATGAGCTACAGTGGAAGGCTTATACACACCCAGTGCAGCACATGGAGAAGATACAAAATCAACTAATATAGTGTAACAAGACCAAGTACATGTACCAGGGAATGGGATGTAAATTACTATAAGGACATGCTGTGCATTCACTGACATAGGTAAAGCAATATTAGAATTTTAAAATTTCAATGACATCAAAATTATAGCATAGTCTAATTGATTCAAAATTCCAAAAAGATTGACTTAATTGCATAAAACTACCTAAAAAACTTCAATAACTGAAAACACGAATCACCTGAATACTTAATATCAACCAAATCACTCGCTTAGAACCAGTAACAAACTTTCTTGCAACCTCAGAAATGTTCATTCTTGATGCCTAGCCTTCTCCATCCCCCAACCTACCATATGCCCCCAAACTGCTCTCCAGTGATGTAGGTAAACAATGCTGTTACCTGGCAAGACCATGTGACCCCAGGATCAGCCTTGTTTTCAACTGTCATTTAAATCATGATTTTTGGTTAAAGATTATGAAATGTTAAGAGAGTACAAAAGTTGTCGGCACAGGATTGCAATTTCTATATTTTCTGATACTTCTGGCTAATCTCTTGAAAACTGAGGTAACAACAAGTGCAGGCATTTCTGCCAGAAAGCTGCAGATATCAATTTGTCATGTTTTCAGAGAAGTGACAGCACCATCTGGGGAGCAGTTTGCATCTGCCCCCTGATACAAAGTAATGGTCAAGGTCATTGTAAAAAATTTCTGCAGGATCATAGGTTCCAAATCCATGTAAAATTGTTGTTACACTTAAATTGTAGCATATCACAGGAACTGCACATGCCATTTGAATTATTCAGATGATCAAGCATGGTGACTCTAACCAAACTCTAAGTATGACAGCAATTTTTCAATGGCTCCAAGACTGATCAAAATAATAAAAAAAATGTAAACCAAAATACTTAAACAAGATAAATAACCTTGACCTTGCCACAGAGACAAATTGGAGGTGTGGGTCTATGTGCATACAAGAAAACCGCCAATGGTGGTATGGCCGGATTCCAAAACCTTGTTTTGTCAAAATGGCATATTATTTCCTATGATGCATCCTATGTATCAAGTTACATCACTCTACAGTAATAGTGTCTAAAAACGGAACTAAATACATAAGTTAATACAGATCACTGGAGCATGAAATAAAGGTCACAGTGACTTGCCTGGTGTTGTTTTAATTGTGGAGTGTAGTACTTCTCATGAAAAATCTACAAAGTTATATGCCTTTGAAGCAGCAGTGTCTGAGAAGAGGAACCGAACATAAAGGTTAATTAAAGTCACTGAAGTGTGAAATATACATCACATTGATCCAGTTTTGAATTATGGGTGTACTGCTCTTTATAATGCATCTACATACAAAGTAACATGACTCTGTAGTGTCTGAGAAGCTGAGGTAAACATAAAGGTTAATGAAGGCCAATAAAGTGTGAAATATACATGTCACTGACCTAGTTTTAACTTAAGGGTGTAGTAATCTTTATGACACATGTACAAATTTACATGACACAAAACTCAGTAGTGTATGAGAAACTAAGCTAAATGCAAAGGTTAACTTAGGTCACTGTGGTGGGAAATATAAGTCAAAGTAACCTAGTTTTGAGTGAAGGGTGTATATACTCCTCATGATGCATTTTATCCCAAGTTACAATAGTGTCAAAGAAACTGAGTTAAATGCTAACCCTAATCTAGAGAAAATGAGCTTAATGCAATGTTAAGCACAACTCACTGAACCATGAGATATAGGTCACACTGACTTAGTTTTCACTGATGGCTGCAGTACTCCTATAACATCTTCATACCAAGTGACATTACTCTATAAGCAATAGTGTTTGAGAAAAAATTACCTAAATGTAAACCCTAACCTCAGTGTTGTTGCCAGATAGATGAACGAATGGACAGACATCATCAATCCATAAGGTGGAATGCTTTGCATCTGGCTAATAAAGGAGCAATGCTAAAACATTTAGTTCAAGTATAAATATCTCAAAGGGCGTATGGCTACCAATATACAGAAACAGAGGAATGGTGAGCAATTTGCTCATGTCAATATATACCTGCCCCTCCTGCATCCCACCCCTACTCCATGATGGAGATGAATCTCTAGTAAAGTAAAAGTACATACCGTATATACTCGCGTATAATCCGAGTCCAAATGCAAACAACATAGACCCTGATCTGCCGGCACATTATGAGATGGCAGATCTGGGTCTATGCAGTCTGCAGTCGGTATCAGATTTAACATGAGTTATTATGGTAACTCTTCTGCAAATAGTGAGTATAATGATTTGTCAACATGCATATCTTCTGATGATGACCATAATATGTACTAGGTTTCACAGCAATCCACTAAAAACTGCAAGCAGTTGCATTCATAATTTTTTTTCATTCATTGCATCCAACTGTAAGTCAAAAAGGGGTATAACTCTTACAAATATCATAGAAGCACAAGATTTGTCAATATGAGCATCTTTAGATGAAGACCATACTATGCAGCAAGTTTTACAGCAAACCATATTAAGACTGTAAAACAAAACTGGATTAGTTGCACTAACTAGATTGTGTCATACACTGCTTTAAGCTAAAAGGCAAAAAAGGGCAATAACTCTAACAAAAATTGCAGGAGAAAAGTGATTTGTTGAGATGCACATCTTCAGGTGACGAACATAATATTTACCAAGTTTCATGATAATCCATCAAAAACTGCATGACTATCTGCACTAACAATATTGTGTCATACACTGCTACAAGACAAAAAGAGCAATGACTCTAACAAAAATTGTAGGAACAAAGTGATGGTAGGATGAATGGACAGATGGAGGGATGTTTGGACACAAGGATTACTAGATACCCTCTCTGCTCTAGCAGAGGGTATATAAAGTTAAACATAAAACTTAAAAAAAGATTTTAAATTGACCTTGACTTTGCCTAGGAGGCAGCAGGAGGGATTCAAGTGGATGAAAGGAAAAGCTTACACATTAAAACTTCAGTACAAAAATATGACAGCAATCTTTTCAAGACTAGAACCTATGTCCATCCAAAGGCAAAAGAACAAACCAAAAACTTAAAGAATATAGTCAAATTACCCTGAAACTGTCTCAGGCAGAGATAGGGAGGTGGAAGTGTGGCATATCAAAAGTAATTATTTACTGATGTTACAAGGCAAAATATGACTGTAATCCTTCATAGATTTTCGGGATTTATAAGAAAAATGTGATCAAAATTCTAACTAATCACATCCACCACTGCTGTTGCCAGAATGGATAATGCCTGTATCTAATCTTTGGTAAGGCAGATGTGACTTAAATCCATCATAAAAAGAAACAAGAGTCCCTTGAAGGGACTGATGCTCTACTGCGTGAACAGATATTCCAGGAATTCAAGATAAGACCATTTCTTCCTTTTAACTGCTGAGTGTTAAAACCATTTCTGATATTCTTCAGTGATAAAAAGATTTTCAAATTAGCAACTGTGAAGGATATACTGGATGTCAGATTGGCACCATTTTCATTTAGGACAAAGTAGACATCATTAGAAGTGTTTTGGTGAAATCCCCATGTCATAATGATCATCCATTCAGGGGGAGTAGTGACAACATGATTTTTTGGATGTATGACTGGCACCATTTTCATTTAGGACCAGTTAGGTATTGTAAGAAGTCTATTGGTGAAAACCCCATGTTGATATACCATCCATTTGGGTGGAGTAGAGATAACAATATTTTCAAGATAGCCACCATGGTGGCCATATTGAGGGTTAGTCATTTTCATTTAGGAGCAACTAGACACCATAAGAATTCTTCTGATGAAAACCCCATGTCAAAATGACTTTCTATTTAAGAGAAGTAGTGAAAACAAGAATTTCAAGATTTCCACATACTGTACGTCTGATCAGCAACATGTTAATTTAGGATCAACAAAACATTATAAGAAGTCTTTTAGTGAAAACCCCATGCTGATATGACCATTCATTCAGAAGAAGTAGTGATAACAAGATTTTCTAGCTGGCCACAGTGGCAGCCATGCCAAGACCTCAGATTGGCACCATTTTCATCTAGGACCAACTAGACACCATAAGAAGTCTTTCAGTGAAAACTCTGTCTCAACATGACTTTCTGTTCAGGAGGAGCAGCAATAGCAAGATTTTCAAGATGGCCACTGTGTGGCAGTCATATTAGATGTCAGACTGGCACTATTTTCATTTAAGACCAACTGGACATCAATAGAAGTCTTTTGTTGAAAACCCCTTTCAATATGACTTTCTGTTCAGGAGGAGTTGCGATAACAAGATTTTCAAAATGGCTGTCATGGTGGCCATATTGGATGTCAGATTGGCACCATTTTAATTTAGGACCAACTAGACATTATTAGAAGTCTTTAAGTGAAACCCCCATGTTGATATGACCATCCATGTAGGAGGAGTAGCGATAACAAGATTTCCAAGAGATCAGCAGCATTTCCATTTAGGACCAACTAGACATCATAAGAAGTCTTTTAGTGAAAACCCTATGTTGATATGACCATCCATGTACGAGGAGTAGCGATAACAAGATTTTCAAAATGGCCACTGTGATGGCCATATTGGACGTTCAAGCAGCACCATTTTCATTTAGGACCAACTAGACCATGGGGTGAATGTATGTGTAAAGTTTCATGGCATTTCTCTAAGTAGTTTACGAGGAGTAGCGATCACATACTTGTGGTAATGGATGATGGATGAAAGACCATCCCATAAGCTGTTCTGGTCTATGAGCAGTAGAGCTAATAAAATGAATTATAATGAGCCAATACATTTACAATATCATATTAAACAATTGGATAGTGATTCTAATCAATCACTAGATGCAGATATCTATATCAAGATGTTGATACATGGTTTATACAGAATATAATGTAATGTACTTTTAATTGTAGATGTCATCATCCTGGTAGCCATATATTGAGGTTCTGGTATTCATATGTTGTTGACATCCTGGTGGCCATATGTTGAGGTTCTGGTATTCATATGTTGTTGACCTCCTGGTAGTCATATGTTGAGGATACTAAGGGAGTGCTCATTTAATGTAAAATGTATTGCAACAGTTGAATAATTTCTATTTTGCAAGATTCTGAGCAAAATATGGAATAAATCATGAGTTTGATGGATTTATATGATAAATTCTATTAATCACATTATGTTCCGTCAGCATGATAAAAACAACATGTAACATGTATTATTGTGCAATCAGGTACCTCAAACATAACACCTCCTACACCTTATAATCAGATATCTCAGACATAACATCTATGCCAACACCAAAACCTTGTAATCATGTACCTCAGACATAACACCTATCCCAGCATCTACACCTTGTAATCAGGTAATTCAGACAAAGTAAGTGCTACATCTTGTAATCATGTACCTGAGACTAACACCTACACCCTGCAATCATGTACCTCAGACATAACACCTCCTACATCTTGTAATCAGGTATCTGAGACATGATGCCTACACCAACATCAACACCTTGTAATCATGTACCTCGGACTAAAACCTACATCAACACCAAACACTTTGTAATCGTGTACATCAGACTAAGACCTACACCAACACCTTCACCTTATAATCATGTACCTCAGACATAACACCTCCTGCACCTTATAATCAGGTACCTCAGACATAGCACCTCTTACACCTTGTAATCAGGTACCTCAGACATAACATCTCCTACACCATGTAATCAGGTACCACAGACATAACAACTACACCCTGTAATCAGGTACCTCACACGTAACACCTGCACGTTGTAATCTGGTACCTCAGACATAACACCTACATCTTGTAATCAGGAACCTCAGACATAACACCTACACCTTGTAATCAGGTACCTCACACATAACTCCTACACCTTATAATCAAGTACCTCACACATAACACCTACACCTTGTAATCAGGTACCTCAAACATAACTCCTACACCTTTAATTCAGGTTCCTCACACATAATACCTACACCTTGTAATCAGGTACCTCAGACATAACACCTACACCTTGTAATCAGGTACCTCACACATAACACCTACACCTTGTAATCAGCTACCTCACACATAACACCTACACCTTGTAATCAGGTACCTCAGACATAATACCTACACCTTGTAATCAGGTACCTCACACATAACACCTACACCTTGTAATCAGCTACCTCACACATAACACCTACACCTTGTAATCAGGTACCTCAGACATAATACCTACACCTTGTAATCAGGTACCTCAGACATAATAACTCCTACACCTTGTAATCAGTTACCTCAGACATAACACCTACACCTTGTAATCAGCTACCTCACACATAACACCTACACCTTGTAATCAGGTACCTCAGACATAACTCCTACACCTTATAATCAAGTACCTCAGGCATAACACCCCTACACCCTGTAATCAGATACCTCACACATAACACCTCATACACATTGTAATCATGTACCTCAGACATAACTCCTACACCTTGCAATCAGGTATCTCAAACATAACACCTCCTGCACTTAATGTAATCAAGTACTTCAGGCATAACATCTCCCACACCTTTTGTGATATCATCATATGAATTTCAAGATTTATTACAATTAAAAAATATTAAATGAGCATGTGAAAATTCTGCATAAAGAGGACACAAAGTGTTTCAAGATATCTAAGTGGGTGGCATTTCCTGAATAAGGATCGAGATATTTGTCATAAGGAAACACCTTTTTCCTGTTAGTTAAAGTGATTTCATACATGCATACAGATAACACAGAATGTCACTCGACTACAAGTTTGGAACAGCCTGAAGGGATACATACTCAATAAAACTGTATTAAGCATTATTTACAAAGACAATAACCCTTCATAAATTCACTCAAGTTTTAATTGTGAACAATATGTAATGTCAATTTTCAAAAGAGTATAGAAATCGTTACAGACAAAACAAAATATACAATACCATTTCACACTGACAGAATGAAAACTGTTTAGAAAAAATTCCAAACTAGTTCATTTTTGCTGTGATGATTTAGATAATCTGATACCATTTAAACACATCAAAACAGGTTTATCACATGACATTATCAATATGATATTAAATACATCTCCATAATGTTTTTTGGTTTGACACCAGTGAATAACACATCAAAACATCATCAAAATCTAAAGGCACAACATTCTCATGTAATTTATTGAAAAAAGTCCATGTATTTTGTTAAGTAATGTTCAAAACTTGCTTTTTATGTGCAATAAAACATAGTTTGTAGAAGAAAAACAAAGTGGCCAATTCAAACAAGATGTGGAACATAGGTGGAAAATACTTAAGTGGACAAAACATTTATTTACCTTGATCTTTTTTTCTAGAAACAAAATTTTTTAAAAGCACAACAAAACTTTGACTCCTTATGCTCTAAAGCAATAAATATGCATACCAGTATTAGCAAATTAAATAGGAATGTGTGGGAAAGAATAAAACAAGAGCCAATGGAGCCCCAGATGAAGAAGAGAAAAAAAGAATGGAAAGGTCACATGCTAAGGAAAGCAATACCACAACAGTCACTGTTTATTCAAACCCCAAGTGAGCTGTGAAGAAAGGACGACCTGTGCAAACACAGTAAGAGTGAATAATATCAGAACTAAAAAAAATATGCATGTTATGGGGAGAAGCAAAGGGAAAGGAATAGCATCAGATTTAATAAAGGATGGTTACAGAGGCCTAACACACAGTCTACTCCATTTAATATGAACATGGATAATATCTGTTTGATACAAACTTATTTGGAAATCCTTGACCAAACTTCTATGTAATCATATGAAACCAGTCTGCTTGATACAAACAAGGTTAAGAGAAAATATTACTTAAAACATACAGATTTTTAAAAATCCCCATCAGCTAAAAAATATAATTATTTTTCATATCTTTGATACAAACCATAATATACTAATGACAAGTATCTTTTATGAAGGTAAATTGCATTTAACATTTTCCTTAAGTGGTGCATAGTAGCATTACATACAGTTCATATTAAATGTTTATTGAAAACTATCTAATTATTGTTAATGGCTTTTTATGTTTAGCTCCGAGGAAAAGAATAACTCCACAATAGTGAGTAATAATTAATTGTTTGGTCATTGTTTTAACGATTTCTGTTATCTATACTTGACAGAAATAACAGTATTCAAGCACTAGTAATAAGTATATGGTTTTTAGGTAATTAATTCATGCTAGGGGTTCTCACAGATATAGACATGTTTTATCTACATATACTGCAAGATGCAAAGCAAATAACTATAGTCACAATTATAAATGCAGTTATTGTATGCATATATGTGTGTGTGTGCACATGAGTGTGTGTGTGTGTGTGTGTATACCTGCCTTCTTGTCAATACAAGGTCTTCATCTACTCATGCCCTTATCTAAGATTTCATTTGATACAAACTTCAGCTTAAAGACAAACTGATTCTCATGTTTTGCTGAAATTTTATTAACCAGAGTTGACTGTATTAGTATAAGTTTAAAAGTTTTCTTGAAATACAAATTTAGGACATTTTTAACAAACACACATTATTTTAGTGTTGAGCTATCTAGCTAAAGTTTGAGTTATCAAACTAATAGTGTGTTAAACGAGGGCATTAATACAGAATTATCTATTTCTAATGTGTTGTATATAGAAAATTTGGCAGAATTCCACTAAAATACTTCCGCTTACTCAACATAGCCAAGTATTGGATTGATAACATTACAGAGTAGTGACCAGTACAAGGAAACTTAAATATGGGGTCTGTAGATTGTTATCCTTTGATATCAAGTGTTATGTATGATGTTTATATAATATTATATATATTTTAGGAAATTATAAATGTTTCTCCACTTTAATATTTGCTTAAATCTTAATGTTATCAGGAAAAACATGTTTAACTAGTGTCCTTGAATTAGGTTGTTTTGATCAATATGTTTTCTCAATTTGAAGGTCAAGGTTGATTTTTGTTTACAAGTAAAAATTCCATTAAGATGACACACATTCTAGAACATTCTGTCATGTGACCAATCTAGAACATTCTGTCATGTGACCAATCTTTATATATATCATGTTTGGTGGACATTTATTCAGTTTTGACATTACCATCAGTCTTGTAAAGAGCTATTACAGTTGTGAAAATTCATTACAAATTCTAAGAGAGGAATTATTTTAAATATTCATTGGATTATAACAGTGCTCATAAACTTTTGGATTTTGGATTTTTAATTGACAATTTTGGAATTTATGTGAACTTATTCAGAGATTTTGGAATACTTCATTTTGACATCAAGATTACTAGTACATCAGGACTTTGGAGACCATTAGCACATCATAACATTCAAGGACACAGCCATGAATTCGGAACATTCTATATTTAGGACTTGTGATTAGAACAATCATTCTTATTGGATTATTAGGATTTCAAAACACATTACTGTAAGTGACTTTTTGATTTTTCATTTTAATTATCTAGTAATAAATTGCTTGTTGATTTTTATTTGATTTGTTGGTTTCACTTTCTTTCTGTTACATTTTTCTTAGACCATAGAGTCGTAACAGAAATTGGGGGCTTGTCCGGGATTGAATTTCTTCAAAGCATATTAGAGATATTAAATTTATCTTTGAAAATAATATTGATTTTGTCTCTGAATTTTTTTTGTCTTTGGCAAAGATTTTATATAGAGAAATTTTTGTGTGTGAAACCAACAAGCATTTACAATGGCATCTAATGTTCAGAATTTCATTTCAAAACCTATCCAGGAGGGGATAGAGTGCATGAGAAAGTTAATTGAAGAGTTCAAAAGGTGCATCCATAGTGATGTTAAAACCTATCTTGACGAGCAGAATGTGGAAACTTTGGAAAATGCTGCTCGTATGGCTGATGATTATTCCTTGACTCACAAAATTTCATTTGGCAATAAGTCGTCGTCTCAGCAGTTTTCTGGTAAAAAACCATTTCAATCTCATTCGAGTACTTCCAAATTTCACAACAGCACAACTGTTAGGAATCAAACATCTGATAAGACTGATCAGAAATCCTTATCTCTTCCTACGTGCACTTATTGTAAAAAGAAAGGGCACGTTATTTCTGATTGCTTCAAGTTGATAAATAAGCAACAGAGAAAAGACAGAGCTTTTCCAAATGCTCTTATTTCTACGAGGTCAAGGTCACGGTCTTGTATTGAAAGCAATACATTTGTTGGGTCAAACAAACCCCAGTCTGATTCTATTTTGGAGGCTTATGAACCATTCATGTCAGAAGGTTCTATATCACTTATTGGTGATTCTGCCAAACCTATCCCAATTAAAATATTAAGGGACACTGGAGCTTCTCAGAGTCTTTTATTATCAGGTACTTTGCCTTTGTCTGAGGAGTCTTCTTCAAGTGAAAGTGTTCTTGTTCAGGGAGTAGAGTGCGGCTTTGTAAATGTTCCTCTCCACTGTGTAAATTTGGCATCAGACTTAGTTTCTGGACCTGTGACTGTTGGGGCAGTGACTTCTTTACCCATAGAGGGTGTTCATTTATTACTAGGCAATGACCTAGCTGGAGATAAGGTTGTGGTTAATCCACTTGTAACTGACAAGCCTTGTTTGGATCAGAAAGTTGATCCTGTCGAAACTGAAATCCCTGATTTGTACCCTGCTTGTGCAGTTACTAGAGCTATGGCAAAAAGAGCTCTTGAGAGTGATGTTGATCAGGATATTATTCCTTTAGCTGACACATGTATTGGTCAGTCTTTTGATGAGGTCACCTTTTCCTCAGGTATTGATCAATCAAATGGTATTGATCACAGTGATCCTCTTTTGGCAACTCATTCTCTTTGTCCTAATCAGGATGACAAATGACAATCCCTTGTCGTTGAACAGGAGCAAGATCCCGAGATATCTTGTTTGTTTCAGAGGGCTATTAGTGAAACTGAAGCCACACAAGTTCCAGTGTGTTACTTTGTGAAAAATGGGGTCCTTATGAGGAAATGGAGACCACCTGATGTACCCGCTGGTGACGAGTGGTCAGTGAGCTATCAAATTGTTGTTCCTAAGTCATATAGACAGGAAATTCTTAATTAGCCCATGAAACTCCTTTGGCTGGTCATTTAGGAGTCCGTAAGACTTATCACAAGATCTTGAATCATTTTTATTGGCCGAAACTCAAAAGTGATGTTTCTAAATACTGCAGATCTTGTCACACTTGTCAAATGGTAGGAAAACCCAATCAGAAGATACCTAAGGCTCATCTGCAACCTATTCCTGCATTTGATGAACCATTTAGTAGAATAATGGTAGACTGTGTTGGTCCTTTACCTAAAACCAAGTCAGGCAACCAATACTTGTTGACCATCATGTGTGCATCTACAAGATTTCCAGAGGCAATTCCTCTGAGAAATATAAAAACTAAAACTATTGTGAAAGCTTTGGTGAAGTTTTTTACACTTGTTGGCCTTCCCAAATCTGTCCAGTCAGATCAAGGGTCAAATTTTATGTCTGGAATTTTCCAACAAGTTATGCATGAATTAGGCATCCAACAGTTTAAATCTTCTGCCTATCACCCTGAAACTCAAGGTGCTTTGGAAAGATTTCATCAAACTTTGAAGAATATGATTCGATCATATTGCTTTGATACAGAAAAGGATTGGGATGAGGGTGTTCATTTGTTGTTGTTTGCTGTTAGGGAATCAGTTCAAGAGTCGTTGGGTTTTAGTCCCTTTGAACTAGTTTTTGGTCATACTGTCCGTGGACCATTGAAATTATTGAAAGAGAAACTTCTTTCAAATGAAGACTCAAAGATTAATCTTCTTGATTATGTTTCTGATTTCAAATACAAGTTGTCAAAGGCCTGTGAAGTAGCAAGAACTAATCTTCACAATACTCAGTCAAAAATGAAATTAAGGTATGACAGAAATTCACAGGAAAGGAGTTTTAAACCTGGTGACAAAGTTCTGGCTCTCTTTCCCATACCTCAGAATCCTCTTCAGGCTAAATTTTTTGGTCCTTATACCGTTGAAAAGAAAGTAAATGACTTAAATTATATCATTAACACTCCTGGGAGATGGAAACAGAAACAACTTTGTCATATAAATATGTTAAAGGAATATTTTGACAGAGATAGCTCAGCTAATTATTCTGTTAATTTAGTTGTACCTGTCCCACACAGTGAAGATATCAACGATGGAGTACGATCAGACTATAGTGACTCTGGTATAACCAATCTTCGGAATTCAGAAATATTGAACAACCTAGACCAGAAACTTTCACATCTACAACAACAGGAAAGAAATGAACTAAAACAGCTATTACATGAATATGAGCACTTGTTTCCTGATGTTCCAACACGAACAAGTAAAATTTATCATGACGTTGACATTGTAGATTCTGCGCCTGTGAAACAGCATCCTTATAGGATGAATCCTCTCAAACAGAACTATCTGAAGAAAGAAATTCAGTATCTACTGGAGAATGATTTCATAGAACCAAGTAAAAGTAACTGGAGTTCACCATGTATTCTTGTTCCCAAGCCAGATAATACATTCCGTATGTGTACTGACTATAGAAAAGTCAACAGTGTCACCAAAACTGATTCATTTCCAATCCCAAGAATGGACGATTGCATTGATAAAATTGGAAATGCGGAATATGTTACCAAGTTTGACCTTTTAAAAGGATTCTGGCAAATTCCACTGACGGAAAGGGCAAAAGAAATTTCAGCATTTGTAACTTCAGATGGACTTTATCAATATAAAGTCATGCCGTTTGGAATGAAAAATTCGCCTGCAACGTTTCAACGTCTGATGAACATAATAACATTTGGTCTTGATAATTGTGACGCTTATATCGATGACGTCATTATCTACAATAACACCTGGGAAGATCATTTGAAAACCATTCGAAAATTCTTCGATCAACTCAGTGATGCAAATCTGACAATTAATTTGAGCAAAAGTGAGTTTTGCCATGCTTGTGTCACATTTTTAGGACATATTGTGGGACAAGGTCAAGTTAAACCTATAGAAGCTAAGGTCAAAGCTATCTCTGAATTTCAAGTTCCAATTTGTAAAAAGCAACTGATGCGATTTCTAGGTATGGCTGGATATTATCGGAAATTTTGTTCCAATTTTTCCAAAATTGCTGAACCTTTGACAAGTTTATTGAGTAAGAAAACCAAATTTCATTGGTCTGACAAGTGTCAGGAATCTTTTGACAAGTTAAAGGCCATGCTTAAGAATGCACCAGTTCTTTCTGCGCCAAATTTTAGCCAATCATTTAAATTATCTGTTGATGCAAGTGATGTAGGGGTTGGTGGAGTATTGATTCAGGGGAAAAGACAATGTGATTGCAGATGCACTCTCACATGCCTAGAAATGTAATATTGCTTGATGTAATTAAGTCCAGTATCATAAAACATGTTCTTATGTAATTTGGATTATTGTAGTATTAGATGTATATTCAAAAGAAAGCTTTATTAAATAAATCTTTTTTTTTCTTTATGAGGGGAGGTGTTATGTATGATGTTTATATAATATTATATATATTTTAGGAAATTATATATGTTTCTTCACTTTAATATTTGCTTAAATCTTAATGTTATCAGGAAAAACATGTTTAACTAGTGTCCTTGAATTAGGTTGTTTTGATCAATATGTTTTCTCAATTTGAAGGTCAAGGTTGATTTTTGTTTACAAGTAAAAATTCCATTAAGATGACACACATTCTAGAACATTCTGTCATGTGACCAATCTAGAACATTCTGTCATGTGACCAATCTTTATATATATCATGTTTGGTGGACATTTATTCAGTTTTGACATTACCATCAGTCTTGTAAAGAGCTATTACAGTTGTGAAAATTCATTACAAATTCTAAGAGAGGAATTATTTTAAATATTCATTGGATTATAACAGTGCTCATAAACTTTTGGATTTTGGATTTTTAATTGACAATTTTGGAATTTATGTGAACTTATTCAGAGATTTTGGAATACTTCATTTTGACATCAGCACATCAAGATTACTAGTACATCGGGACTTTGGAGACCATTAGCACATCATAACATTCAAGGACACAGCCGTGAATTCGGAACATTCTATATTTAGGACTTGTGATTAGAACAATCATTCTTATTGGATTATTAGGATTTCAAAACACATTACTGTAAGTGACTTTTTGATTTTTCATTTTAATTATCTAGTAATAAATTGCTTGTTGATTTTTACTTGATTTGTTGGTTTCACTTTCTTTCTGTTACATTTTTCTTAGACCATAGAGTCGTAACACAAGTCAAATATACATTCAAACCTGTCAATAGCGGCCACAGGTTCACCTTTCAAAATTGTTTTTTGAACAAATACCATGCAATGAATATCATTATTGTTATCATTATTATTATCATTATTATTATTATTATTATTATTATTGTCTTATCAAGATTGTTTTATGTGCACTATTCAACAAAATCATAAAATCCATGTATATATTTTTCTTTCAAAAATGTATGTTCCACACAGGATTACTGTATTCTGCTCACTTCAATCCATCCTGTAAATTAAATCATCACTGACTTAAAATAATCACCGATCTTAGTTTTTTTTGTGCACCATGACAAAACACTAGTTTCACTACTGATAGACAGCTTACATATATCTGTACAACAGAGGACTGACTCTTTGATTCACCATCTTGTATAAATTATGCTTGGAAACAGTTGTTCACACTTCAAAAACAATATCTGGATTAGCCAGTTGCTCAACTTGCTAAGATCAAAAGACAGTCAGCTTATGTGAGAGGCCTGTGATGAATAGGGAATCAAAAGAAGCTATATATGGCTATTCTTTGTGACCCATGAACTGAAACTTTGCATACATTTACAGACCAGTTTGATATATTGAATGACCCCGACCCTAACTGAAAGGGATGTAACTCGTATCTCTTCTCAAAGATAAACTTTTTTTTCATCAGAGATAGCTTTATATCACATGCAAATAGATGAAGATATGGAACTATACCTGTCACACTGGCATAAAGGTGACTTCCATTTCTGCTGCAATAACACAACTACTTTTTCCAGCATCCAGCATCCAGCAAACAAATTGCTTCAACCCTCTACCCTAATTATAAAAACTGCCCCACTTTTGAATTTTATATATTGACACATTTGAAAATTTGACTGGAGTACTATGAGTACAAGTGAGATAAGAAACGTTTACACATCAATTTCACATGATATTCCTTTATCTAAACACTGCCTTCCTCATGCAGCGGTCACTGTACATATGATCCAGTGACCAATTAAGGCAGAGAGAAACCACTGTTTGGTTAGGAAATACCAAGCTGCTGACCACAGAAAGCAGGTGACTGTTACACATGACATTTATATAGGAAATTTGCCAGAAGGAAATTAGAATGGCCATTATCAACAAGTGACTGCTATGTAAAGGTGACCATTAGGACAGCTTTGACTGTACAAGTGAAATTAAGACATGAGGTCTGTAGATTGTTGTCCTTTGATATCAAGTTAAATATACAAGAAAATTAAGACATGGGGTCTGTAGATTGGTGTTATTTTATATCAAGTTAAATATGCAAATGAAATTAAGACATGGGGTCTGTAGATTGGTGTTATTTTATATAAAGTTAAACACACAAATGAAATTAAGACATGAGGTCTGTAGATTGATCTCCTTTGATATCGAGTTAAATATATAAGTGAAATTAAAACATGGGGTCAGTAGAATGTTGTTCTATGATATCGAGTTAAATATATAAGTCAAATTAAAACATGGGGTCAGTAGAATGTTGTCCATTGATACTGAGTGAAATATACAAGTGAAATTAAGACATGGGGTTCATAGATTGTTGTCCTTCGATATCGAGTTAAATATACAAGTGAATTAAGACATGGGGTCTGTAGATTGTTGTCCTTTGACATCGAGTTAAATATACAAGTTAAATATACAAGTGAAATTAAGACATGGGGTCTGTAGAATGTTGTCCCTTGATACTGAGTTAAATATACAAGTGAAATTAAAACTTCATGTCTGTAGATTGTTGTCCTTTGATATTGAGTATACAAGTGAAATTAAGACATGGGGTTAAATATACTAGTAAAATTAAGACATGGGGTCTGTAGATTGTTGTCCTTTGATATTGAGTAAAATATACAAGTGAAATTATGACATGGAGTCTGTAGATTGTTGTCCTTTGATATCGAGTAAAATATACAAGTGAAATTAAGACATGGGGTTAAATATACTAGTAAAATTAAGACATGGGGTCTGTAGATTGTTGTCCTTTGATATCAAGTAAAATATACAAGTGAAATTACGACATGGGGTCGGTATATTATTGTCCTGTGATATGGAGTTAAATATACAATTAACCTGTCTGTAGATTGTTGTTCTTTGATATCAAGTTAAATATACAAGGAAATGGTACATGATATGCCAGCCCTGTGTTTAATACTCCTCCATGTAGGCACTAGTAGGGCATAGTTGACTCTGGAGATTATTGACCAGACATGTCTTAATGACCTGAAACTTTACTAAAGGTATATGGTCTTGAACTAAAATTACTGTACAACAACCATTATTTTCTTATTAGACTTACTGTGACCATGACCTCTGACCTCTAGACCACAGAAGCTATAGGTTCCTTTATTACCCTAAGTGTAAGCCCTCCACAAACTTTGGTCAAAGGAATGTGGTCCAGAACTAAAGTTATTATGTAAAAACTATTTGTCTTCTTTCAATCACACTGACCTTGACTTTTGACCTCAAAATGAATAGGCTTCTTTCTAACACCAAGTGGAAGCCATCTTGAAAGTTTGGTCCAGGTCTGTAATGTAGAACTAATGTTACTGTCCAGAAACCATTATTATTCTTTCAGTCACAGTGACCTTGACCTTTAATCCCAAAATCGATAGACTTTTTCCTTACCCAAGTGCAAGCTATCCACAAAGTTTAATCCTGATCTATTATGTAGAATAAATGTTTTTTTTATGCAGAAACCAATTTTCCTCATTCAGTCAGTGACCTAAACCTTTGACCTTTTGACTTCAAAGTCAATAGTGTTCTTCCCTACCCCAATGCAAGCCATCCACAAAGTTTGGTAACTGTAGATAATGGAGAACTTGATTTATTGTGCACAAACAAATTTGGAAACAGATGGAGAAACAGATGGACAGATGGATAGACAATATCATAATTTAATATGCTCTGCATTATCGTTGGTGAATCAAAACTGAAGACTATTATCAATTTCTGTGTAACACCTTTAACACAGAACAGTTCTCTCATAATTTAAGAATTGAAACCAGTAGATATGGAAATAATAGAATTGAAAGATGTTGAAGACATTGTATGTTATGTGATGGTCATAATGATATCAATGTGTCGTTTTCTTTTATTATTACAAAACCTTTAGACAATAGTTTTGGACAAAGCTAAAGCATACAAGTGCACCTAATTGCATTCTAGTTATAAGACAAGAGTTCCTTGAAAGGACCAATGCTCTACTCTCCAAAAAGAATTTCCAGTAATTCAAGATAAGACCATTTCTTTTGTACACCATTTCTCTTTTTTTAACTGTTGAGTGTTGAACCTTATCTGATATTCTTGAGCAACAAGATTTTCAAATTGGCCCCTGTGGCAGCCATACTGCATGCAAGATTGGCACCATTTTTATTCAGGACAAGCTAGACACCATTAAAAGACTTTTGGTGAAATCCTATATTGATATGATCATCCATTCAGGAGAATTAGCTGCAAGATTTTCAATATGTTCATTGTGACAACCATATTTGAGGTCAGATCAGCACCATTTTCATTCAGGACCATATAGATATTGTAATTAGTCTACTGGTGAAAGCCGCATGTCGATATGACTGTAGTGATAATATTTTCAGCTGTGGTGGCCATATTTGGATATCAGATTGGCACAATTTTTATTTAAGACCAACTAAACCATAAAAAGTCTTCTGCTGAAAACCCCATGCTTATATGACTTTATGTTCAGAAGGAGTAACAATAACAAGATTTTCAAGATGGCTGTCATGGTGGCCATACTGGATGTCAGCTCAGCACCATTTTCGTTTACTACCAGCTACACACCATAAGAAGTCTTTTGGTGAAAACCCAATGTTGATTTGACTTTCCATATACAAGAAGTAGTGTTAATATTTTCAATATGGCAGCTGTGGTGGCCATATTGGATATCAGATCAGCATGATTTTTATTTAAGACCAACTAGATACCATTAAAAAGTCTTCTGCTGAAAAACCCATGCTGATATAACTTTCTGTTCAGGAGGAGTAGCAAAAAAAAGATTTTCAAGATGGCTGCTGTGGTGTCCATATTGGATGTCTGAGCAGCACCATTTTCAATTAGGACCAACTAGGATGAATGTGTGTTTAGATCTTGGGATGAATGATTGTGTAAAGTTTTATGGCAATCCTCTAAGTATTTTAGAAGTAGTAGTGATAACAAACTTGCGCTAACGGATGGATGTCAGACGATGGACGACAGACAATGGACGACTGACAACAGGCCATTCCATAAGCTCTTCTGGTCCATACCAGCAGAGCCAAAAGCTAATCAGCCATTGCTTTAAAGTAAGAGATATAATATTACTAAATCAGTGTTTTGTACAGATATCAAATGATATTTTTTTATTTTCTCTTTTACACTTTGTGACGAGTACATTTTTCATTGCATCCATGTATGCACAACCTTCAGCAACTGCATAAGATATATATATATATATATATATATATATATATATATATATATATATATATATATATATATATATATATATATATAATATGTAATCAATAGGCCTGAACATGCTATTTATGTATATAATCAATTTAATAAGCCAGCTAATAAATAAAAGAACTGAATGACACTCACAGATATTATTTTACTGTATCACAGGGGTTAAAAGAAAGACACATTTTAAAAAATGAGATTGAAAATATGAAGGGGGACAATTTATGTAGATTTCAGAAACTACTAACAAGTAATTTAATTAAATCAGTAGAATTACAGTCTTACAGCTAAATAGAATTAAAATTTATAATCAAAAGATCTTTAAATAAATTATACTCACATGCTACATAAACCATTAGGATTGCTACGTGTCCACTTCGTAAATCCATGGTCACTATAAGCTTCTCTTCACATGAAAAAATGTGTGGATAAATGATAGAAGATTCTGTATCATGCAAGCTGAAATGTAATGTACGTGTTTAAGTGATGTACCGTATATGTAAGCATTATCTCACAGCTCACATTGTTAAATCATTGTAAATGTAAATGAGAAAATGAAAAATAACATCAAACAAGTTAACAACCTGACTATATTAAATAAATTATCAGATAATAGATCTAAAAAGTACACAGTAAAAGTAACAGTTTGTTAGGAATTATATATCTTGCCTGCTACCCAGCCTGATACAGATACATGTTTCACTTGCCTGCTACCCTGCCTGATACAGATACATGTTTCACTTGCCTGCTACCCTGCCTGATACAGATCCATGTTTCACTTGCCTGCTACCCTGCCTGATACAGATACATGTTTCACTTTCCAATGATCTTGATCTTGCCTGAGAAATAGGAGGGTAGGAGTGCAGGAATATGAAAGGACAGTGCTGACTGATTTTACAATCCAAGTATGACAGCTATCTCTTCCAGGGTTCTAGACTTATGACCATAACAACAAGAGTACCATGCCATTACCATATATTATACATCCGCCATGTGTTAAATAGTATTATTATACTATGGTTATGTAAAGCTCTCTTTCACTGGTTAGATCCTTGATCTTTTCAATCCAAAATTAACAGGCATCTTCCTTGTCTTAAATGTAAGCCATCTTGGTAACCCTGACCTTTGACCTAGTTGCCCCCAAACTTATAGGTTCCTTTGTTGTCTCAAATGCAAGCCATCCACAAAGTTTGGTCATGATTTCTGACACATGACTTAAGAAATTTCATGGAAACCATTTACTTCTTAGAGTCCCTCTGATTTTGACCTTTGAACCCCAAAATCAATAGGTGTCTTCCTTGTCTCACATGCAGTCCATCTACAAGGTTTAGTCAATGCATGTAGTATAGAACTTAAGTAATTTTCTGGAAGTTTTTTCATTTTTTTTGTCCCTGTGATGTTGACCTCTGATCGTTTGACCCCAAAATGAATAGATGTCTACCTTGTCTCAAATGCATGCCATCCACAAAGTTTGGTCATTTGGTTGTTATGGGTTTAACGCCATTTTTCAGCACATGATAGGCTATACATGGCGGCCAGTATATTTGGTGGAGGAAGAACCTGAGAAAACCCCGGGAAGAACCACCAACCCACTGGAAGCTACTGGCAAGCTTTCTCACATACCCACACTGGCCGAGCCTGAGACTGGAACCCACACGGACAGAGGTGAGATGTCAGTGATCTGTAAAGGCAAGCGCCTTAGACCACTCGGCCACCCGGGGCCCCGAAAAAGTGTGGTCGAAGTAAGTGATAAAGAACTAAGATATCCTGCAGAAAACATGTTTCTTCTTGTAGTTACAGTGATCTTGACCTTTTACCTTTTGGTTACAAAATCAACTGATGTCTTTCTTATATCAAATCCAGTCTGTTTACAAAGTTTGGTATTGATATCAGGTATAAAAATCAAGTTATTGTGTAGAAACAGTTTCTTCCTTGCCCCAAATGCAAGCTACTTTTAAAGTTAGTAATAGCAGATGGTGGAAAACTCAAGTTAATGTGCAGAAATTAAATAGGGAACAGGTGGATGGATGGACAGACAACATCATAACATAATATGCTCAGTCATCTAGTGGGAATATAAAAACTTCAAATGAAAATTTATCCAAGAATTTCAAATGACCATGACCTTGCCTGGATGTCAGAGTGTGGGCTTGGGGTGCAAGGATATAAAAGAGCACAGCTCCCTAATTCTACAGTCCAAGTGTGATAAATCTCTCTGGATTTGGGACTTGTGACCTTATAGAAAAATTTAAACCCCAAAATTAACCAAGATTTTCAAACGAACTTGAGCCACAGTAACTCAGTCAGTACAGCATCAGACTTGTAATCTAAGGACCATGGGTACCCACCCAATCCAGCCAGGGTCTGCTGACTTGGTGTATTTTGGAAAAAGACACTCAGCTCCCATTATGGAGCATAATATATCCACCAATTCCTTAAAAGTGCCATTAAAACCAACTAGTCAACCATAAAACGAACTTGACCTGTCTGTAGGGTTGGAGTGCATAGATATAGAAGAGCTGAGCTCCAAGATTGTACAGTCAAAGTATGACAGCTATCCCTCCCAGGGCTTGGGACCTATGACCATACAGAAAACATTTACATGAAACTTTACCTAGATTTCCAAATGACATTGACCTTGAGTGAGGGTCACAGGGAGGGTAGAGGTGCATAGATATGAAAGGGCAGATCTTTCTGATTCTACAGTCAAAGTATGACAGCTATCCCTCCCAGGGTTTGGGACCTATGACCATACAGAAAACATTTACATGAAACTTTACCTAGATTTCCAAATGACATTGACCTTGAGTGAGGGTCGCAGGGAGGGTAGAGGTGCATAGATATGAAAGGGCAAATCTTCCTGATTCTACAGTCTAAGTATGACAGCTATACTTCCCAGGGTTTGGGATTTAAAACACAAAAAAACTTGAACCAATGTTGATGACAAAATTATGATCTAAAGATATCTTAGTAACAGCTCCACTAGCATGTCAGCCTATCCACTGATTCAATGAAGAAAATCAGACACCTCAAAACTACATCATATTTTTGATCATCAGTCTTGCTTTGCTAACTGATCAACATAGTATTATGTTATGACAGCAGACCTACATTCAGTGATATACAGCACTCTCCCTTCCTCAGAAGTCAATAAGCCATTACAATTTCCTCTTAAACCGGAGTTGAATTAAACAATATACCATATATACATGCATAATATAAATGCATATGGTTTAACAACTTGCAGATCAAAATCTATCAAAATTAAGCACTTAAAGATCTGAGTCATCATTATTTGTGTACATTATTTTTTTTTCATACTTTGATCCAAGAAATTATTATGTGAATCTGACCTCATTATACTTACTGTATATACTCACGTATACCTCCATACCAACTGCAAACTGTATAGACCCAGATCTGCCATCGCATAATGTGCTGGTAGATCTGGGTCTATGCAGTTTGTAAAGACTAATCAGTAGAACAAACAACACAGACCCTGATTTGCTGGTGCATTATGAAATGGCAGATCAGGGTCTATGTTGTTTGCATTCGGACCAGGCTTATACACAAGTATATACAGTAGTAATAATATGTTTACTCTCTACTAGCAAGAACATACAGTTACAATAAATATGCAATGGTGTATAGTAGCAAACAAGAGGCCCAAGTGAAACTCATATTGTTTACCTGTTATGGAGATCTTTAAACTCTTGACTGAGTTTGCGATTGAGTTTTCACTTGCAGCCAATCAAAGATTGCATTTTGACGTAAAGTCCTTTGTGTTTGGCAGATACAAAATCTAAAGCTCAAACTCAAGATCAGAAGTTTTATGATCTCCAGGCCTGGCTAACATAACTTAACAGTTGACCATTTCACTAAGCAGGTTTAGTTGGTATTTTAAGAACACAACCTATGTAAAATATCTCCAAACCTCTATATGATGTCGATTTATCTTTTTTATTAAAATATGATAAAAATTCTATCCAAAGATAAATGCATATAATTAATATGCATAGGTCTTACTCATAACGAACTCATCCAAGATATTGACAATATAAACCTATTTACCAAATGTTATACAAATTGGATGAGAAATATAGTCTCTAGAAAGGTAACAAGCTCAGCCAATCAGATGCTCAGTAAAGGGTGTAGATCTCACTTATTGTAGAACCAATCAAAGACTATGATGATATAAGCTTATTTACCAAGTTGGGGCAAAATCTGATCAAAATTCAGTCTCCAAAGTGGTTATAATAATTATAATAATAATAATAATGACTTTATTTCAGACTTAAGTCCATAGACAATAAAAACCAGAAATACCACACAAGATATGACACAAAAATCACAAAACAATATTAGTACAACAATTTGCTCCAATGATCAATTATTGATGAATTATGACAGCATGCAAAGTGAAACACTTCTTTCAAGATATTTTTATTACTACTAGCAATTCTACTTCTTAATGAGTACACTCTCTTTAGTTGCAAAACACAAAGGCTATTGACATTGTTGTTCACAAACATTTCCAACGCACTGTGGCACCTATCATAACCTATTAAAAATCTAAATGCATTGTTGTAACATACATTTAACCACGTCATTGTAGAACATGAAAAATTTGTCCATAGAGGAGCACAATACAAATTCATACAATATGATTTGAAAAGCAAAATTTTTACATCTGTAGAACGTGTTTTAAAAGACCTTAAAAGCATATTTACTCATATAGAAAGAGAACAATATTGTCTTTGTTTATCACTATCATCTAACAAATCAAAATGAATGACATACCCTAGGTGCACATGCTTATTGACAAACAGCAGCTTTTCTCCGCAAAACCTAACTTCAGGTATGGACACCTTTTTCAGATTTTGAGGTCTGAAACACATACATAGTCTTTTTTGTGTTGTACTCAATATAATTTGCTAATGTGAACTGCTCTCATATTCTTAATAGCTTTTGTAATCGACCAATATATGGTCTAAGTACAGATATATCATCCGCAAAACTGAAGTTATTCATAAATAAATCACCGATGTTGCATCCAATAGAAGACCTATTCAAATCACGATTAAGGTCATCAATATATACATTAAACAGAAATGGGGATAGAACACCTCCTTGCCGCACACCATTTATCACATGGAAAGACATAGTTAACTGACCCCACTTTACACAAAATTGTTGTTTGTTGTACCAATTAAAAAGCAAACTAACAACATACAATGGAATGTTTCTATCAATTAGCTTTCTGAATAGGGTCCAGTGATTTATTCAGTCAAAAGCCTCCGTAGCATCCAATAAACATACATAAACTGGACTACCGTTATCAACATAGTAATTAATGACTTCCTTGAAGGCAAACAGACAGGTACCAGTGGAGAGATGTCACCTAAAGCCACACTTATTGTCTTGGAGCTCTATTTTATATCTTCAAAGCAAAATGAGTTCTAAGGCTATAGATATCCCAGTGGCCATGGCAATTGGTCAATAATTGTTTTTGTCCGATATATCTTCAGTCTTCGACTTGATTACTGGTATCAGAGTTACTCTAGTGAGGTAAAAGGAATAAAGCGATCCACCAACATGAACTGGCTAGAGGAGAGCAATTCTTCAACTCCTGGCAAACATCTTTCCAAAACGAGTTGACATCTTTACTGCTCAACTTCTTGGCATCTGAGCCAGCCCTGTATCTAGTTTCTTCCATCTTACATAATCTTAAGGCATGCTTAATATGGGCCCTGGATTTCCTAATCATATCGCATACAAAACCATGCCTAGGCTTACCATTATCATGCCATAAGATACAATAATCCCTAGCCTCTTTATGCAAATCTTTAACATAGTCATTCCATCCACTTTTTACAATTAACATTGCGGGCAACAGTATTACCAGCATCTGCAAGGACTGATATAACAGCACAATCAAAAGTATCAATAGCTTCCTAATGATCAAGATGAACACAATTTACTGTGTTGCATAACACAGCTTCATATGGTATATGCACATTACAAAGTAGCATATCAGTCATGTCCGTATAATGCCCCTTCTCATCTTCATTCAAGTTACACCAGTTTATATACCATTTTGTTGCCACTTTACCACTGTCCAAACCCTCAGGTTCAGTTCTTGGGAGAGTTTCTACAGTGACAGTAAATAAAGTAGGTCTAAGATCTGAGCCTACTATTTCATATAGAATTTGCATATCCTTTATACACTAATGACCTGAGCTCATTGAAGCACATTGATCTAACCATGATACTGTATGATGAGCATCACTCACATAGGTGTGCGTATTAGGGTCAGTACCAAGTAACTCAACATCAGATAAGATGTATCCAAATTCAGCAGAAAATATCTTTAATTCATTACCAAAACCTGACCCTTTAAGAGAATCAGCATTCCAATCATTTACTATATATATATATATATATATTTTGCTAGTATTTGCTTCCTCTACTATAGAATTAATTTTTGCCAAGATAATGTACAAATTCTTCATATGAGTCTCCGTCATCTGTAGGTAAATACACATTAAGATATAAGCAGTTTGTATCATTGCATATATTCTCTAAGCATATTAGCTATGGGTCATCAAACGTATTAACTTTCATATATGGCCCCAGCGCCTTTCTCCACAAAGCAGCGACACCAAAATAGGGTCATCCAACAAGAAACCCTTTACCACAGTCAATAGGCGTGACACCACGGGCATAATAGTCTGCATGTAGAGATGAAAGATAAGATAAACTCTGCATCTATAGATGAAAGATAAGATAAACTCACCCAATCAGATACAATATTACCTCATAAATGTGTGTTGATCTAGGTCATAATCCAACTCATCCAATATCTTGATGATACAAGACTACTGAAGAAGTGTGTTCAAAATATGATTGGAAATATAGTGTACACTACCTAGAGACATTAGAGTATCAGGGTCTATCCTAGGACATGCAATTGTGGGATTCATGCAAATTTCTACAAAAATAAAATTCCCCTAAAATGTAAGGGGGGGGGGGTAAACTAATTTTAATTATGCAATATTTACCCGTTGCTGTTGTGCAGCTTTTCTTTTTTGTGCCGAAAAACCACCGTCCATTTGATGTGAATTGATCCTGGAGTGTTGACAAGTTCAGCTAATCAGTTGGAAAATTGCCTCATTAATGAGTTGATCTATCTTTTAATCATACTCCTCTGCAATTTTGATGATATAAGCCTTATTACCAGGTTTGATCACAATTCCATAAAAAATACTGTCTCCTGAGTGGTAAGAAGCTCATCCAATCAGATGCAAGATCACCTGTTTAATGTGTACAGATCTCACTCATAAAACTCACTGGACATCTTGATGATATTAGCCTATTTACTGAGTTTGATCAAAATCTGATCAGAAATAAAGTCAATAAAGTGTTGACAAGCTCAGCCAATCAGATGTAACATTATCTCATTAATATGCATAAATTTTGCTCATTATTGTACTTATCCGAAATCTTAATAATTTAAGTCTATTGACAATGTTTGATTGAAATCAGATTACAAATACAGCCTCAATATTAGTAACAAACTTGGCCAATCAGATGCAAGATCACCTCATTAATATGCATGTATATTGCTCATTATCAAATGTATGCAAGACCTTGATGATATATGCATATACCAAGTTTGATCAGCATTGGATCAGAAATATGACCTCAGGACTTGTAACAAGCTCAGTTAATCATATGCAAAATTACTTTATTAATATGCATGGACCTCACTCATTATCAAACTTTTTTGAGATTATGATGATATAAGCCCATATTCCAAGTGTGATCAAAATCAGATCAGATCAGAAATATGGCATCCAGAGCGGTAACAAGCTCAGTCAATCAGATGCAAAATCACCTGATTAATATATATGGCTCTTGCACATTATCAAATTCATTTGAGATCTTGATGATATAAGCCCATATTCCAAGTCTGAACAAAATCAGATCTCAAATATAGCCTAGAATGTAGTAAAATCAGATCAATTAATCAATCAGATGCAGGATCACCCCATTAATATGCATAGATGTCACTCATATTCAAACTTGTCTCAGATACTGATGATATACACTTATATTCAAAGTGTGATGAAAACTGGATCTAAAATATGGCCTTCAGAGTGGTAACAAGCAATTGTTGATGGATAATACATGACAGACAATGCACAAAAGATGCAGGGTCATACCCATATGCTTATTTGTCTTTATGGCCAAGTAAACAAACAACTGCTGACAATCACATTAATTAAATATATCTATCATTTAACAAGTACTTTTGGATTCAAATATAATATCTCTTAGGTCACCCAGGAGTCTACTGCATTGGAGACCAGCCTCCTCATGGTATTCTTACAGGGAGAAAAAAAATGTCATAGATCTCGCTAGATGAAATCCTGATGTTGATTTTTTTTTGTGTGCCTGTTCCCACTGTTTCAGACAACTTGTTTCAATTTCATTTTATTAAAAGACTCTGGTCTTTGCAGTTCTACTCTTTTCATATTGTCTAATAAATTTCCTAACTTAAAAGCTGTTAGATGGTACAAATACAATGAAGAGATAACAATAAATGATATTCCAATATGTATGGGGAAACCAACAAGAGTCCCATGGTGGGACTGATGCTCTGCTGGGTGGCCAAAAAATATTTCCAGGAATCCACAATAAATCTGTTTCTTCTGTCTTTTTTATTCTTTTTAACTGTTGAGTATTGAAACCATCTCTGATATTCCTGATAAACTCGAACATACCAAATTTGGTAAAAAAATATTTTCTTACATGTTTGAGGTAACATGTTCACAAGACACCCATAAATGCAGTACAAATTTCTTTGGCAAAGTTTTTTGATCTTGAACCTAATATCATGGATTAAGATCACTGAACTTGTCTCAATGTCAAGATATACCCACATGTTAAGTTTGATTAAAATTATAATGAAATATTGTTGGAGGAGGGGGAAGAAGGAAAAAAAAAAGTTACTGAACTGGCATCATTCAAGGTATTCGTCAGATATATTCATAAACTGGCATCATTCAAGGTATTCGTCAGATATATTCATAAACTGGGTTTGATTACATTTCATTCCTATTGGTTGGTGCTATCATGCTCATAAGCTGGTACATCTGAAAACCTGAGTCAAGATCACTGAATTTAAAAATCAATGTCAGAGTGCTGACTATCAACTTGTTTATTGGAATGCAACTAAATATACAGTCTGTTCAAAATTCATTTGTATATACAAGTCACTGTAATCATACACTCAATAAAGTACAAAAATGCAAGCAATGACCTTTGACTTGATCCCAAGGTGAATTAAGTCTGGTTTTCAAACTCCTTCACAAAATTCCATATATGCTGGCCGGTCATATCTGTACCATTTTTATTAAAAACAAATTACATATTGCAAGAAGTGTTTTAATGACAACCCCCTATCATATTTGTGCATGAGGAGTGATAACAAGATTTTTTAGACAGCCACTACAATGCCATGTTGGATGTCTGATGAACACAATTTTCATTCAGAACCAGCTAAATATTGCTAGTGTTTTAGTGAAAACCCCATGTCAATATGACCATCCATTTTGGATAAGTAGCCACACAAAGATTTTCAGGATGGCTGTCAAGGCAGCCATTCTGGAGGCTGGATCAGTCATTTTAATATAGAAACAACAATATACTGAAAGAAAAGAGTGTTGTTTGTTGTTTGTTTTTTTCTAAAAAAAAGAAAACATGTCAGTATGACCATTCATTCAGAGAATAAGCTGCAATAAGATTTTTCACATTTTGGGAAGTCACATTGGCCTCATTTTCATTTAGGACCAATTACATATAGTGGGAAGTGTTTCAGTGAAAACCCAATATTAGTATGACCCTCTCTTAATGAGTAGTGATAACAAGATTTTCAAGGTGTCCATATTGCATGTCTGAGAGGCACCATTTTCATTTAGGCCATACTTGACCTTTGGATTGAAAGTGTGCAAAGGTTAATGGCAATCGTGCCATTAGTTAGGAGGAGTGGCAATAACAAACTTGTACTAATGGACAAGCCATAGCATAAGCTCTTCTGGTCTTTGACCAGTAGAGCTAAAAAAACTCTCCTGCATTGGACTACCAAATCGCCTGCATATGAAACAAAATATCCAGCATTGGAATCCTAGGGTTATTACATGTATGAGCATTACTGTTCTTTGTGCCTTCATTGAAATATATACTGTATTTATCTGATGATAAGTCCATGCTTGATTAAGCCCACCAGCCCTTGTTATAAAATCTGTGACAAATATTTGCTCACAGTAACTTTGACTGATAATATGCTCATTCCCTACTCTGTGACAATTAGGCTGACCCCCTGGTCTTATCATGGGAGAAATACTGTATATATCGAATTCAGAGAGACATGGGGTGAAGAACCCTGAAATGAGAGTACATTATACCATGTTCTCAAGATATTATGTAGTTATGTCACTTTGGCATTTTATCATCAATTATGTAATGTTTTGTACTGTATATATGCTTGTGCATAAGGGGCATGCAAATGCCTACAGCATAAATCTAAACCAGCTATCATATAATATGCTGGTACATCAGGTTCTATACTATTCATACTACTTAATACTTCAAATGAACAGCATAGAGCCCTGATTTGCCAGCACATTAAAATGAACAACATAGACCCTGATCTGCCAGCACATTAAAATGAACAGTGTAGACCCTGATCTGCGAGCACATTAAAATGAACAGCATACACCCTGATCTGCCAGCACATTCAAATGAACAGCATACACCCTGGTCTGCCAGCATTGATGCTTATCTGCCATTTAAATGAACAGCACAGATGCTGATCTGCCATTAAAAGGAACTGCATAGATGCTGATCTGCCATAAAATGAACAGCATAGATGCTGATCTGCCATTAAAAGGAACAGCATAGATGCTGATCTGCTAGCATATTAAAATGAACAGCATAGACCCTGATCTGCCAGTATATTACAATCAACAATATAGACCCTGATCTGCCAGCATAATAAAATGAACAGCATGGACGGATCTGCCGACATTAAAATGAACAGAATAGACCCTAATCTGACCACACATTAAAATGAACATTAAAGACCCTGATATACTAACACATTAAAATGAACAGTAAAGACCCTGATTTACCAACACATTAAAATGAACTGTGAAGTCCCTGATCTGCCAGCACATTAAAATGGACAGACTAGACCCTAATCTACAGGCACATTAAAATGAACAGCATAGAGGCTGATCTGCTAGTGCAATAAAATCAACAGTGAAGATCCTGATCTGCCACCAAAATAAAATGAACACCATGGACCTTGATGTCTGCCACAATAAAATGAACATTGCACATTAAAATGAACATCATAGAGGCTGATCTGCCAGTGCAATAAAATCAACAGTGAAGACTCTGATCTGCCACCATAATAAAAATGAACATAATAGACCTTGATGTCTGCCACAATAAAATGAACAGTGAAGACCCTGATCTGCCACCATAATAAAATGAACACCATAGACCTTGATGTCTGCCACAATAAAATGAACAGTGAAGAACCTGATCTGCAAGCACATTAAATTGAACAGAATAAACCCTTATTTTGCCAGCACATTAAAATGAATAGAATAGACCCTAATCTGCCGGCACATTAAAATGAACAATAACGACCATGATCTGCCAGCACATTAAAATGAACACTGAATACCCTGATCTGCCAGCACATTAAAATGAACAGTGAAAACCCTGATCTGCCAGCACATTAAAATGAACAGTGAGAACCTTGATCTGCCAGCACATTAAAATGAACAGTGAAAACCCTGATCTGCCAGCACATTAAAATGAACAGTGAAAACCCTGATCTGCCAGCACATTAAAATGAACAGTGAAGACCCTCATCTGTCAGTGTATTTTGTGACATTAGATCTGGATTTCTGCGGTTCATTGTTGGGTGTACTTAACAGATGAGTAAATACTCTAATGCCATTTGTACATTACTGGCTACAATTTAAGTACCGAGGACATAAAAAGTAACCTAATAAATCCCTCAACTTCCTAGTGTTCTCAAAATTTAGTATTTTATTTTAAACACGGTATGTATCATAAAAATCATACAAATCTCACAACAAGAGCAAAAATGTGCTTTTGTAAATTGTGAGATTTGTAAATTCAGCAGCACATATATTCCAGTGTTAATATATGGATACAACTAAAACCAATACAACTCATCAAACATGTGTTCATATGTATTCCAATGTTAATACATGGATACAATTCACCCCATCAAACATCTGTTCACACATATTAAAATGTTAATATATGGATACAACTAAAACCAATATATCTTATCAATCATATGTTCATACATATTCGAATGTTAATAAATGGATAGAATACACCCCATCAAACACCTGTTCATACATATTAAAATGTTAATATATGGATACAACTAAAACAAATACACCTCGTCAAACGTGTGTTCATACAAAGTCATATACCAATATTAATAAATGGATACAAATTCACCCCATCAAACATCTGCTTACACATATTAAAATGCTTATTATGGATACAACTAAAACCAATACACCCCATCAAACATCTGTTCATGCTAGATTAATCGAGAGACAGACAGATGGACTTCTGTTCAGACATCATCAATCTATAAGCAGGAATTGCTTTGCAGTCTGGCCCAAAACACTATCTCAGGCAGTTCAAATGCATCATATTATGACATAATACAATATTCTATAAACAAAGCAACTTTGCATATTTAGGACCTAATCATTCCTTCATATAATGGCTATCTGTCTAGTTTTACACTTTTGTGTAAAACTAGAAAGATAACCATTATATGAAGGAATTATATTTCCTGACAGAACAACTTCAAACATCTTGCACTCAGTTTCCCATATTTAGGTATCAACTACAAGGGTTCCACACAGAAGTACTGTATATACTATTGTGTAATCCGATACCAACTGCAAACTGCATAGACCCAGATCTGCTGTCGCAAAATGCACTGGCAGATATGGATTAATGCAGTTTGTAAGGACTAATCAGTAGAACAAACAACATAGACCCTGATCTGCCGGCATATTATGCGATGGGAGATCAGGGTCTATGTTGTTTGCATTTGGACCCGGATTATATGCGAGTATATACGGTATGTCTCTGCATGTCAACCATGCTATGATACTTTCTCTACAACTCTCACAAAAAATTTAACACAAAATCCTAATGTTAATCATAATATCACCTGTTCTGTTGCTTTCATAAAAGTGACACCTATTATCTGCTAAAACAGTTGAGAAACAAAATTGATGTTAATGTTAAATATACAGACTCTGATGTGTTTTACTTAAAGATGCAAGACCATGTGAAAATCATCCTGAAAATTTATTAATGGTAATATTTTCAAAATCAACATCCTGTAAACGTCCTTGATTTCAGATCTAAATCATAGGTAATTTGTTTACTTTCATCTTGCTGAGGTGAACTCCGACTAGTACATCCTACAGGGTCATCCATGTCTCTTCACACATTTCTGCATAAAGTCTTATGTTTCCAGACTTCAGAATTACAGCTGACAAATGGACAATGGATAGATCATGGTCAAAATAATAGATATGTTGTTTTTTAGTAATATTTGTTGTTTATGAGACAAAAAAATAAGAATATATTTTATTTGCCTTAAGATAAAATCTGGACTATCACTTTTCCAAATAAGATCAAAATAATAAACCCTGTGGAAAGTTTGACCTCACATGTGAAACATATTGCATATACTGGTAGGTACTGAAGAAATACTAGTCAGTTTCAGGCTTAGGTACTTTCATCATTCTCCCGCAAACAGTTGCACACTGCAAATCATGCATTACCACTACGCACTGTATTTTATTCTTTTTATTTCCCAGCTATTTTAGGAATAAAAAAGGTTCCGTATATACTCGTGTATAATGCGGGTCCAAATGCAAACAACATAGACCCTGATCTGCCGGCACATAATGCGATGGCAGATCTGGGTCTATGCAGTTTGCAGTTTGTATTGGATTATACGCGAGTATATATGGTAATGCTAACTATGGCAATTGCATTTTTATTTGTAATGACTGACTAGGATACATTACAATAACTGCATGCTGTGATCATAAATATAAAGAATTTTTCATAAGTTGCAAAATAACAATAGACCTGGACTGCAATATTATTTGCCTCAAACAAATAATTCTTTCAGTGCTACATATTTATAAATATGACAAAAGAAACAGATAATTAATGCCCCTACCATGTTGGATACTCGTATAAAAATACTGTCAACTCTCGTTACAACGAACAAGTATGTGCTTGTAAAGAACAATATATAAATGAAATATGCATGTTTGTTACAGGGAAATTGCTGCAGGAGTAGGAAGCTGAATATTTTGATATTAAACAAAATTCCCATTAAACACGTTTGTTTCGATTAATTTCTGTCAGAACCTGAATATTCCATTGTAATGAATGCTACTGTCGTGAGAATGTAGTTTACCAATTTCTTAGTTAAAAAGGAGTAAAAATCATTATCAAACTTGAATCTTAGGTTATTCACTAGAAATCCATCTGCAAAATTCATCATAATCCATAAAATATTCCTGTAATTATAGTTGTGAAAATAAATTTGTTAGTAAACTAAGATCTCTGAAAATACTTACCCAATCACATTAATATTAGGAAAATACTCTCTGCTACTTCCGAATTCTGCCGTCCCGTCTATATATCATGTTGACAAAGGGAAGTAATTCAAACTGATTAACTCCCTTTGTTCCCTAAACTTATAAACTATCTTTAAGGGCAAAAGTCAACATAAAACATACACGAAACAAAACGTTAAAAATTAGCTCAACATAGATCTAAATAAAGCACATCTGTGTGTCAAATTAATTGAAATACAATAATAACAAATTTTGTATTTTGAAGACAATGTCATTTGTAATCTGAGGAAATTATAATTATTTTTTTTTTTTAATCTGAGGTACAGTGAGGTATTGTTTCAATGGACTCTGTTATCTGAATGTCTTGGCATCCAAGTGAAAATTTACAGAAAAAGACACCTTCAACATTTTGCTAAACTGATTAATTCAGATTTCTCATTTATACAAGCAAAGAGTGGTAACAACACTGTCTGCATTGATGGAATTTTAAGAGTAACCAGTTAGATGTTAGCTGCAGGTTTATGAAATCCCTGAACTTTCCATGGAATATAAAGTCTTGTACATAATTCTTTTCTTAAAAACTTCAGGAGAGAATTATGAAATGAAACAATAGACAAATCTTGACATTACTGTATAAATTATGCATAGGACATATATATATATATATATATATATATATATATATATATATATATATATATATATATATATATATATATATATATATATCCAATAATCCCTTGTAATAAGATAACTATTTCAAAAGAGAAAACAAAACATACTGGACAGTAAAATCTGTACAAATGACACTCAAGGGACCACAAAGTTTTCCTTTATATTGAGGCTGAATGTAGAAGTAAATTATGAATGAGTTTATAAATGTTGTCCTTCATAAAGGAACTAAATGTAGAAGTAAATTATGAATGAGTTTATAAATGTTGTCCTTCATAAAGGAACTAAATGTAGAAGTAAATTATGAATGATGTCCTTTATGAGTAAATGACCTTTATATGGAGATTCTTCTAAGAGAGGCTTCACTGTATACTTAAGGCGACAATGGGATCTATGATAAACAAGTACACTGTATACTTAAGGCCACATTGGGATCTATGATAAACAAGTACACTGTATACTTAAGGCCACAATGGGATCTATGATAAACAAGTACACTGTATACTTCTGGCCACAATGGGATCTATGATAAACAAGTACACTGTATACTTAAGGCCACAATGGGATCTATGATAAACAAGTACTCTGTATACTTAAGGCCACAATGGGATCCATGATAAACAAGTACACTGTATACTTAAGGCCAAAATGGGATCCATGATAAACAAGTACACTGTATACTTAAGGCCACAATGGGATCCATGATAAACAAGTACACTGTATACTTAAGGCCACAACATACTGGGATCCATGATAAACAAGTACACTGTATAATTAAGGCCACAATATACTGGGATCTATGATAAACAAGTACACTGTATAATTAAGGCCACAATATACTGGGATCTATGATAAACAAGTACACTGTATACTTCAGGCCACAATATACTGGAATCTATGATAAACAAGTACACTGTATACTTAGAGCCACATTATATTAGGATCTATGATAATACAGTCTTCACTGTATACTTAAGGCCACAATTTACTGGTATCTATAATAAATAAGTTCAATGTACACTTAAGGCCACATTATATTGGGATCTTTGATAAACAAGTACACTGTATACTTCAGGCCACATTATATTGGGATCTTTGATAAACAAGTACACTGTATACTTCAGGCCACATTATATTGGGATCTTTGATAAACAAGTACACTGTATACTTCAGGCCACATTATTATTGGGTTCTCTGACAATACAGTCTTCACTGTATACTTAAAACCACAAATGGGCTCTGTGATAAGACATGTTTCATTACATACCGTATTTCATGTAATTTTCAGTACCCTTTAAGTTTACATACACCATCTAGCTATAAAAATAATAATTAATTAAATATATCATTTTTTTGTACATAGCACTTCATATTTTCCGTTAAATCCTTTAAATTTTCATACATACAAGTTCTACTGAGAAGATTTACGTTTGCAAAAAAGATCGAAAATACTGCCTTTTTCTTCCAAAAAAGAATAAGAGATCAAAATCATATACAATTAAGGTGTTTTTGGTTATTTTTTAAAAATCTTTGTATACATTATTTTTTAACCTCATATTTTTTATGTTTTTAAATTGAAGAGAGGTTCCCATTTAAAACAACTTTGAAAATATACCAGATACAATTTAAATAGGTCAAATGACCAAAGTATTGTTTTTCTAAGCATATATTATAAATGGTAATTAACTTTGGGTAAGTTTTTAACTGAGGCAGCGAATAATGAAACAGGAAGTTAAGAAATAAAAGAAGCACCATTTATAATTGTACAAAAAGGTCACTGATCATTTCGTTCTTTTTTTTTACCACATATTTGTTGATGTTTTTTTATTTGAATCTGGTAGAGAAGTTCACTTTTCTAATGGCGTAAAAAGAATACCAATGTACGATTTAGATACATCAAATGACCAATGTATTGTTTGCTGAGTATATGTCTGATAAATCCCATATGAAAAACATAACTATTTGTTGCCACAATTAAAAGCTTACCTGAACTATTTGTTAACTTCGCATACATTTTTAATTCAGGCATCAAATAATGAAATGGGAGATCAAGTAATTAAGAAATAATCACCGTTTATAATCACACAGAAGGGCCTTTGATCATCTCATTTTGAAAGGGTAATTGTTTTGTTAATTTAGAATCTACTCTCATTCATCAATCTGCCCTTCTTTGTCAGCTAGAAAATATAATGATTGATAATTATGATCTCTTGTTGTCCTGACAATATCTACTGCTGTTCATTAACAACTGGACAATGTCCTTTACAGTACATAATCCTTACACATTATCGTAAATGAGTGCTCTTTATTAAGTCGGTCATTGTAACAAAGCACCACATGCGTTTTAAAACAAGTTTGAAAGCCATTTTATGTTTTCGTATACAGTAAAAATTATATATTAATACATGATAAAATGAAGACCACAGACCATTGGTCAATTAGTCTTATTGTTTCATAATAGTAATGCAAAAAAAACTATAAAAAACCTTGTCCTTTTCAATCATAAATGCAAAAGTCATTGACTAAGCAAATTAGATTCTTATATAATATCTTTTAAGTGCTTGTACTGTTTTTGCTTGAAGATGTCTTCATTATTAAGTTTTTTTCAAACCCCTACCCAAAGGAGAGACCTTTGTTCCTCAAACACCTAAAATGCACTGAACCACCAAAATAAAAGCAGAAGAGATGACCGGGACGGCCTGGACAAGACAATGGTGAAGCCCCTCAATTGTTTGTTCCTGCAGTTGCTGAAATTGCCACACACAAAGATGACTATGCTGAACCCCACAATCATACATAGGTGCAGTAGATAATGCCGATATACAAAACAAAACTGCTAGTGAAATGGATCCCACTGATACTGAGACTGTTCCTGAGCCTGCAGTAGACAAGATGGACTATAGCAAGGATTTGAGAGATATGAACCAGCTTTCTGGTACTACCAAGTCACCAGTAAAAGGAAAATACAAGAAATGGGAGATTAATGATAAAATAATTATTGACATGGCAAAACTGTGTGGAATTAGGCCCATAGCTGTTAAGTACCACCTTTCAATGAGTACTTTGTCCAGATGGATACAAATGGAATTTTCTAAAATATTCAGAAGACAAAGAAAGGATCCCTCCCTGGTGCCAGTCAACTCTTGAGACATGAGAAGGAGCAGGAGATTTTATCCTAGTTAATCTGTATGTGAGACCATCACGTGCCGGTAACAATTAAGATGTTACAGAATTATGCGACTACTGAGATTCAGGAGGAAAACCCAAAGTTTCAGGGTTCAAGAGGCTGGATTGATAACTTTTCCAAGAGAAATGGACTTGTGCTGAGAAGCAAAACCTCCAAATATCAAAAACTACCGCGAGAAATGGAGGAAAAGAGAGACTGTTTCACCAAATATACGAGAAGGTTATGGGAGGAGAAATCTGATGACCATTTAATTGGAAACATGGATGTAACAACCAGTGTATTTCAACTTTGTACCCAGGAAAATTATTCAAAGAGTTGAGACGAGAGAGGTGTGGGTTAAAGGTACTGACAAGGTAGTGACAAGCGCCACTTAACTTGTGTATTGACATGCTTTGTGTCTGGTGACTTGTTACACCCATGATAATCTTTTGGGGAAAAAGAGAATTAAAGAATCTAAAGATCCCAAAGGGAGTTATAGTGAAGGTCCAACAAAAAACCTGGATGGACGAACACCTCATGTTGGAATATAGCACACATGAAGTGTGCACCTTCAAAGTTAAAAAAATGCAGTTAAAAAAAATCAATGAAAAAATCGAGAACAACAATGGCAGTAATCGCCGGTGGATACACAAGGAACTCTGCAGCCACTGGACATGTATTTAAATAAACACTTCCAAAAGTGTTGCAGTCAGAGAGGCTGGCATGGAGACAACCCAAAAAATTCCAGCCTCTTCAAAGCAGCAGATGATTGACTGGATTTTTGAAGCCACTGATGATCTAAAGAATAAAAAGGAAATGATAATCAGTAGCTTCAAAGTTACTGGATTTTCAACTGCAATTAATAGTAGGGAGGACCACTGTATAAGGAATGACAAAGCAGCTCCACTGGAAAGTCTCTCTAGAGACAAAGATCATGAATGGTTTGAGGGAATAGAGCCAGGAGATTTGTAGAACTCTTGAACATTCATAATTTTTCATTACATGGTTTGTATTGCATTCTTTGTTTATTCATTCTTCATTACATCTCATTACATTACAAACATTTTGTGTTTATAAAATATAAATATTTTTACATACACGTGTCTTCATCGTTCTCTCTGTATATATTATAGGCATTGGCTGTTAAATGCATTTACCATTCATATTTATTTTGAATGTCAAAAATCACATTTTTCAACCAACAGCTGTTATTATTTTCATTTTGCTACTGATCACAATTTTATCCCGTCTGTAGAATTCTTACACCATCCCAGCCTTGAATAGAATTACATGGACAGTAAATTCCCCGATAAAATCCTTGGTTTCAGTCCTGAAACAAGATGGTTAATGAGTGCCATATACTCAGTACATCAATACAATATCTACTGCTGTTCAGACAATGGTCTTGTCAGAAACATTTTCAATACCCAATGGGTAGCCTCATTTCCCTTCTGATAGCCTTACTAATTTGATCTCCCTATGGGAATCTTGTCCTCAATCCAGTATTTACTGGAAATGACCATGCTAAAGATCTAAGCATATTTAATTAGCCTGTAAAAACTCTGCATAGCCATGTGGTTCTTGTGACAATGGATATCATTATTTCAACAAGAACGAGCTATTTATTCAGGTGTTAATTGACAATGGAATATAGTAGAACCCTTGTGTAAATGAGGAAGATCACAATTGTCAGGTAACTGAACAATAAAGATTACAATCACCTTGTAACCTTTCTCTCTCTCCAACAGTTAAACTTAAATACAGCTCTGAATACATACGATCTTACACACAGACACAACATTATTTCGTTTCTCTCTCTCTCATACACAAACATTCATTAAAAACAAAAAAGTCTATTTGAGTTATTTCATTTGTTATTGTAATTTGATAATGAGGTTACTGTTGCTGTAAGAAGACAAGTTGCACATAAATTTGCGAACAGGGGCTCATATTGTTTCTTACAATTTACCTATAAAATAATATATGTATAATATATAGTACATGTATTATTTATAGGTACCTAAATTGCAAGCCACAATATGAGCCCCTGTGACTTGGATCATCTTAATAACTTTGCCAACATAACACACCCTAATGGCTATACAAAGAAATACGCTCTGCATACACATGATCTTACACACCAACACATTATTGTTTTATCTCTCTCTCTCTTTCTCTGGAACATGCTTACATATTCATTAATAACAACAAAAGTCTTTTTGAGTATTTTATTAAAAACTGGAATTAGGTTGAGAGCAAAATTAAACAAAAAATATATGTTTATTTTTTACATTAGTGCTGTTAGGTTGCTGAGTATTGTGTCACATAGACCTTGTTTTGGGTCTGAACCCTTTATTTTTCATACATAGACAGTACTCCAAAAAATAAAAAATTTGTTACATATAACTTTTCGTGCTCTGAAATGAATAATTACTTTTTCGTGTACGAAAAAATACATGAAATATGGTAATTAAGGCCACATTTGTATTGGGATCTATTATAAGACAGGTTTCACTGTATACTTAAGGCCACATTTGTATTGGGATCTATTATAAGACAGGTTTCATTGTATACTTAAGGCCACATTTGTATTGGGATCTATTATAAGACAGGTTTCACTGTATACTTAAGGCTACAGTTATATTGGGATCTATTATAAGACAGGTTTCACAGTATACTTAAGGCCACAGTTATATTGGGATCTATTATAAGACAGGTTTCACTGTATACTTAAGGCCACAGTTATATTGGGATCTATTATAAGACAGGTTTCATTGTATACTTAAGGCCACATTTGTATTGGGATCTATTATAAGAAAGGTTTCATTGTATACTTAAGGCCACATTTGTATTGGGATCTATTATAAGACAGGTTTCATTGTATACTTAAGGCCACATTTGTATTGAGATCTATTATAAGACAGGTTTCACTGTATATTTAAGGCCAAATTTGTATTGGGATCTATTATAAGACAGGTTTCACTGTATACTTAAGGCCACATTTGTATTGTGATCTATTATAAGACAGGTTTCATTGTATACTTAAGGCCACATTTGTATTGGGATCTATTATAAGACAGGTTTCACTGTATACTTAAGGCCACATTTATATTGGGATCTATTATAAGACAGGTTTCACTGTATACTTAAGACCACAGTTATATTGGGATCTATTATAAGACAGGTTTCAATGTATACTTAAGGCCACATTTGTATTGGGATCTATTATAAGACAGGTTTCACTGTATACTTAAGGCCACATTTGTATTGGGATCTATTATAAGACAGGTCTCACTGTATACTTAAGGCCACAGTTATATTGGGATCTATTATAAGACAGGTTTCACTGTATACTTATGGCCACAGATATATTGGGATCTATGATACACACGCTGGGTGTATGATACAAAACAAGTGAGGCCACCATTTATTTAAGTATAAAGTTAAAAACTTTCATATTGAGATTAATCAAAATAACTTTTTAACACTGACCTTAATCTAAGGTGTGGATAGATGGAGGGATAGAAGGTCAGAGAGACATGCATATGGACGAAAAATGTGACTGCTATGTTGAATCTTCCACCAAGGCAGGCTCAACAAAAACTGCATTATAATCTTAAGCAAAACCATATTATAACAGAATATGTTTCAATATCATAACAATCAGATATAATTAAAAATCACACTATTATTGAGTTATTTTCAATCACAAACTAAAATCAAATGCAATATGACATCCACCTGCACAGTCAAACCAAATATTGAACCAATAAGACAAAATCATGTTATAGCAAATATCACTTAAATTATATGTTCATAACTTACACATATGTCCTTTGACTCCTTTCATATAGCATGTAGCAGGCATTAGAGTAATAAACAACTTACACACATCCTTTGTCTCCTTTCATATAACATGTAGCATGCATTAGAGTAATAAACAACTTACACATATGTCCTCTAAATCCTTTCATATAACATGTAGTATTGTTATGTATGATGTTTATATAATATTATAGATATTTAGGAAATTATAAATGTTTCTTGACTTTAATATTTGCTTAAATCTTAATGTTGTTTATCAGAAAGAAAAAGAAAAAAAAAACATGTTTAACTAGTGTCCTTGAATTAGGTCGTTTACTTCAGATTTGAGTTCAAGCATAGTTTTGATAAACACAATATTTTCTCAATTTGAGGTCAAGGTTGATTTTGTTTACAGATAAAACTGGAATTTCATTAGAGTTATGTGTAAAAAGTCATGTCCACACAAGTAAAATTCCATTAAGATGACACATATTCTAGAACATTCTGTCATGTGACCAATCTTTATATATGCCATGTTTAGTGGACAGTTTTTCAGTTTCGACATTACTATCAGGCTTGTAAAGAGCTATTACAGTTGTGGAAAGTAATTCAAAATTCTAAGAGAGGAATTATTTAAATATTCATTGGATTATAACAGTGCTCATAGACTTTTGGATTTTGGATATGTGAATTTATTCAGAGATATTTTGGAGTACTTCATTTTGACATCAGCACATTAAAGACTACTAGTACATCAGGACTCTGAAGACCATTGGTACATCATAACATTCAAGGATACAACTGTGAATTCGGAATATTCTATATTTAGGACTTGTTATTAGAACACTAATTCTTATTGGATTATTTGGATTTTAATACACATTACTGTAAGTGTCTTTTTGATTTTTCATCTTAATTATCTAGAAATAAATTGCTTGTTTATTTTTACTTGAGTTGTTGGTTTCACTTTCTTTCTGTTACATTTTTCTAGACCATAGAGTCGTAACAGTATGCATTAGAGTAATGAACAACTTACACATGTCCTTTGACTCCTTTCATATAACATGTAGCATGCATTAGAGTAATAAACACATTCCCTCCAAAAACCAATGTGTACATAATATGATGAGCATGTTCTTTATATAACTATTTGAAACCATTGTTTTATTTCACCATATGCTGATGACATGTCAATATTTTTAAATGGCTCAGAAGAGTCTTGAAGCAGTACCCTGCATGTATTACAGTTCTATGCTCAAATTTCCAGCCTTTACAGTAATCTAGTGAAGTGAATAATTATTTGAGTTGGGAGCATGAAAATTAGTAGGCAAAAACTGTGTTGAGATTCTAATCTCAATTGGAAACAAGGACTCCTTACAGTTTGGGCTATACAAGTTTTGCACAGATCTAAGCCTGATACCAAGCATGAACTATTAAAATATATTACAAGAAACTGAAAAAGTGTTGAGTCAATGGTCTACAAGAATTCTTACTCTTATTTGCAAAATAGTACTGCTAAATGCTTGCTTCTGTGTCTGCCTAATCCTTCTAAGATTTTATGAATAAATTAAACAACATGTTTTTATAAATTTCTTTGGAATAAATCTATTTATAAAAAAAAAAGATTTATCAGTGTTATGAGTTATGAAAATGGGGGATTAAAAATGATGATACACAACCATACGTACATACATTAACAGAGATGAAAAAAAGATGCAATATACAAAATACCTGGACTGAAGAACATCCAAAATTATATACAAGCACATTTAAAACGGCTGAGAAATTCAATGTTTCCTAATGGCATTCTAACTTTGGGCAAATCAGTCATCCCCTTCCGTATCAATGTATTTCAAGAATGGTACATGTCATACGACTCAAGACAAATGATGAATTAATTCCAGAACAGTTTTTTCAGTTAGTCACCTTTTTCTCACCCACCCTCTTATATTCCAAGTAGATGTCTGAATTTAACATGTGATGAACCTATCTATTCCTTTGAGTTTTGAAATACTTCCCTTTCTTTGAATGATGCACCTATCTCTTCCTTTGAGTTTTGAAATCCTTCCATTTATTTGAATTATTCACCTATCTCTTCCTTTCAGTGTTGAAATCCTTCCCTTTATTTGAATCTTGTATTTACTTGTTCTCACTGTGAATACTTAAAACAATGTGTGTTTCCTCCTTCTGGTCAGTAGACTGGACTATTCTCTCTCTTTGGTTTGTCTGAAGTGTATCTGTCCATTGGCAAAAGCTTACTCTCTGTAACACAGTCTGCAAATTGTAATCAGAGACAAGTCTGAGTAACTTCAAAACATAATGTCAAGGCTAAAGTTTCATAGAGAGCAAAAATGCATAACACATACTGTTTTTAATCTCAAGAAAACAGAAAAAGATTGGCATGAATGAAACAAACATTACAAGTAATGTCTTAAGAGTGTAGCAACACAATCCAGTGCATGAGAAGATAAAAAGCTGGTCGCACAAGGGTTCTACAGTGAAGATATGAGCCTATTGATTTGATATGATGTAATGACATAATGTCAGTTTGAGTTAAATATTACTGTGTAAGAAGCTTTGCAGAATTTAGAAGATCTTTTGCAAAATTAATGCAATACCCACTCCAGAGTTGATCTCTGGCCTATTCCTCCTAAGATTTCAAATGGCATTTTTAAAAACTTGCAATGCCATAGTTTATATTACAATGGCCATGCTTATATTACAATGGCCTGATCTATATTGCAATGGCCTAGTCTATATTACAATGGCCTAGTTTATATTACAATGGCCTAGTTTATATTACAATGGCCTAGTTTATATTACAATGGCCATGCTTATATTACAATGGCCTAGTTTATATTACAATGGCCTAGTCTATATTACAATGGCCATGCTAATATTACAATGGCCTAGTCTATATTACAATGGCCATGCTAATATTACAATGGCCTAGTTTATATTACAATGGCCATGCTAATATTACAATGGCCTAGTCTATATTACAATGGCCATGCTAATATTACAATGGCCTAGTTTATATTACAATGGCCATGCTAATATTACAATGGCCTAGTCTATATTACAATGGCCATGCTAATATTACAATGGCCTAGTTTATATTACAATGGCCATGCTAATATTACAATGGCCTAGTCTATATTACAATGGCCATGCTAATATTACAATGGCCTAGTCTATATTACAATGGCCATGCTAATATTACAATGGCCTAGTTTATATTACAATGGCCATGCTAATATTACAATGGCCTAGTCTATATTACAATGGCCATGCTAATATTACAATTGCCTAGTTTATATTACAATGGCCTAGTTTATATTACAATGGCCTAGTCTATATTACAAAGGCCTAGTCTATAATACAAAGCTACAGATATACAGTAGGGGTGAAACGATCCACCTGTGCCACGTATCGATATGATTCACGATACACAGCCTACGATACGATACATTATCTATACACATATCAACTTGATGGTCTTTTCATCTTTAGAAGGTCTGTCAGTGGTAGGATTGTGCTGTTTTGTATGTGTTGACATATTGGTTGTATTTCTAGTACGCAGATTACAGACAGACATAGATTTATCATCTTTTCATATGCCATTTTCATCCTTGACAAGATTTTAAAAAGTACATCCAAACCGACTACATATTAGTTGTTAGTGATTTTAATTCAATTATTTTGGCCATTTGAGGCTATGCCATTTGATTGGATCCAGGACTCATCTTGGTAACCACACCCTTTGTTTTGCACTGCATGAATGCTTTTAAAACATCTTATTATCAATTTCATGTCTTCACTTAAATATGAAAGACATGACGGTGTTATCTTCAAAACAGAAGAAATAGTGCAATATCCACCTGCAAATAAAATCTTATCTAGAGCAAGTCTAGGTGTGGGAGTGGAGATGACTAACAAACAAAATCTATCACATTGTACTTCCAGCAGATATAAAACAACTGCCTGTTAGTGAAGGAAAACTATTGATAATGCCCACTTCCCATCTATACAAAATTAACAAATTAACACAAAGTGACAAACCTGCATGGTTTGAAATCTGCCTCCTTGCTGATTCTGTTCTAATTTTATTTATCCTGTTGGCACGTTTAGTCACTGATTACCTATATCAACGTAAATGGAAACATTCCAAATTTGCTCTCCATGTACAACTTTAGTAATTTACAGTGTTATGTATGATGTTTATATAATATTATAAATATTTTAGGAAATTATAAATGTTTCTTCACTTTAATATTTGCTTAAATCTTTATGTTTATCAGGAAAAACATGTTTAACTAGTGTCCTTGAATTAGGTTGTTTTGATCAATATGTTTTCTCAATTTGAAGGTCAAGGTTGATTTTGTTTACAGTTAGAATTCCATTAAGATGACTCATGTTCTAGAACATTCTGTCATGTGACCAATCTTTATATATACCATGTTTGGTGGACATTTATTCAGTTTCGACATTACCATCAGTCTTGTGAAGAGCTATTACAGTTGTGAAAATTCATTCCAAATTCTAAGAGAGGAATTATTTTAAATATTCATTGGATTATAACAGTGCTCATAAACTTTTGGATTTTGGATTTTTAATTGACAATTTTGGAATTTATGTGAACTTATTCAGAGATTTTGGAATACTTCATTTTGACTTCAGCACATCAAGATTTCTAGTACATCAGGACTTTGGAGACCATTGGCACATAATAACATTCAAGGAACATTCTATATTGAGGACTTGTGATTAGAACAATCATTCTTATTGGATTATTAGGATTTCAAAACACATTACTGTAAGTGATTTTTTGATTTTTCATTTTAATTGTCTAGTAATAAATTGCTTGTTGATTTTTTTACTTGATTTGTTGGTTTCACTTTCTTTCTGTTACATTTTTCTTAGACCATAGAGTCGTAATAGAAATTGGGGGCTCGTCCGGGATCTGAATTTCTTTAAAGCATATTAGAGATATTAAATTTATCTTTGAAATTCATATTGATTTTGTCTCGGAGAATTTCTTTTGTCTTTGGCAAAGATTTTTAATAAAGAAATTTTTGTGTGTGAAACCAACAAGCATTTACTATGGCATCTAATGTTCAGAATTTCATTTCAAAACCTATCCAGGAGGGGATAGAGTGCATGAGAAAGTTAATTGAAGAGTTCAAGAGGTGCATCCATAGTGATGTTAAAACCTATCTTGACGAGCAGAATGTGGAAACTTTGGAAAATGCTGCTCGTATGGCTGATGATTATTCCTTGACTCACAAAATTTCATTTGGCAATAAGTCGTCCTCTCAGCAGTTTTCTGGTAAAAAACCATTTCAATCTCATTCGAGTACTTCCAAATTTCACAACAGCACAACTGTTAGGAATCAAACATCTGATAAGACTGATCAGAAATCCTTATCTCTTCCTACGTGCACCTATTGTAAAAAGAAAGGGCACGTTATTTCTGATTGCTTCAAGTTGAAAAATAAGCAACAGAGTAAAGACAGAGCTTTTCCAAATGCTCTTATTTCTACGAGGTCAAGGTCACGGTCTTGTATTGAAAGCAATACATTTGTTGGGTCAAACAAACCCCAGTCTGATTCTATTTTGGAGGCTTATGAACCATTCATGTCAGAAGGTTCTATATCACTTATTGGTGATTCTGCCAAACCTATCCCAATTAAAATATTAAGGGACACTGGAGCTTCTCAGAGTCTTTTATTATCAGGTACTTTGCCTTTGTCTGAGGAGTCTTCTTCAAGTGAAAGTGTTCTTGTTCAGGGAGTAGAGTGCGGCTTTGTAAATGTTCCTCTCCATTGTGTAAATTTGGCATCAGACTTAGTTTCTGGACCTGTGACTGTTGGGGCAGTGACTTCTTTACCCATAGAGGGTGTTCATTTATTACTAGGCAATGACCTAGCTGGAGATAAGGTTGTGATTAATCCACTTGTAACTGACAAGCCTTGTTTGGATCAGAAAGTTGATCCTGTCGAAACTGAAATCCCTGATTTGTACCCTGCTTGTGCAGTTACTAGAGCTATGGCAAAAAGAGCTCTTGAGAGTGATGTTGATCAGGATATTATTCCTTTAGCTGACACATGTATTGGTCAGTCTTTTGATGAGGTCACCTTTTCCTCAGGTATTGATCAATCAAATGGTATTGATCACAGTGATCCTCTTTTGGCAACTCATTCTCTTTGTCCTAATCAGGATGACAAACGACAATCCCTTGTCGTTGAACAGGAGCAAGATCCCGAGATATCTTGTTTGTTTCAGAGGGCTATTAGTGAAACTGAAGCCACACAAGTTCCAGTGTGTTACTTTGTGAAAAATGGGGTCCTTATGAGGAAATGGAGACCACCTGATGTACCCGCTGGTGACGAGTGGTCAGTGAGCTATCAAATTGTTGTTCCTAAGTCATATAGACAGGAAATTCTTAATTAGCCCATGAAACTCCTTTGGCTGGTCATTTAGGAGTCCGTAAGACTTATCACAAGATCTTGAATCATTTTTATTGGCCGAAACTCAAAAGTGATGTTTCTAAATACTGCAGATCTTGTCACACTTGTCAAATGGTAGGAAAACCCAATCAGAAGATACCTAAGGTTCATCTGCAACCTATTCCTGCATTTGATGAACCATTTAGTAGAATAATTGTAGACTGTGTTGGTCCTTTACCTAAAACCAAGTCAGGCAACCAATACTTGTTGACCATCATGTGTGCATCTACAAGATTTCCAGAGGCAATTCCTCTGAGAAATATAAAAACTAAAACTATTGTGAAAGCTTTGGTGAAGTTTTTTACACTTGTTGGCCTTCCCAAATCTGTCCAGTCAGATCAAGGGTCAAATTTTATGTCTGGAATTTTCCAACAAGTTATGCATGAATTAGGCATCCAACAGTTTAAATCTTCTGCCTATCACCCTGAAAGTCAAGGTGCTTTGGAAAGATTTCATCAAACTTTGAAGAATATGATTCAATCATATTGCTTTGATACAGAAAAGGATTGGGATGAGGGTGTTCATTTGTTGTTGTTTGCTGTTAGGGAATCAGTTCAAGAGTCGTTGGGTTTTAGTCCCTTTGAACTAGTTTTTGGTCATACTGTCCGTGGACCATTGAAATTATTGAAAGAGAAACTTCTTTCAAATGAGGATTTAAAGATTAATCTTCTTGATTATGTTTCTGATTTTAAATACAAGTTGTCAAAGGCCTGTAAAGTAGCAAGAACTAATCTTCACACTACCCAGTCAAAAATGAAATTAAGGTATGACAGAAATTCACAGGAAAGGAGTTTTAAACCTGGTGACAAAGTTCTGGCTCTCTTTCCCATACCTCAGAATCCTCTTCAGGCTAAATTTTATGGTCCTTATACCGTTGAAAAGAAAGTAAATGACTTAAATTATATCATTAACACTCCTGGGAGACGGAAACAGAAACAACTTTGTCATATAAATATGTTAAAGGAATATTTTGACAGAGATAGCCCAGCTAATTATTCTGTTAATTTAGTTGTACCTGTCCCACACAGTGAAGATATCAACGATGGAATACAATCAGACTATAGTGACTCTGGTATAACCAATCTTCGGAATTCAGAAATATTGAACAACCTAGACCAGAAACTTTCACATCTACAACAACAGGAAAGAAATGAACTAAAACAGCTATTACAAGAATATGAGCACTTGTTTCCTGATGTTCCAACACGAACAAGTAAAATTTATCATGACGTTGACATTGTAGATTCTGCGCCTGTGAAACAGCATCCTTATAGGATGAATCCTCTCAAACAGAACTATCTGAAGAAAGAAATTCAGTATTTACTGGAGAATGATTTCATAGAACCAAGTAAAAGTAACTGGAGTTCACCATGTATTCTTGTTCCCAAGCCAGATAATACATTTCGTATGTGTACTGACTATAGAAAAGTCAACAGTGTCACCAAAACTGATTCATTTCCAATCCCAAGAATGGACGATTGCATTGATAAAATTGGAAATGCTAAATATGTCACCAAGTTTGACCTTTTAAAAGGATTCTGGCAAATTCCACTGACGGAAAGGGCAAAAGAAATTTCAACATTTGTAACTCCAGATGGACTTTATCAATATAAAGTCATGCTGTTTGGAATGAAAAATTCGCCTGCAACGTTTCAACGTCTGATGAACATGATAACATTTGGTCTTGATAATTGTGACGCTTATATCGATGACGTCATTATCTACAACAACACCTGGGAAGATCATTTGGAAACCATTCGAAAATTCTTCGATCGACTCAGTGATGCGAATCTGACAATTAATTTGAGCAAAAGTGAGTTTTGCCATGCTTGTGTCACATTTTTAGGACATATTGTGGGACAAGGTCAAGTTAAACCTATAGAAGCTAAGGTCAAAGCTATCTCTGAATTTCAAGTTCCAATTTGTAAAAAGCAACTGATGCGATTTCTAGGTATGGCTGGATATTATCGGAAATTTTGTTCCAATTTTTCCAAAATTGCTGAACCTTTGACAAGTTTATTGAGTAAGAAAACCAAATTTCATTGGTCTGACAAGTGTCAGGAATCTTTTGACAAGTTAAAGGCCATGCTTAAGAATGCACCAGTTCTTTCTGCACCAAATTTTAGCCAATCATTTAAATTATCTGTTGATGCAAGTGATGTAGGGGTTGGTGGAGTATTGATTCAGGAAGACAAAAGTGGTGTGGATCACCCTGTGTGTTATTTTTCTAAAAAACTAAACAAGCACCAGAAAAATTATTCCACAATTGAGAAGGAATGTTTGGCTTTGATATTGGCTTTACAGCATTTTGAAGTGCATGTTACCTCAGCTCTTTCTCCAATTATTGTGTACAGTGATCACAATCCCCTTACTTTCATCAACAAAATGAAAGATAAAAATCGGAGATTGTTGAGATGGAGTTTGATATTGCAAGAATATAACATTGACATTAAACACATCAGGGGAAAAGACAATGTGATTGCAGATGCACTCTCACGTGCCTAGAAATGTAATATTGCTTGATGTAATTAAGTCCAGTATCATAAAACATGTTCTTATGTAATTTGGGTTATTGTAGTTTTAGATGTATATTCAAAAGAAGGCTTTATTATATAAATCTTTCTTTTTCTTTATGAGGGGAGGTGTTATGTATGATGTTTATATAATATTATAAATATTTTAGGAAATTATAAATGTTTCTTCACTTTAATATTTGCTTAAATCTTTATGTTTATCAGGAAAAACATGTTTAACTAGTGTCCTTGAATTAGGTTGTTTTGATCAATATGTTTTCTCAATTTGAAGGTCAAGGTTGATTTTGTTTACAGTTAGAATTCCATTAAGATGACTCATGTTCTAGAACATTCTGTCATGTGACCAATCTTTATATATACCATGTTTGGTGGACATTTATTCAGTTTCGACATTACCATCAGTCTTGTGAAGAGCTATTACAGTTGTGAAAATTCATTCCAAATTCTAAGAGAGGAATTATCTTAAATATTCATTGGATTATAACAGTGCTCATAAACTTTTGGATTTTGGATTTTTAATTGACAATTTTGGAATTTATGTGAACTTATTCAGAGATTTTGGAATACTTCATTTTGACTTCAGCACATCAAGATTTCTAGTACATCAGGACTTTGGAGACCATTGGCACATAATAACATTCAAGGAACATTCTATATTGAGGACTTGTGATTAGAACAATCATTCTTATTGGATTATTAGGATTTCAAAACACATTACTGTAAGTGACTTTTTGATTTTTCATTTTAATTGTCTAGTAATAAATTGCTTGTTGATTTTTTTACTTGATTTGTTGGTTTCACTTTCTTTCTGTTACATTTTTCTTAGACCATAGAGTCGTAACAACAGATCATTTAATAACCAATACTTCTGGTGTGTCACACAGTAAATAAGCTGCAGTCAATTCTGATTGGTGGTTATTGTTTACCCTTGACTGCAACAAACAATAACCACCAATCAGAATGTAATGTAACATATTTCACTGAGTGACACACCAGAAGTGTAGCCTTTAAATTGATCCATATAGACAAGGTATGAAGCAACAAAGAAACTTTGTGTAAAAGTGGTTATTAAATGATCAGTAAAGTACTTCAATCATACATGGGGAACAAATATGGAAAGTCACCTTTACATTGATATATACTATCAGGCTGAACATGCTGATGGGATAAAATAATTAGCATGTAATCGGCGAAAGAGGAGGGGGGAGACACATTTCGAACCACTTAACCTTGAGTAAATTTTTAAAAGGTGAGTGTGTGTTTTCAAGTTTTTTTTTTTCTTTTTTACTGACAAACATTAGTGCCTGTGGCTGCGACGGCCATCTCAGATAAATTGTCAGATTAAAGAATAAAAAGGCAAACGACTAATAATTATTCATGACAGCTGAAGATTAAAGTAACTTCTATAGGGTAAGTATCATTTTGTATCGATTCTTCACCTCTTGTATTGATATGTGTATCGATATGGCAAAAGTATAGATGTATCGATATATCGATGAATCGTTTCACCCCTAATATACAGTCAGTTCTCATTATAAAGGCAAATTTCATTCCCCATGATTTTGTGGCTATAATAAATATTTTGATCTGTTAAATTCCATGATGTGTTGCCATGAAACCTAAAATAGTATTATCTTGATAAACATTGATCTTTTCTCATAAATATACCAGGTTCACGCTAGCAATTGCCAGAATAGCAAAAGGCAATTGATCACCATCAGTGAAAATTATTTAAATCAGAAAGCCTTCAGTTGGTGAGTGGAAAATCTTATACTTATAAAAAAAATTTAAAAAAAAGGTCATATATTTAGTTACAGATACTATTAATTTTCCACAGTAATCAAATAAAGGTAGAAATAAACAGCAGCCAGCACTTAATTACTATTCCAGCTCTGTGTCTTTGACTGTGGTTTATCAGGCTTACTGCTGTTATTATGGACAGGTGTCCAACTAATCCAATTATATAATTAATCAAAGCTTTACTTTACTTGCCTCAAGTTATGTGGCAGGGTGACTTTCAAAGGTAAATGACTGAAATGAGAAGATCAGTGGTACACCTAGGATCCCAAAAGCAGGGGACACTGTGTCCCCCATCCTCCAAATTAGGGGGAGACACAATATTATAAAGGGACAAAGGAAAATAGCAGACAGCAATTAATGCACTAGTAGTGTTTAATTTTTTTTATATATTCTTATCTGCTTTAACAGTTTTGCCAACTTAACTTTGTACCATCATCTTTTCCTTGGCAACTTACATAACTGTAATAACGTTTTATCAAGTGTTCAAGTAACTGATTAAAACATTAAGATTTCTGAATATCTAGTTTGCCAGAAATGAGCTACACTATGAAATTATTCATTATGGATCTTGCTCTCATTTAACTTTAGTATTCACTCATTATCTACCAGCATTTATTATAATAATTCCTATTCTAAATTATGTTTCTTTTCAAATTAAGAATATAGTGATTAAATGGCAAATTGTGTATTGGCATAAATGTTGTCCCTTTTGTCATTAATTCAACCTCAAAATAAATTAAATCTTTGCAAAAGTAGATGTGCCTTCAACCTCGAAAATACATTACACTAGCGGCCAACAAAATACTTCACATTGAAACTTGGCAGACTGCTACAAACCTTTACTGTTTTGACTGCCAAATATGTTGTTTGAAAATGGATGTTATTTGGCATCTTAAATTTTTTTATCACCTTTAGTGACTTTGGCCATTCCTTGCACCAAATATACACATGGATGAACATGCACTAAAGAAAAGTATTAGGTATATTTCTCAATTTTTTCCTGACCAAAAAGTGTGTCTAGTGGGCTCACAGGGGTCATGATTTAGCGGACGTAAGACAAAAAGTTGCAGGAAACCCACGGTTCCAGGCTAAAGTTGCAACACCGGTCGATTACAATTTACCCGTTATGTTTTATGCTCAAAGCTAATATATTTTAAGGATTGCAAGAAAAGACAGTCATGTGTTACTCATTAACAGCTGCATATGAGATATTCCAAATAAAAGGAGAATCTAATACATGGTTAGACTAACAAACTCAGTTGATGATCCCAAAAGATGCTGAGATATAAAAAAAATTCATGAAGAGAAAGAAGTTACAACATTTTTTCTCTATTTTTTCTACATTTAAGTGATATTTTCATTCATAATTTCTAAATACAAATAATTTCAAAATGATAATTTAGTTGCAGAAGCAAAATATTGAAACTGTTGTCATGACAATTTTCTTTCAATGATCAGTGTCAGGCAAAGAAATATTTACAAGTAACCTATTGATCATGCTTCAAGGTGTAAGGTCTTTTTTTCCCTTTCAGGCAGCTTGTTCAAGCATGCTATTTGTAAAATGAGCTAAATATACTCTAGTGAAGATTTCCAAACAAATATTATCTTGAAAAAAATATGAAGAAAAAAATGCAAAGATATACTTTAAGGCAATTGTATTAAATATTAAACTCATGGAAAAACAGCTTACTGTACATAAACACTGGCTGTTTGTAAAATCTCACTAAGTGAAAAGTAGCTACAACAAATTTTATTTTAATATAACCTAGAATAGATGAATATTACTAGATAAACTGAAAGTAAATAACTGCTGTCATTTTATTATTAGTAGTAGTAGTTTTATTCCGTTTTGCAACTTGGATATGGAATAAACATTTAAAAAAAACAAAAGGAACCTTGTTGTAATAGATGTAACAGATAAAAAAAATACAGTTGTATAAGTACATTTCTACTGAGGAATTTCATGTCAATGTCAGTATATTTCTACTGAGGGCTGTTCCATTTAAACATATATGGTATCCATGGAAAGCAGATTTTTAAAAAAGATATGCCCAGGTACTCTGATTACTCAAAAAATTGCATCTATGGGTTACTACTCCAAACTGAAAGTGCCTTCCCTGGATCCCAAGTATGTTTTACTGGAACAGCCCTGAGAAATTTAATGTCAGGGTCAGCACATTTCTACTGAGTAATTTCATATCATGTCAGCAAGTTTTTGAATCTACATGTATCTAACGCCTGATTTGGTAATATGAGTTTATTGTATTAGGCATTCAGTTTAGCTTAGAGTAAACCATAATTAAAACTAACCAACTTTTCTTCATTAAGCTGAGGGTAGCTTAACGTCTAATGCTAACTATGGCATCGTAACAGTATGGACTGGTGACCAGCATGGATATCAAATTCAGCAAAGTACTATCATGCTTAAACTCATCAAGAATCCAGAATGAACTCAATTTTCTTGCAATTACTTTAAGGTACATTACAGCATATGATGACAGAATCTGATGCTATAGAGAGGAAAATGACAGTTAGAACTCAGGGTTAGCATGCTAACCAAGTATGACACAGTGTACAATATGACAGTAGGAACTGAGGGTTAGTGTACTAACCAAGTATGACACAGAGTACAATATGACAGTAAGAACTGAAGGTTAGCATGCTTACCAAGTAAGACAGAGTACAATATGACAGTAAGAACTGAGGAATAGCATGCTAACCATGCAAGACAGAGTATGACACAGAGTACAAAATGACAGTAAGAACTGAGGGTTAGCAAGCTTCTGAAGTATGACACAGAGTACAATATGATAGTAAGAACTGAGGGTTAGCATGCTTACCAAGTATGACACTGAGTATAATATGACAGTAAGAACTGAAAGTTAGCATGCTTACCAAGTATGACACAGAGTACAATATGACAGTAAGAACTGAGGAATAGCATGCTAACCATGCAAGACAGAGTATGACACAGAGTACAAAATGACAGTAAGAACTGAGGGTTAGCAAGCTTCTGAAGTATGACACAGAGTACAATATGACAGTAAGAACTGAGGGTTAGCATGCTTACCAAGTATGACACTGAGTACAATATGACAGTAAGAACTGAAGGTTAGCATGCTTACCAAGTATGACACAGAGTACAATATGACAGTAAGAACTGAAGGTTAGCATGCTTACCAAGTATGACACAGAGTACAATATGACAGTAAGATCTGAGGAATAGCATGCTAACCATGCAAGACAGAGTATGACACAGAGTACAAAATGACAGTAAGAACTGAGGGTTAGCATGCTTACCAAGTATGACACTGAGTACAATATGACAGTAAGAACTGAAGGTTAGCATGCTTACCAAGTATGACACAGAGTACAATATGACAGTAAGAACTGAAGGTTAGCATGCTTACCAAGTATGACACAGAGTACAATATGACAGTAAGAACTAAGGAACAGCATGCTAACCATGCAAGACTGAGTACAATATGACAGTAAGAACTGAGGAATAGCATGCTAACCGTGCAAGACTGAGTACAATATGACAGTAAGAACTGAGAGTTAGCATACTTACTATGCTAGACAGAGTACAATATGACAGTAAGAACTGAGAGTTAGCATACTTACTATGCTAGACAGAGTACAATATGACAGTAAGAACTGAGAGTTAGCATACTTACTATGCTAGACAGAGTACAATATGACAGTAAGAACTGAGAGTTAGCATACTTACCAAGTATGACATACAGTACAAGCAAGTACTCACCCAGAATCCAGAGAGGCTTAAGGCTGATAATATCTGGATGGAAGTCTGATCCCAGGTACAGCCTGGCCTTAGAGAAATTACTGGTTACCTACAGTTACAGGAAGTATTGTACAATATACAGATCACTAAAATATACATACAGCCTTCTCATTATTTAGTAAGTAGCCTACTCAAAATTAAAAGTACAAGCTAAGTCAATGCAACAATGTAACAAAAAATGTCACAGTGTTGTAGAAGTAAATGTGTTCAACAAGATTATATTTCATCATGAAACAAAATGAAAACCATCATACAAATTCTATAATTTTAGTCTCTAAGACATATATTGTTCAAATACTGTCTATCATGATTTTGGATACTGAAAGATCAAAGATGAAACACTTGTGAAAGCTGGTTAAAGATAAAATTCAGCAAGACTGAGAAAAGCTGCTGTCCAGGGGAAGGGCACTATCTTGAATACAAAGTGACCTTTATGACACAAAAGAAGTGGATTTATGTGCACAAAAAAAAAACAAATGCTGACTCTACCATCCAAACGTAAAGCATCCTGTTCCTGAACTTTCTTTGTTGTTTATTATTACGGATTTTAAATAAACTGACTGATCCAGACTTGCAGAACAATTTGTTTTCAATGCCTCCAGTCCTTTGCATGGTGAATGTTCACGGTTTGTTTCAGTGCATCTCCACGATTTCCAACAGAAAGTCACCTTTGAACTGACAGCGTCCCTGCACCAATTTCAAGTCACAGTTGCTTCAGCTGGCACATTGCCAGACTCTCAGGTCATTCTTACTGTGGAAAATGGCATCACTGGCTGACCTTATGAACTAGCTAATGATTTACTACAACAGTAAATATGTAACAAATTGCTAAATGATCTAACATAAATTGATAATTGGAAAAATAACTGTACTGACAGTCTAATTCAATGTAAAATTTTGCTTAACAGGATTGGAAATGTTTGTTTGTGGTTTGTGGTTTTAATGCCATTTTTCAGCACATGATAAGCTTTACATGGTCGCCAGTATATTTGGTGGAGGAATAACCCAGAAAGACCTCAGGAAGAAACACCAACCCATGGGAAGCTACTGGCAAGCTTTCTCACATACCCACATTGGCTGAGCCGAGACTTGAACACACGTGTATAGAGTAATCTGTAAAGATGAGCGCCTTAGACCACTCGGCCACCTGGGGCCCCAGACTGGAAATGAGACAGACAGAGAGAAAGCCAATCTATAATTAATTAACAAGCTCCTATGATTGTTATGATGGACTAACAATTGTTTTTTGTCTTGCTATAATACATAATTGATGCCAAATGTTACAGTTTCATGCAAATAATTTACTTTATTATTTCAATACTATGGTTGAGGTCCTAATCTGAAGCCTGGACCACAAGCTTTAGTCACCTTTTACTTCATATTGTTGTCAAATTAGTTTCTCAACTCCTTCCCTCTTCCACTATCCTGGACCACAAGCTTCTCTCACCTTTAACTTTATATTATTGTTAAATTAGTTTCTCAACTCCTTCCTCTTCCACCTACTCCATCCTGGACCACAAGCTTCTGTCACCTTTTTACTTTATATTGTTGTTAAATAGTTTCTCAGCTCTTTCCCTCTTCTTCTTTTACAACCCCTCAAGTATGATACTCTAAAATATTTATCAAACTGAGTAGCATATCCACCTATTCATCAGTCTTACATCCATTCATCTTGTCTGTGAATATGATAAGTTTCATCCCTGCACACTTGTACTTTAGCATCAACAACTATATATAAGTGGGAGGCTGATGATCCCACAACTGGGAATAAAAACAAACACGAGGAATACTCACCTTCATTGCAGAGTAGGAGACTACTGAGGAATGGAATCTGGATTGGCCACTTTCTGAGTGGTGACGATTGGGCCCAAGGAGAAAATACCTTCGCTTTGGTGAGCTAACAAGCAAAGGTAAAAGGAGGAGAAAGTAGTGTGAGAGCGCATAAACACAGTTTTTATCACATCCTCCAGAGACAAACGAGTTAGATAGGCCCATGAGGCAGGAATGGCTCGAACCTCGTCTCTATCAGTCAGGAACTGGCAAGCTGTCTTGATAGTTAATGCAATCCACCTAGAAACGGTGGAAGCTGAAATATCAGTTGAACCTTTAATGGGGAGGAAAAGATGATTCCTACCCTTCCTTCTCCCTTTAGAGGCTGCCAAATAAAAACATAAAGCCCTAACTGTACAAAAGTTTATCTTGATCATCCCCAGCACAGATACAGCTCAGACTGGGGATCAGAATCGGGAGTGGAGCAACCGATGGAAGCTGGTTTCTTCCTAAAACCTGGTTGGCAAAGGAGAAAAACCAACTCATAATTCTCACTGAACCTGATACAGTCCTGCTCTATGGATAGGACATGAAGCTCACTCCTTCATCTCGCAGACGCTATAGCAAGCAAGAAAACTGTCTTGAGGGTAAGGTTCTCAAAAGAAGCTTCACCCAAAGGTTTACAGACCACAAGATACAAGAAAGATTCCATTTAGGCATTAAAGAGTGAGACACTGGTGTTTGCAGCTCGAAATACCCGATCAGGTCTGCGAAGTGAGAATCTGACCCGAGGCCGGGCCTTTTGAAAATCTGAATGTTGGAAAGGGCTGCTCAATAGCCCTAATAGTAGAAACTGAGCACTGTTTCTCTTCAAAAAGGAAGAGAAGAAAATCAGCCACTGTGCTCATAAGGGACAGCTAGGATTGACATGTTTTCTACTACACCAATCACAAAAGATTCTCCATTTGGCATCATACACCTTAGACATCGATCTTCTCCTGGACTGAATGATGCACTTGGCAACTTTGATAGAAAACTTTTCTTTGCAGAGAAACCATTTGAGATGAGCCAAGCGTGAAGGTGGAGAATCTGTGGGATGTTGTGCAGGAGAGCCTCTGTGCTGCGACAGGAGATCCCTCCTCTGAAGTAAGGTCCTGGAATGGTCCACCTGCAGATCAAGAAGATTGCTGAACCATGATCACTGAGGCCACAGAGGGTGATTAAAATGAGCTGAGCAGTGGAGTGCCTGACTTTGTGTAGAACATGTGGTATCATCCTGAAAGGTGGGAAGGTGTAAGTGAACAGACGATCCCACTTCAGGCTGAAAGCGTCTAATGTCGAGGCCCTCTGGTTGGGGACTAGGGAAATGTAATAGGGGAGCTTGTCTAGCTTGGTGGCAAACAAATCCACCAAAATAGTCCCCCAAAGTTGGAACAGGGAGTCTGCTATGGGTTGGTGGAGCAACCATTCCATGAGGACTATATTCCCTTTCCTTCACAGACTGTGTCAAAATATTGTTTCTGCCAGGAATGTGGCAAACTCAGAGGGTAATTCCTTCTGTAGTTGCCCAGCAAAGGATTTTCCAAACCTCAATGCAGAGAGAAGGTGTATATGTGCCTCCTTGTCTCCTGAGGTATGCCACCACCGACGTGTTGTCAGAGACCATCATGCAGCGACCTTTTATTTGGTGGAAACACCCCTGAAGGACTAAGAACACTGGTCTCATTTCCAAATTGTTGATGTGGAGGGTAGATTCTTCCCAGGACTATGAACCCTGAAGAATCAGTCCTTTCGGCTCCAGATGAGCGCCACACCCTCAATCTGATGCATCTGCAAACAGGTAGGCATGGGGTTCAGTGGATGGGTGTGTTTGTGCATGGGGACTCCAGCCAGAAACCGGTCCCGATTTGTCCACCAAAATTAGATGATGGTGGAAATCCCGACCCAGAGAAATTGGAGCATTCAGAGGGTCCCTTTGCGGTTTCCATACCGTAAAAAAGGAGAAACTGGAGAGGATGAAAGTGCAGTCTGCTTAGGGAACCAGGTACATTGCGGATTCAGAAAGAGAAAAAGATGAGCTGACAATGTTGTCTTTACTCTCAGCGCCTCCAACAGGGACAGGATCTTGTCTACTCTGTCTCGAGGGACACAGACTAATCCTCTGTTAGACAAATCTTGAAATGGAGTAAGCACTGATTTCTCTACGTTTGGCAGAAAGCCCAGTCTGGTCACTATGGACCAACAGTGAGACAGATCTAGTCTGAGGGACTGAAGCTGGCCATTGTGGATCAACCAATCGTCAAAATACTGGAGGATTGGGATACCTAGTGACCTTAAATGGGCTGCAACTACTCCCATGGCCCTGGTAAAAGCTCTGGGTGCGGAGGCTAGGCCGAACGGCAGAGCTCAAAATTGGAAGACCTCCTCATCCAAGTAAAATCAAAGGTACTTCCTGTGTGGAGGAAAGATAGCTATTTGAAGGTATGTATTCTGAAGATAGATGGAGACCACATGATCGCCAGGTCTTAAGGCATTCCTGGCTGTGGTCTCCATCTTGAATGGTTCCTCCAGCAAAAATCTGTTTACGGAGGAAAGGTTGATAATAAGATGTGACTTTCACCTTTTCTTGGGAACCAGGAAAATCCGGTAGTAGAAGGCCGGAAATTAGTCTACTGCACCCTTCTGAAGAAGGAAGTGAACCTCTTCCTTTAAGTGCACCAGATTTAACTGGTGAAAGAAAATTGTGGACCTACTAGAGGAGGGAGATCCTGAAACCAAAGCTGGTAGGCATCTTTTATGATAGAATGGACCCAGCTATCGACCATTACGCCAGACCAAGCCTCTGAAAACAGGTCTAGTCTGGTGCCAACATGAACCAACAGAAGAGGTACGCTCCGCAGGAGAGGGAGAGTCCCTAGGGTTGTCCACCCTTGTTCTTAGGAAAGGGGGAAGGGCCAGCAAACTTCCTCCCTGAGCCTTTGCAGTGCACCCTTTTAGGGCCCAACTGCCATGGGGGAGCTCTTAAATGGTGTCATTGCTTTGACTGTGGCTGCGTGGCTTTAAAGAATTTAGCTGATGGACTCTGAGGGTGGTGGTCAGGATGATTTTGCTTCTTGGCCAGTTTAGAAGAGCCAGGAGCAGATGCAAGGGACATGTGTTGTTGGTCTCTTAATTCCTGATAAGCCCTCCGAAGAGAGTCTCCGCCTCCAGGGAGGCAGACCTCAAAAAGTTCTTACTGTGCTCTAGTAAGACCTTAGAGTGTCAAAAGCAACATCCCTGCAGAGGTGCAGAAGCTCCGCTGACAAGGCCATGGACAAGGACAATGCATGCCTATGAGTTTTTGCCACTGCTTCCAACACACAATGAAGAGCCATTGGTGACAGGGATTCCTCTTTCAGCAGGATGAACAAGGCTGCTGAAAAAAGTTGGCATGTGAGGCTATGTATACTAGTGACCTAGTCTTTTGCTCTAAGGATTCTAGAGTTTTCACTCGAAGGCGAGCCCAGGTCCCTGCAGAAATGCCCACTTGAGCCACTTCAGCATCCAAAGTGGGCGGTTTAGTGGGCAAGGAAGGGGTATGAACCTTGTAGCTAGAAGCAGCTACCAAGGATCGCAATGTCGAGGGGGGAACAGACCACGTTGTCTACCAACATCTTAGCCCCTGCTAAACCTCAGAGGGAGCTCCTTAATTGTAACAGAGTGAAGAAGCAACAAGAGATCAGAACTAAGTTTGCCACAGAAAGTTTTTCCAAACTGGAAAGAATTTTAGAGTCACCAGAACCTCCGCTGCCGCCTTTACCCACGAGTGAGAAGGGGCAGGGGACCCAAAGTAAGGGGGTACCACATTGGCCTGTGCTGCATCAAACTCATGCGCATCGATGAGGACAGAAAGGACATCTTTGTCCTGCTCTCTCTCCTGAAGGTAGGTAGGACTATGTAACCCAATGTCTCCCTGTTGCAGAGGAGACTTGAGGGTTGGAGGAACTTGAACCGGTAACTCCTCCCATGGAGCTAACAGGCTGTCCTAGCAGTGAACTCAGCAGGTGGGTGAGATCCACACTCCACCCGCCTAGAGTGTTTGGGGGAATAATCTCCATCTCCCTCCCTGTTTTTTGACCCAACTTCATCTGACAATGTAAGTCCACAACCCGCAGCAATGACCTCACTACCATGTGGCTAAGATCCAGAAGTCCAATAGCTTCCATGTGGTGGAAGGCCCCAAATCCAGTAGGGATTTCGAGGGATAATACGGAAGAGGGGGAAACCGATCCAATCCCCTTCCTTAATCTGGCATCTGTAAGTTTATTCCCAGCCCCCTGCAGGATGAAACAGCAGTTTGGAGAGAGGAGGGAATCAACACAATCCCTATCCCCCATACTATAGGGGCTCCAATGACCGGTGCCCAGGCAAAGACTAGTCAGGCAACTCAGATCTGCAGGAAGACCCTTCCCCAGATCAGACAGACTTAGATCTGAGCTCTCCCCTATCTGGGGGCTCAATCATGTTGCCAGCAATGGGCCCAGGGACTGAAAGGGTGATGCTCCCCCTTATGAGAGGGGGTGTGACTCACTTTCAGCGAACACTGAGCTGTGGGCTAGTAGAGGGTGCTGTTCCCCCCTCATATGGGGGCATGACTCACTCTGCCCTTCTGGATGAAAGAGGCTGCTGCTCCTCCCTGAGGGGTGGGTGCAACTCGCTCTCTGTCCTAGTGGAAAAGAGAGGGTGCTGCTCCTCCCTCATGGAATGGGGAAGGTACTGCTCCTCACTAACAGGAGGGCATGACTCACTCTCCACCCATTTATAACTTCCCTTGGGTGGGTACCCACTAACCCTAAGAGTCTCCAAAGAGACTTGGGTAATCCTTCTCTGAGACCTGAGGGACTCAGAAAATGAGAACCTCGAAAATTCTGAAGAAGACAAGGAAGAAACCTTCTTCCTCGCCTTATAGGTATGTCTATGCTTGGCAAGATTCACGATCCGACCTTAGGCTGCAAAAGGGACAACCATCTGTCCTCTCGCAGCTTGTACAAGATAAGTAAGTGAGGTGTGTGTCCCAGGGAGATTTCCTGTGACCACACCTACCAACACCCTGCTTAGACATGGTTCCTGTAGGAGAAAGCTGAACAGAATTGTATACAAAAAAACTTCTATGCAACTAAAAGTAAACACAAGGTAATGCGTGGACTATGTCTATGCTAATGTTTCGATAATTTCAGCGAGAAGTCATCTAACTTGGATGTTTCACAATGTTTAGATGCAAAAAAGGAAGCAATGTACAGAAGCTCAGTACAGAAAAATACAAGATAATCAAGTCAACCAGGCCTAATTGAAAACTAGGGACTACTAAATTAGCAAAAAACCAGTAGGTACAATTGTTAATAAAAAAGGCAAAAATCAAGGAAAGCTATCCGAAACTAAAACTGAAAAAGAACCTCTGTTCGATAACCAAGCACGTGATATGAAGGAAAAAGTGGTGTGCGACCTGCTTACCAAGTATCAAAATAGCACAATTCACAATATAGGTAATGTGAATTACAATGATTTGCAATGAACAATAATATGAATCAAGGCAAGTCCACAGACTGCAATTGATGCAAGGATAGGGAAAATTTAACAAAATACCTTCCCTAGCTAGAAAAATGCACAACCAAATTAGAATCACTAATGTTCTGTGAAGGGGGACAAACAAAGAATAAAGTGCAAAACCACACACGTTAAAATCCTAATAACTCTCAGGAGAGCTTAAATTAATAGAGAAAAAAACTTGATCAGGGATATAATCCAAATGTTTATAAAGAATATGAATATGCACACAAGAGATAATAGTAAATTCGCTTGTTAATCCACAATGTGATGCCAAATCTTCATCAACATAAACATTGCAGACATTACAGTCATGAGACCGTGAAAAGAATGGAGGGCAGTAAAGCACATGGGCAGCATGTGTGGGGTGTCCCAGGGGCAATCCAGTGTTCTGGAACTCTCTGGTTCACCCTACTGGGAGGATGAATTCTTGTCATACAATTGGGGTATTTTCCACCCAGAAAAGTACTAGCTAAGCAATAGCAACAGGTATGATATTACTGATATTAAAATTAGCATTTGACAAACTGCAGCAGCAACATTGTAACAACAAGCCACAGGTACTGGCTAATATGTGTATTGTATGTGTATATCCTATGTGTATTGTTGGCTAATATGTGTGTATACAGCACCTGGTCAGGCTGTGTTTCAGCAGCTAATTTTGCAGTCAACAGTACTGCTTATGTCGTAGGATCTCTGTGGACATGTCCATTAGCTAATGCCAGGTTGAGAGTTTCTTGTAAATGGTGTTGCTTATTTTACCATAAAGTCCTTATATATTCTTTACTTGGTAAAAATAGTAGTTACTGAAGTGATGTGATAATGATGGCCACGGAAGGTTGTGAAAGTTATAATAACAACTCATGTCTTTAAAAATATCCTGTTTTCCCTGCTACCAAAAAGGACATTTCTTATTTCAAACTCCATACCTAGTCTGTTTGCTTTTCTGCTATATCCAGACCTGAGTTTGACAGAATGGATTTTTTAATTATTGTGGTTGTGTCACTTCCCCTACAGCTCTACAAATCCACATAGATTAAGTGAGCTTACCAAACATTATGGTGCACAAGATGAGGATTTTTTTGCAGCGATGTAGGTGTATAAATACTTTTTTTAATGTGTAATATTTACTACATTAGATCAAGTTTATAAATAATGCTTGCTGACCCTTTTCATAGAAAAAACCCTGTTACCAAACATCATGAACATTGATGTGTGTGCTCCACCATACACAAGTGCACACACACATGCACATATGTGCATGTACACACACACACACACACACATACACAAACGCATACACACACATACACACGCACTTATGAATTTCTGTTCTTATTTTTATAGACTATGGCAGCAAATCAAGACAAATCATGTTGTTAGTCTGGATTGGACAGTTCATTTGAGACCTGTATTATTTAAGGTCACAGCACCTCACCCCAATTGCCAAGCCCCTGTTTTTAGATAAAACTTCTCAGACATGTTCAGATATCATAAATCTCTTGAACTGAACCAGAGATATTAAGTCTCAATCTTAATAAACAGTGTAGAAAGAATTGCTTGAAAGTATATGTACAAATACACTACAACATGCACGGAATGACAGTTTCTCATTTACGCTGTATTTTTCTTCAAAAAGAAAAATGTGGGGACAATGAATCTTAAAAATTATATGTATAAATGCACTACAACATGCACAGAATGACAGGCTCTCATTTACTCCATATTTTTCTTCAAAAGAAAAATGTGGGGACAATTAATCTTTAAATTATGAACATGGAATGGATTACAATTACACTTTCTGCAATAGCTAAATGCAACATTCAGTAATTTATATATTTATAAGAGACTGTATATATGCATACCTGCCCTCCGCAGACCTTAATTAATGGTATTAAATGGTTGCGAGGGGGAACAGTCTTGTTTGAAATGAAGATGTGCCCAAGT